>JAAWXA010000024.1:3864048-4200010 GCA_038090715.1 Florisuga fusca
CCCCCCCCCCCGTCTTCTCAGGATCTGGATTTCATCAGCTTTTAACACTGATAGCAATTAATCATTTGGGCTGGAATGATCCATGGGCAGAGAGATTGAATCATGGAACTCCTCTCCCTGCCTTCACTACAGGTTTTATGTGCAATGCCAAGGAAATCAGTGCAGCCCAGGGTGCCCTGGGGATCTCTAGTTGCTTTTCCTTGTCCTTTGGGGTTCTGCCTCAGCATCCCAGGTTTGCAGGAGGGCCAAGAGGCACCCTTGGAAGTGAAATGCAGAATAGCTGTAGTTTGCTGTTGTGTGTTGGAAGTAAAGAGCTGAGTTTGGGGCACAGGAAACCATATGCCTGGGGGTGATGGGAGAAGTTTTATGGTTTTGCCTTGTTTGGACCATGTAGTTGAGCAAAAGCCTGACTCAGAGCTGTGTAGGGAAGATCCAAGGTGAGCTGAGCTCTGGGGTGCAATGTGGTAGAAGAAAAGAAGAAATGCAGTCGTGTGCTCAGGGCAGCCCAAAGAATGTGCTGGACATAAAGTGTTAATGGGTGAGGAGTGAGTGAAGCAGTGACTTGTAGTTCCCTGAGTCAGCACCTGATTTGCCTCACCCTGAGCAAGATTGGTGGAAAAAGTCTAGTTGTGTACAGACTGTATGTAGTGTGGATACAGCGTGTCATAATGGGATGCCAAGCAGTTGTGTGGCCCTCAGCCATGTCCTCCTGTTGGAGCTATCACAACCCCCAGTGATCCCATCTCCAGCGTGGTTGTACAAGGAACACTAATTCTTAAATTATTTAAACACTGATTATGTAACCTTAAGGTTCTTTGGGGTTTTTTAAATGTCACTTTGTGTGAAATAATGATGGTCCCTTAATATAGGAGCAAAAACTGCCTGAAAGAGAGTGCAAGTCCTGGACTGAAGTCAGGTTTTTCAGTGCAGCATCTGCACATGATTGCATCTGCCATTCATTTGCACTTTGGCATGATCCAGCAGTGTCTGGAATGAATGCCAGAAGGAAAAGTCAGCACACGGTTCTCCTTTTTTATTTTTAACTGATATTTACATACAAGGAGGATTTCACAGACCCTCCTGGCAGTGTAGCAGCCTTACAGAAGCTGAGCTGCTCTGTAGTCTGTGTCGTCTTTGGAGAGCTGCAGTGAAGCAATGAAGACATGTCCATGTGGAGGGGCTGGTAAGAAGAAAAAATGTGTGTAGGCTTCTGCAGGTGGGACATGAGACAGTTTTATTTCAAACTTTTCAGGGTAGAGCAGGAACAGAGAAGAAGAAAACCAATTGATACATGTTCAAGATATTCCTCAGTGCTGATAGGAAAAACAAGGCTGTGTAATGGTGCATGAGGCATTGGGAGGGACTCTTGAAGAACTTGGGCCCAATTTATCCCACTTTTTTCCAGATGTGATCTTGCTTCTGTTTTCTAGCCTCATTGGGTATTAGGAACCATCCACCCCTGTGGCTTCCATGCTGTTGCTGTGCTGAGTTTAGTCCCAGGTCAAAAATTCCCAATATCCCTGACAGGAGCAGAAGGCACAAGGGCCAAATGCACTCTCCTGTTCCCAACACAGAGCGTAGCCATGTCTTTCCAAGTGACATTGTTGAAATTTGCTTTAAAAACATGCACAAAAATGAAGCCTCAGTTTAATTGCTGGTTGCAGATGCTGCTTTTGATCCAAGCTAAACTTCTCAGCCAAGCTGAAGTTCTTAAAGAGAAGAGTTTGTGAAATTCTAAAGAGGAGGAAATCAGCATTAAAATAGTGTTTGTAGAGAATCTTAAGCAGAATGTGTGCTTTTCAGTAAAGGCCTTTGCATCATAAATTACCAACATCTGTCCTATTCTATATGTTATTTCCTCTCCAAATCCCCTCCAGAATTTGCCATTTTTCAGAAATATTCTTGGATACATTGAACTGTGGTTGAAGATACTTCATAAAATATGCATAAGCACTTGTCACTTGGATAATGCTTCTTGGTACTTACCATTTGTCAGTATTTTAACAAATTAACTCTCCGAATATTCCTGATACCCATGGTGAATAAGCATTGAGTTTCTCAAAGTCTTCATGGGGTTGGATTAGTCCCCTCTGTGGTGGTTGGGCATGTTTTTTCCAGGGGGTCCTCAGTCCTTGCCTGTGTCATCATTCTGAAAATCTGGCCAGTTTCCTTCCCTGGAGAGCATTTGCAGTCTTGAGCAAAGAAGCCAAAACTGGGACAAGACTACACTGGACTCAGGAAATATGTTGTAGTTGGTTCTGCTACTACTTTGTGCTGCTACTCTCTTTGTGCAACGTATTGTGACTGGTGAGATCTGAGCAAATCAGATAATGGCTTACAGATAAGCTCTGAGATAACAAGGTTTTAAGCAGATGATGTGGTAGGATAACCTGTCATCTTCACCACCACTGAGACACTGAGGTTGTCTCAAAGGGCAGATTAACTCTCTTGGTTGTTTCAGATGCTTGAATACTCATAGAGAAATAGGAATGGGAGGGAACATCTAGTCCATCCCCCTGTCCCAAGGAAAGCTTAGCTTTACCAATGAAGTTCCTTGCAGAGAGCCTGTCATTATGGACTCCCAGTGATGAAGACCCTTTAGTGCTGCCAGGCAATCTGTTGCAGTGTTTCACTGTTGAGCAGCTATTATTGAGGAATAAAGTCCAATCTTTGAAAGCTTCTAAGTGTGAATGAAAACATTTAAAAATCAATACTGTGCTTTATAAGGAGAAAATAGGTGTGAGGTGACACTGGAGAGAGGTATCAGGCAGATTTAATACTAGAAGTCCTTACTCAAGCAGAAGTTTAATTTTATTCCTAAATTCTTTTACTTCTGCTTTACTGACTTAATGGCCTCATGCTACTATTAGCAGCATCCTATGCTTTGGGCCACCCAGCTTTGGGATGGACTGACTGGTGTTTGGACTACTTCTTATGAAGCCACCAGTGAGTGTCCCCTGCTGAGAATATTTAAGTGGGATGGAAACTATCATGGTCTCAAGGGCAAGCAGTACAAGGACAGCCCATCCTCAGTCCCTGCAGAGATAGAAGTCTTTCTCAGGAGCCACTGGGTTCCTGTGTTTTCAGATCCCTGCACTTGGGGCCAGGCTTTGCTTGTGTTTGTTCTGCAGATGGAAATAGCTTGGAGGTGTCTGTGTGCTTCCCCCATCCTTTGGTCCTGCTGGACTAGGCAGGCTTGATCAGGAATTGTGTGGGAGAAGCCAGCTCTGAGCTGCACTGTGAAAAGTTGAGCTTTGCTTTTTGGAAAACACGTTGCAACTACTGCAAATCAAAGAAAAGAAGACAGAAAACGTGAATGTTATGCTTCACTAGTCCCTGAAAGGTCATCTGCCTTCACACACGTTAGTAACATGCATAAAAAATTAATGAGTCTCACTAATTGGTTTGTTGTGGTGGAATTTTATTAACGAGACACAATCAATTTTTAAATTATATTAAAAACATAATAAAGTGCAGCAAAAGCTGATCTTCACACGTTTCTGATTCTCACTGATAAAATGACAGGGCTTGCAGCTGGTGTGGGTTACGCTGTTGGAGCCAGCAGAGCCCCAGAGCTGGGGACTGGGAGGTCTGTGACAGGGCAGGAGTTCAACCTTCACTGCCTCCCTTCCCCACTGCTGCTCTGATCACCAGAACACCCTGATGGGTGACCCAGGAGCAGTACTGTCAGGAGCCCAGACTTTCCAGGGCTTCATTTGCTGCTGTTTTGGGGTATCTACATTCAGGAGGTACAGATTGGCTTGTTTGCTTTGCAGGTTTAGTAATAATTCTTGCTTTTGGAAAATTAACTACTTTGGCTCTTTGTTGCAAGCTGTAGATGCTGTAAACCTTGTCATTAAATGCTCAGGAGAGAGTAAGATTAGGCCATTGATCAGTTAATATTATATTTCCTGGTTTCACTCCTACACTTAGAAGGAATGGGTGTTTTGGGTTTTATTACAATCTCTCCAATTAACTGCATGAATAAATACACTGCGTTTTTGAAAACTAATATTCTGAAGAAAACTGCAAACATTCTGCTTAAACTATGGTAATATCTTGCGAATCCTGTATTTACTTGTGTTCACACAACAAGCCTTTAAGACACTGGTGTTATGGGGGGAGCAGGGTGAGGTCTAGGGCTGTGGAAGTCTAAATAAATATGTTGAGACAAAACCTATTTGTTGTCCAAGTTAGGGATCCAGTTAGACATCTGTATTCCTCCTGGTGTGAGAGGAGGAAACCCAGTAAATTCAGATATTAGCCAAGAAAAAGAGGAAGTATATGACCTCTTCTGGGCTATCATCTGGTCCCTCTCAGATCCCTCTGGTTTCTGTGGACACGTGGCTGGGAGTTCCCTGGCACGATGATGACCTTGCCTTCCTGGATCAAGATGCTTTAAAATTGATGCTCTTGCAGCTGCACTTTAGACCCTCTCTCTGACTGTGTTCAGCAGCCTTCTGTTCTTGGAGCTTGGGGTGAGGGGAAACATGGGATCTCTCCATCTGCAACCTTGTTGTGCTTTTGTAAGAAGTGCTCTATTTTTTTCTAAGCAATGGTGCCCTAGGCACAGAGGGGAGCAGTGTGGAGCCTGTTATCTGTATTAATCTTTTATACTGTATTTTTTCTTCTCTGTAACTTACTTAGAACTTGTTGAGAGTTCATTTGATAGCAGATGGTGGGAAGCCTTGATGGATGCTTAGTGGATAGGTGCATTTTTCCTTGCCAGGTTTCAGAAAGACTTGTGCAGCACCCTTGTTCTTTGACAGAGGTTGCTGACAGGCAGTCAAAGTGCCACATGATGACGGGTGGTCACTGCTGGGGTTAAGCTGGAGTATTGTTGTGGACTTGCATTAGCAGCTATGATTGACAAGTTCCCCCCCTTGGCCTCATTCACCCTCTGTCTTCACGTGTCTGTCTTGCCCAGCCTTGAACTGAAGGCTCAGAGGGTGATACCAAAAGGGAAACCCATTTATAGTCTGGTGCCTATAAATATTTGGCTCTAGGTTTCATTTAAAATTCAGAGGAGATAGGGAGGTTCAAAGGGTGTGTTTGAAAGGTAAGGATAAGGATTTTTTCTTTTTATTAAGGAAGACTTTATTTTCCTATTCTTTATTTGCTTTTTCGAAGCTTGCAGCAGGTTTCTATAAGCATTCTTAAAAGCAGTGGCTCTCAGAAGGGACTCTAGGCAGATTCTGAGGTCTGCTGTTGGAATTTTCCATGTCAGGCAACAAATGATGCTGGTCTGAACCTCACTGTGCCAAGCAGCATTTTCTTCTGTTTGCAGTTCTTCCAAATTTTCTGTATGAGTAAGAGTGTCAGAGCATTCCTTGAAGATTAGCCAGGAATAGATCTACAACTGGTGGCCTTTGGGAGGCAGTGCTTTCTGCTGATTAATTTAACATCTCACCTTTATGATCCAAATGTTCTTGGTGTGTATGAGATGTTGGGTGAATATAGAGGGCAAAATAACTTCTTTGGGTCAACAAATGGATTTGCAATGACTGATGCATCCAGGGCTGTTATTCCATGTCCAGCATTTGTATGTAGAGACAGAAATGCCCGTGGCTCTGTATGAAAGTCTTCCTTCCTTACTCTCACAACAGGACCACTGAGTCATACAAGCCCAAACCTCTCAGCTGTGAAGAGTGTCTGAGCTCAGGCTCTGTGTTGTGCTGCTCCTGCTATTGGCACATTCCCCTTAGAAAAGCATCCTGCTGCAGCTGGGCACTGCAGCCACAGTCTTCACCCGTGGGTGGCTAAAAGGACTCAGCCCTTTCATTGGCAGCCAAGACAAGCCCACCCCTATTAGAAGTGGGAAGCATCTGCATTTCCTTTAATGTCAGTGGGGACTGCAGGTATTCAATCTCTTTGAGAGCAAGCAGCTTTTCAATGTGTGGAGAAACACTGGATTTAATTTGATTTTAAGTGCTGGCATTTGAAGTTTCTGGTCTTGCTGCCATATATTTGACAGTAGAAGTAAATACAGGTGGGAACCTGAGTGAGAGTGGTTTATCTCCAAGCTTTGGGATATAGATCCCACCCTCCCAGCATGGCCCATGACAGTCACTGAAGGTTTATTAATTCTGAGAACCAATCTTGAGCCTCATCCTAGGCTAACATTTGGCTGCTTCCCTTTAAAAATTCAAGATCTAGTATTGTGTTAGTGGCAACTAACTGTTGCTTCTGATAGAAATGCAGAGCTGATGTTACACATGAGCTCTGATCCAAAGTGCTCATCCTGTGGGCAAAAGTTTCATCTCATAAATCTGTTAATTTTCAGATCATTATCAAAACCAGTATTTGTCTGCCATTTTTTATATACTCAGTTACCTTAACAGCTGCTCCAGTTTTACAGTTCTGACATACTGTGGATATTGTCTATGTTTTAAGTCCACATACTACAAGGTTCCCATCTCAGCTCCAAAGGGAAACACAGGACCAATTTTAATGGCCATGTACAATTGTACCAACATGTCCCAAAGCCTGGGGAAACCTGTCTGTTAAAAATTAATGGAGTAGGAACTCCTGGTACGAAGCAAAGCCTTGAGTGAAATTCCATGGCTTCATGGACTGTTAATTCTTTATTAGGTTTTCCTAAGACTGAGATAAAAGGCATTTCATCTTTTTTAAGGTTTGCATTAACATGTCATTGAGTTTTATAGATACATTGATCTTCATTTGGCTAATCCAGAAAGGGTAATAGAAATGTGTGTTTTATGCTAGACCAAAGATAACTCCATAACACTTCAGATTTTTTTTTTTGCTACTTTTATTTATTAAGTTTTCTTCAGATATGAAACTGTGGTCATTGTCCATGGTTGTGAAATTCCACTTACTGTATATTTTTACGTGCTATCCTGTTTAATTTTCTCTTTTTCCTTTTTCTTAATTTTTTTTTTTTTTTAACTGCCTTAACTTTCTGGCTAATTTGACAGTAAGGTTGATGTGTGTCCACTAAAAACTAGCAAAGAGGGTTGTCAGTATTTTTAAAAAATTCTGTGTCTGTCTTGGCTCTCTTGGCTACCTGAAAGGTATGGTTTTTTTTTTTTTATGTTTAAAAAGTATATTCCAGTTTGAGATGGAGAGATGAAGTGTGTCTTTGGATTCAGAGAAAGGACCTGAATCTGACAGATGTCAATAGTTTTTTTTGCTGCTGCTACCCATGAACCAAGAGTAACTGCTGGAGTCTGCAAATTCCCAGAGAAATGTACCATGCCATAGGATCTAGCTGGGACAATGAAGTAGAGTCTCCAGGAAGATAAAGCCAATTCTTATCCCTTACCCCAGCAGTCACATCTTGGCTTGGCAGAAGTCACCAGAACTTTGGCAAGTCAGGTATTTATCTCTGCTCTGAGAGTCAGCACTCCTTAGTGTTTATCATTGCCTTGTGAAGCTCAGGGAACTGCATCTTCCTGCTGGGCACCTTCCTTCATGAGAAACAAATCATCCTCACTAGAGTCACTGTGTGCATTTATTAAGGAGGCCTCTTTGGAGAAAACTTTGTTCCTAGCTCTCTGTACTAATGAAGATTGTGCAGTGGTCACTATATTAACACCATGTCTAAAGGGGAAGGAAAATGACAAATGATCTTTGGCTTCTCTGTGTTGAAACTATACATCCTTCAGTCCTGCATGTGCATAAACTAGGGCCAGGGAAAAAAAAGAGTGGATATGGATCTCTCCAGCTGGAGGGAGGTCAACCCTGGACTGGAGCCTTGTTCCCAGCCTCATCAGATCTCTCCACCTTGACAATGGGATGAATCAAGCACCAAATTAAGTCCCCTGAGTACTGTGTAATGATGATCTTACCTGCTTGTTAGCTCTGAGGAGCTCCCTTCCTCCACGTTGGGTGGACTGCATGGACTACATCCACAGTGAAAGGGCATGGGTCAGTTGGTTTTGGAGATGGTCCCCTTCATACCAGGGGTTTACTTCATTCTTTCCTTTACTAACTAGTCTTGCCAACCCAAAGCATCAGACAGCTTGGATCTCACTTCTCATCTTTGTCTCCCACTCTTGCAGGCTCTAGCAAATGCTGATTTTAGCACCAGCTGGCTGTGATCCCTTAGAATTATCTAATATGAGATTAAATGTTAACTTCTTACATATCATTATAGGATTATATATTATCTCTCAGATAATGGAATCCGAATGTTAGAATAGCATGGTTGAGATTTAGTGCTTGTGCACTTTTTTCTCTACTCAAGAAGCAAGAATAGCTGAAGGTAGAAGACTGAAAAAGAGTTGAGTTAATCTGACTGGTCACAGCTAGCCAAGAGCTCAAGCCCTGGAAGAATATAGCCAGAGGTTTGTAATGTTTTTGCAGAGTTCAGAAGAATCAGAGAATAAGTTGACTGAATTTTCTAAAAAGCAAATAGGTATGAAAAAGTTGGTTTTTTTTTGCTTTGGGTGTTCCACGGGCTAAATCCCATGGATAAATTATGCAGTGTGAAGTCTGTGTTTGGCTGTAGTTACCAATGCCAGATGAAGGAGTGTGCTAAAGTGACCTGTGCTGCTGAGTTGCTGCAGAGTTGGGTTCTCCTGGATGTAATAACAGATGACTTGAACTTGAACTGCACTTTTGTTATGTTTCCACAAAAAGGTTTATAGGAGATGCCACTAAGCAGAAGGTGAACATGGCTTCTTTTTGCCTGCTATGTCAGCTTTGGACAGGCAAATGCTGGCATTGAGCTGTGATGGAGCTGCATATCCACAGCATGCAGAGACGTGTGTGACTGCTGCCATAGATGTGCAGAACCCTGGGCTGCTCACTGGGGTGGGAGCATTGCTGCTATCTTTAGCAGGCTCTACATTCAGCAGCACAGAGATGAGATTTGGGTTGATGAGTTCACACTGGATTTACAGTGTCTTAATCCAGCCAGAAACTGGGCCTGCAGGCTTGTGTGAATGTACAAAGTGATGCAGAGGAGCAGGGGGCAATCACATGTCTTCCCAACCTCTGCACTAAGTTATTACTGGTCCAAATTCGGTTCCTGTTTCTTAAATGATGCATTTTCCCAGTGATAGCTGACAACTGCTACTGCAGGTTGACTCTATGCATAAACACTTCTACAAGGGAAAGATTGTTTCCAGATCTCTCAGTCCTTTCCCCAGACTGACAGATGCCAATCGGTGAATTGTTTCAGTTCAGAGGTTATAGGGCAAATCGAGGAACACATAAATTACTGTGCATCCAGTACACACTCTTGGGGTAGTTAATCCTGGTAGGTGAGCACTTTCTGCTCTGGTTGAGGCACTGGTCTGAACTAATCCTAAACTAATCATCATCCTAAAGTAATAATCATATTGATCTGGAATTTCCTAACTAGTATGCTGGGTTGGTTTACGATAGTGATGCCCTGTGACTCTTTCTCAATTTTATAATTGTCCTGTCATTGAAAAAAAAAATATTCATCTTTTTGCCTTCACAAGCAATATCAAATCTGATCTAATTTACTTCTCTTGACTCTTGAAGACTTTGAAAACACTATCTACTATTGCTCATTATCTTTTATTACCTTAATATATTAACCCAAGTGAACCACACAGCCAGTATGACCTCATCCAACTTGTTTTTTTGCTTGAGAGTTTTTATTCTTTGCTTGGAAGTTAATAATTGTCTGTGAACAACATAACTGCATCTGGTGCATCGCAGTATGAAAGCTGTAGGCTTTCTTACACACCAATATTTTGACAAGATCTCCTTGAACTGCCTCCTCCAAAGCTATGGGGAATTTTCCTTACGCTTAAAAAATCGAACTGTAAATTGCTAATAGTCTACAGGCAGAGAAACAAACACCCAAGAAGTCCTGGGTGAGGCTGCAGGCTCTTTCTCCTCTCCTCAAGAGGAGTCGTTCTCCATGTGTGGATGACAATCTGCAGCCTTTGATCATTGTAATAAGAGAAAATAGTACCGAGGGATGGTATCTTTGTCCTTTCTGACAGCATCTGCTGTGAATTTGTAAAAATATGTCAAACGTGTATTCATAACGTAAAATAAGGCATTCAAGTGTGAAAAATTATGCTTTGTTCTGATACTGGGATGTGCTTGAGCAGGACTGTTTCAATAAGCAGGGGAGGAAGTCAGCAATCACCCCAGGAATGCAAAACTCTCTTACTCCACACCAAATTAATGGAGTTGCTCGAGGCTGTTGTCACTCCAAAAATAAAATACTGAATTAAGTCAAGGAATCTGAGAGAAAACAGAAACTTTTTTAATGGGTATTTTTGTTGGGGGGGCAAAAAAAAGAAACAACAAAAAAGCTGTAAAAAAAGAGAAAGGATTCATGTTTTCCTGTTCAGTTCTTGGAGAGGCAGATAAAACCTGATAACTTAATGATGTCTGAACTGCTGAAGTAGGGCAATGTGGTTGCTCCTGTGAGAGCCAGAGCACACATATTGCTTTGGGAGTCTGGTTAGTGTAATATTGGTTGCCTGTGAGAGCAATGCAAAGTGCAGGTTAAAGATTGGGTTCAGACAAAAAAAAAAAAGGTACCATTATCCCTGAATTAATAGTGGGGAATCTGTAAAGCTGTGGAGCTTTTTCTGAAGCAGCTGAAAGGCTGGGTGGCCTCACAGGTCTCCCTCATGAAACTTTGCAGCTTGTGTTTAAATTTCCCAGTGAGAAAGCTCCCTGACTTAGTGAGACTGCACACACACACAGTTTGCAGGATGGGGACACAAATCTTGCTGGAGGCAACAGCCTGTAGATCTGGAAATCAGTGGGGAAACCTGAATTCTTCCCACAGACTCAAACGCTGCAAATGTCTAACGAGGTGTTTAACTGTCTAGCTTGCAAACAGTCCCAAAATTCATCATTTGTAGTCAGGGTTGCTATCCAGGTGAGGGATCTAACAGTAATGGGGGTAGGGGGGAGTGGGAATTGCTCCCCATGTCCAGGCAGAGCTGTGGGGCTCAGGATTGTGTTTTGTGTGGCTCCGTATCCTGCGTCGTTTTATCGCGGTCTCCCCGCGGGGCTCTGCACGGAGAATATTCTTCCTGGGATTACAGTCACAGTGGGATATGGATGAGTGCTGGTAAGACAGAGGATTTTCTGTGCATTCAAGATGTATCTGTGTTCTTAATAACTTTACAGAGGTTTTATTGTAAGCTGCTTTTGTGGTTTCCCATGGCTGATGGGGCCCATCACTTTGGAGCTCGTTTCCTCCAGGAGCTTTGAAACAACAGGATGGAGAATCCAGTGAAAGCCCTTTGCTCTGGATAAAGGCTTTGGACCAACGTTTCCTCTTCCTGACAATGCCTTTGGAGAATCTGCTGCCAGCATTTTAATATCCTATAATTTCTGGCTCGTGAAAGGGATTTTGCAGTATCATCAAAGGCAGAAGCTTCTGTGGGGCAAATCAGAAGTGCTATAAAATCCCATATCCGTGTAACCTGTGGATGAAAGAATGTAGAAAGCCTCTAATATAACGAACTTCAAGTTTCTTTGCTTCATTTTTGTCTTTAATTGTAATACTTGAGGCCACTGAGAGCCAGCACTCTGTTCCTCTGTATTGTTTTAACGGTGAACTCAATCTGGTAGCAATGGCATCATACATTAGTTATCTGGGGAGCAAAATAAGCTCCATGAAAATTTAGGAAGTGGATTGAGAGGGACTTTCTGGTTCCTGGAAGGCAATGCCCATTGGTCCCTGCCCACTTCCTTTCGGGGTGCCACTTGCTGAGATTGTGAGGACATTTGCTCCAGTCCTTTATGGCTATGCCAGTGTGTGTGGGAAGGGTGATGCCTTTTGCTATTCAACCTTAGCTGCTTAGATCAATATCTGCAGCAGGAGAGTGATTTTAATAAAAGGACTTTCTCTCAGCTTCCCTGTCTCCATGACAGATAGATCCCAGCTAACATAAATCCTGGCCTTTCTCCTGTCACTCTCTTGGCTTTGTGTGACATAGACATTTTGACACAGAATACAAATATTTCACAGCTGGCTAATAGTTTAGAGCATATATTTAGGAGATTTACTTTTGCAATCATCTGGTACTTCGGGTGAATGTGTTTGCCTTGTAAGGCCTTTCTGTTTAGAGAATATATCCATACAGTCTCATAGTTATATCCATTTTCTGTTGTTTATGAAATATCACTGAAGGAAAATGAGTTTTGCTTTGGATAATAGTAGTAGGGAGCCCTCTCCTAACCTCCTCTTTAGCAATGCAAACTGTTGTAGCAGTGACAAACCTTATTCATCAGATCTTGGGAGGGATGCAGAGGGGATTGCAATGTTAGCAGTTGGAAGCACCAGCTCTACACCAGGGTGAGGAGCAATGCCAGGACCAGTACTGTGCAGCAGGGAGCTGGTTGGAGGTCTGGCAGCCCTATGGTGGCCCCTGGAGCTGCCACCTGACTTCCTGACTTATCTTCACCTGGCCTAGCTGTGGCTCTCAGCTTCCCCCATGACAAAGCTGTGCTGCCTGAGCTGGAGGTGCCCCGGTTTCCAGGGTTGGTTTTGGCCTCTCCATCTCTGGGCAAGAAGAGCTGAAGGGTGTCTGGAAGAGAGAAGGAGGTTTTGGGAAATCTTAATTCTGCTCAAGCCTGGGGGAGGCACCCGGACACAGGCTGTGGTTTCATGGTTTGTGTTTCTGGGGTTTCTGCCCAGCAAGCAGTAGCTTCTGCAAAAGCTCAGGGTGCATGGCCTTAGCAGTCATCTCCTCCCTCTAGGTAACCAGAATTGAAACCTCCTTGGTTAGTTATGTTTGTTTAAATTTCAGTTTAGCTCACAATAGTGGCTCTGTTCAGTTCTTTCTGCTGATGAATGGATGACCTTTCCCCAGTTTGCTAACACCTCTAATTGTAACTGGCAGGACAATTCCCCATTGCTGTTGTATGAGAGATGCAGAGAAACTTGCCAAGAGCAGCCTGTGACTTTTAACTGCTCTATCAACACCCCTGTTTGAAACTAAAATAGCAAGTTAGGCCAGTGATCAACCCAGCAGGGCAACCTGAGCGATTGCAACAGCCACATTAAATGAGAGAACTCACGGGGCATTTATTCTCTTGAGCACCCTCCCTGTGATGCTATTTGGGTGGTTAAAGCAGCTTTGTCAGTAATCTGCACCGAGGTGGCCTTGCATGTGCTGAGTGTGTTGTGGAGGAAGACTCCTTTCTAGTACTCAGGGAATTAATCTGGGCTGGGAAAAACTTCAGGTCTGCAAATTTCTGCATTGTCTCTGTCAGACAACATGGGAGCTGGGGACAGCTGATGGAGGCTTGAAGGAGAAACCCCGTGAATGTCTCAGAATCACAGAATCATCCAGGTTGGAAAGAACCTCTGAGACCATCAAGTCCAACCCTTAATCCACTACACTGTTTAGTGTCCTTGGGCTCTCTCTCTTTTCTCTCTCTGGCTTCACTCTCAGTATTGGTTCTGTGTCCTTTACCCACTGGAATGCTCCTCTTCTCCATAATGGAAAGAACATTTTTCACCCAAGAGATTTGGGCAAGGACTCACTGGCCATGGGAGGCTATAAACACCTGTCTTATGGACACCATTACCCTGTCCTTTGTACCAAACATATGTAGTGCTACTTTTCTGCACATTTGAATCAATATTTTTAACAGGGAAGTCTTTGGCCAGAAATGTGTGTGCAAGAGTGTGTCGGAGATGAGTAAATGGAGTATGTGCTGACATGAGGACTTCATGGGGCATAGGGATGGGCACATTACTCACAGATGGTGAAACCATCCCAGTGTGTTTCAAGAAAAGCTATTTTAGGGATGTTTAGAGAGTTTTAAAAATTTTTTTATTGTGACTATTTTTTCTGCTACTCCAGCCCATAAAACCAGGTGCCTGAGCTACCATGTTTCCCACTGTACAGAGTTCAGAGGGAGCAATAAAAAGCCCCTAAAACTTGCTGGAAATAACCTTCCTACAGTTACAGATGTCACAGGTTTGGTGTCCTGTGTCTCAGGTCCTTCCAGGCCTTGACATGATGGTAGCATTTGGAGGAAAAGGGAATCTCTCTTCTCCACAGCAGAATAAAATTTCCACTTTATTAACCTATAGAGATGCTGGATCTCTGGTTTAGAAGCTATGACAAATTTAACAAACACAGTGTTAACAATTCAGGAGGAATTTGCACTCTTAGGTTTTTCTGGTCTCAGACTGTGTCACCTTTAAAAGAACTGCAGTCTTTGGAAATAAACTTATCTGCATGGAGAACCATGCTGCTGTAATCATGGCTCAGCTGTAGCTTTATACCTGATAAAATCTTCTTAGGCAGGCAAATCTGATGTGTGTGATGGGCTAGAATGGAAATCAGAGGAGGAAGCACAGTGGCTAAGATAAATATGTGGTCTGTTTTGATAAACAAGCCTGAACTAGTCCTTCCCAGTAATAATGTTAAAGAATGGCAAGTAATGAGGTAGTGGCTTAACAAGGCAGTTCCTCAGCAATTTATAAGTAGAGTCTTGTTTCCTTGAAAATTAAAATCTCTAATCTGCTATGTATAGTTCTAAGAGTTTTTTTTATTTTCGACAAAGTAAAAAAAATTAATGATAAACTTTGCATCTTCATTTTATACATTTCTTTTACCCCATTTTGTTTGTGCTCTTGCCCCTTGCCTGTGCTTGTGTAACGTGTCTTGTTTTGCATTTGCTTTAGGGATCACCTCTGAGGTGTTGCAGATGAGGGTGTGCAACTTAAGGATGTCTGTACCAGGTCCCAGATCAAGCTGGCTCAGCAGCCTGTGTCTGATAGCACTCAAAGCAGATACTCAGTAGGAAAAAGTAAGATGAGGCAAGCAGGGATGCTTTCCCTCAACGTGCTCTCAGCAGCCCATGGCAGAGGTCCTGTCTTTGCATAAAACTGATTTAGGGAGTGCAGGGAGCAGTATTTTCTCTGGAGTACAGCACTTCACATACTTTCCTTGCTGGACTAATGGCAATTTTAAGCCTTTCTTTTTTTAACCAGTTTTCCAAACTTTTGCTGATAGAGAACCCTGAATTAATCTCCAGGCCTTCTGGGTATTGGATTACACTCTGCCTCACTCCTCTCTGTGCCAGCAGTGCTGGAACTGGCATGGGATACTAATCCTGCTGTACCTATTCACTCAGTTGTAGAGAAAAACGTATGAAAACAAATTGCTAGTCCAAGCTAAATTTAGATTTATTCAGTTGGAGTTAATTATAATCTTTATTTAGTCCCAAGTGATGCCTTCTTATCATACACTTATTATAGCTGAGAAAATTAATTTTTATTCTACCATAAAGGTGAATGTAATAATCTGGGTTCAGGGAAGGGATTACTTTAATAAGATTTACAGGCAGCCTTTCAGACAGAATGGTTTTATTACTATCTGTAGGTGGCCTTGCTGTGTGTCTTTCAGAATGGGTGACTGTGCAAAATCCATGCAAGCAAAAAACTTGTAATAAGAACCAGCTCAGAAACTTCCACATCCAACTTAATTTTTTGGCAACAGTAAGCAGACAAAGCACTTGCTTTGCAACACAATAATACAATTTATTATTGAAGCTGTGGCCTGATGAGGGGTTGCTTTCATATGCATGGTTTAGTTTTGCTCTGAAAAATGTATTTCAGGAGACAAAAAATTGAGGAGGTCTGAGATGTTGCTTTTAAGCTTTTTGGAAGCAGAGTGATGGGTAAACAGATGTGCAGTGGGGGAAGAGAAGCTTTAGGAAGAGAGAACCATCAGATCTGATGGGACAGGACTCCTTTGCCCATATACATGTAAACCTCCAACATAAAGGTCTGCACTCAGCACTCTCAGCAGTCACACCAACAGAAATAGGCTCCTCCCAAGGGTGATTTATCACTCCTACCATGGAAGTGTCGAGGAGAGAGGATGAATGAATTCTGGAGATACACTTTTCTGTGATTTACCAAAAAGAGAGGCTACAGAGTGTGTGCTGGGCTTAGATAACTCTAAAATGAGCTGGAGTGACTCCCACAGAGGGAGAGGAGAAGAAATAACTGCAGTGAAACTTTAGTGACAAAAGTTTGAGGCATTTGAGGACAGGTATGTGCAACATTGTCCCAAGCCTACAAAAGTTAATGGACCTCACTTCAGTTTTAGATGTTTGGTTTCAATAGATTTTTTTTTTCCATTGTATCCTCTTTCCTGTCTTTCAAAACAAGACAAGCCCAACTAGAAGTGTTTTGCAGCTGAAAAGACTTATTTTGTTCCTTTTTTTTTTTTTTTTTTTTTTTTTTTTTTTTTTTTTGGTTTGCTTGTGTAACACCTCAAGTACTAAAGAAGTTGTTTGGTTTAGACTGGCAGGCAGTGGAAGCTGTTCCTCAGTGGAACTATGGAGGGTTTTTCTTTTCTTTTTTCTTCCTAATGTATAACTGAGGAGATGAGTCACAGGATGGACTCTGGATGTGGGAAGTAAACAATGATGTCCTCCTTTCATGGTTATTTTATTAAATTTTGAATGAGTCAGGGAGAGCGTGGGGTGGGTGTTTGTCTAGGCTCCTGAAACCCTTGCACAGTCCAAACTTATCCTACTCATAGTGCTAAAATGAGGTCTAAACCTGTACTAGATTCTCACACTGTAATCACTCTCCTTGTTTCCCTGCTGCCAGGATTAAGCCAGTTTCCCCAGCTGCAGCCTGGCCAAACCACCTTGCACAACCTCTCATGGATGGGGTCCCTAAGCAGCATCAGGTCTTAGTCCTTGCATGCATAGTAGTGATCTATACAGATGGTCCAGAATAAATTAATCTCCTGTAATTTATCAGTTCTAGAGTAGCTTTGCTTGTGTAGACACCATATTCTGAGATACACACTGTGTTTTTATTCAAGGATAATGCCTGCATTTCCAGGGCAAAATAATTATTATGAATAGAGCCATTTTTTTAGTGGAATAATGTGTAGTTTGGTCTTTATGGTCCTTAGTGAGGGCTGGTGATTTTTCTCCTATACAGACAAGCCATTGATTGCTGTGTATGAGTCATGGATAACATCATAGTACTTACTGGCACCACATTACTTGAAATTATTCCTTCTTTATAAAGCAGAATGTCTGTATGATCTCATGCTATAATTCTGATGATGCTGCAGGAAAGATGAATTTCAGCATTTTTGCAGCTTTTCCACAGGTGCAGGACTGGCTTTTTTGTTTTCAGAAAAAAGAGGAATATTTTGCATATTTTAGATGTTGCTTGTTCCTTGCACCTCCAGCTCCAGAATTACTGAGGGCTTATGGAAGAATTGGCTTCTGTTAAGTAGGAGGCTAAAGCAGAGAGAAGATTTAGGTGTGAAATTTGGATTTATGCTCCAACGGGAGTTATTTTCACTTTCAGCTACAAAATAACGATTTTTAAAGACTTTCCTCTTACTACAGCTTACCATAGATGCATTATTTTTTAATGCTGACCTGCCATTGCCACCTCTGCCTTCTGGTAGGATATTTGTTTTGCTTCTTATGAAAATGTATAAAGTCTAAGAAATGTAGCTTGGATGAAATGTTGAGTTCCTTGAATGGCAGAATTTTTTCCTTGCACATTCTTTGAACAACAGCTGTGGCTTTGCATGTGCCTGAGTCCTGTGCTGCTTTTTGTGGAATCAAGTCAGGGTCAAACAAGATGAAAAACAAAACGGGTGGATAACTGAACTGAGCTATTGCCCAACTCTGGAGAGAGGGGTGTTGGCATAAAATGGAAGCAATGACATTTTACAAGTTGACCTATTGCTCTAGAGCTCTTGATATTTGGTTGGTCCAAATACAAATTTTAGAAGGGACAAAGCACCTGCTCAAAAACTAATACAAGGTAAAAGCTATTTTAGAAGTTCAAGCTGAATATCTCCTGTCCAACAATGTGCTGTTTCATTAAGTTTTCCCTTAACACCCCCAGTGCCACAGGAGTCTGAGAAAGAGCCTGTGTTCAGCACTGAGTTAGCACTGAGCTCTGGGGATGCTTATTTGGCCTCTGTTTACTTTTCTTCAACTCTTGCTCCCCTTTGTGCCATCATTAGGACTAACCCACATTCTGATCTCACGTTCTGCTCAATTTTGATCTTGCTGTAGTAATTATTAAAGGAGAAGGTGATCTCTTAGTTACTTTGTAGCCCACCAGAAAGCTGGAAATGGGTTCTGTTCCTGACTGTAACTGCAAGGAGGTTGGTACTGTGGTGCTGACACTCCGAATTAAAAAGGTGGGGGGTGTTGGCCTGTCATTGCATGAAATATTTCTTTTTCAGTGTTCCTACAACATCATAAAATGCTTCTAAATTCAGATATCATAGTTTGTGTTGCAGTCTGGTTCTAGGACAAAGCCCAGCCCTTTCTACTGGGGTTTATGGTTCCCCATTTAAGTTTTCAGACAAAATTTGTGTTTCATTTTGTTTGAGTTACAGCAGGCTGATACTCTACTGCTCACACCAGTTTTGAGAAAAAGCATTGAATGTTGCTACTGTAATGAAACAAAGGAAAAGGAAAAACATACCTCTAAAACTTCCTGTAAATCACTACTTGAGAGAGAGAAAATATCTGCATAGAGAATGAGGAGGGGGGGGAAGTCCTGTAATGTGAACACAGGTGTGTTTAAGCCATCCTCTGGTACCTCTTCAGGCTCAGGAATTCTGTTGATGCTAAATCTCTGCAATCTGGTGTGTCTTAGGAGAAGCCAAATTTTATCTTTTCTCCCAGATATTAGAGGGTCCTGTTGGATGCCCTTTGCTTATCTGTACAGCTGCACAATTTTTATGATAAATGCAACTTCTCAGCAGCATTGATTTCAAACATAGTTCAGTTTATCTACACTTCAGGAATTGTATATTTTTGCATTTTTACTTGTTCCTACAAAGAATATTCCAGTGGCCACAGAAAACCCTTGACACAATTAAGTGTGCACCAAAATTAAAGGTAGAAGTGGTGTGATGAAATGAGAAACTTAAACAAGCCTGGATAATATCAAGCCATTGAAAATAAATGACCAGAATTTCAACTGAGAACAAGAGTGCAGCAAAGTCAAATGGATGAGATTTGCCCTAGAATCTGTCTTTGATAAGTGTATGCTTTAAAAATACACAACCTGAAAAAAAAAAGCTTAAATATTAGAGCTTTTATCTGTGCTAAATGGTGGCTGTAACTATCTGACTCACCTGGCTTGTAACAGGTGTAATTGTTTGTGTGGTTGTCGTGTTGTGTACCTGCTCTGCCCAGTCCTGACAAACACTAAAATCACCACTGAGCTCAGCGAGAGACAACAAGAGCTTTGACCTTAGGATCTGTCATCACTCCTTTGTTATCTCTGCACCATTATGAAACGGCTTCATTTTCATTCATTTGGTTCCTGTTTATTTCTTCTGTGGCAGTCCCAGGAGCTGGCATTCACTGGCTTTTTGTTGAAGCATATGAATTGTTAGTTTGAAAGACCCACTGCTTCTTTCTGGTAGAATCCCAGCCCAGATTGAATATTTCTCGCTATTAATTAGAGGTCGGTCCAAACCAAAGACATCTGTTTGATCCCTCCCTCCCTCTGGAATCTTTTCTTGCCTGGGAAAAATTGCTCAGTGCTGACTGGAGGATTGGCCATTGTGTTGTAGAGAAACTTTTGTGGTTTCCAAATGTGTTTCATTTTCCTCTGGAATTAAACCAAAAAAATCATTCTAAGCATCTGCAAACCTTCTGCATGTAAAGGATTTCTGTCCTTCTCTCAGGTTCAATCTTGCCTATAAATCCATCCCCCTGAGACCTCTATCAAACCCCATGGGGTTTTTTATGTGTGAAAAGTTTAGGTTTCAAGAACACAAAGCTTTTATTGGTTTGCTGCTCACTTCCCAATTTCTGACCTGTCAGAAGTGGATTGGGAGTGATGCAGATCAGCAATGTTAGACTGAGTAACATCTACTGTCTGCTAATGTTCAGTGTGCCAGTTTCTTTAATATATTGAAATCTGGATGAGAAAAAAAGTCCTTAAGTTTGATCTGGCAATAAAAGAACAAAAAACAACCAGTAAAAAGTTTTGGAACTTGTGTTGGGATCTGGCCCATCGATCTCTAAAATCCTTGTTTTATCCAGTACTTGATTAATGGTTTTCAAGTATATTCTGGATTGGGGAAGGCGGGAAGGGAGCTGTACAGATGATGCAATGGGATGTTTTCAGGGGATGAGCTTTGAGCCAACAGTGTTATTCCATGGAACCTGTGTCAGATTGTTTTGTAACTGTTGCTAACAGTATTGATCTGTGGTAATACATTGCTTTTGAAAAAAAAAAATGGAGGGGCATGCTAAGCAACCATTAGAGTTGTCTTTCTGTTTCCTTTTATCTTTGGCCTGCAGTGGTGGAGAGCCGAGGAGGGATCATGGACAGCATCCAGAGATTTTCAAACCTGCCAACGTATCTCCCCGCGAGCTATCACATCTGCAATGCTGATGTGTTTTTCTTCCTCAAAGAAGCCAACCAGGATATCATGAGGAACTCCAGTTTGCAGACTAGGGTGGATTCATTCTTTATATACAAAGCCAAACTGCCACCTGTCCTAAATGCCACGTACGGACCCTTTTCTGTTGAACAGGCTGTTCCCTTGGACCTCATGCTGACTTCTGCATCTTTTGGTTTCACAAATAAATTCACTTTTAATTGGAAATTAAAATCTCACATAATTGACAGCTCGATCTATTCCAACAAACCTAAAATCCAAACCCTGTTCTATATTGCGGGGAAGGACTGGGATGACTATAACTCTGAGGAGACGTTGCCTTGTGTGAAGATGTTTGCTTTCTTAGAGTCTAGAGAAGTTGTGGCCAGCTGTAGGTTGACAGGTCATCTAGGATTATGTGTTGCAGAGCTGGAATTCTCTCCTAGCTGGTTCAGCTCCCCTCCACCCCTGGTCTCAGAGGAAACAACCTCCCTGGAAGGGATTACCGTGGAGCTCTTCTATAAGATTTATACAGCAGATGGGGAATGTTCTCCAGAGGATGAAAAATGGGGAAACAATATCCATGCAGGTCAAGATAATGAACACAAGGCTTTGTCAGCTATGGAGAGGATTGGTAGCATCATTGTGTACCCAAATCAAGACAATTTAAAACAGTCTTCACTGAGGCTGGATGAAAATATCGTTATTCGCTTACCACTCAACCCAGTCAGAGAAGGTGATGTTGTGACCTTTCACATTTCCCTGGCTGATGACTCTCTAGCAGACCAGTTTGTCTTAAGGTAAGAGAATTTCTGAAGTGTTGTATGCTAAATAACCTGCAAACAGGGATAAATGGATGTCAGGTGTAATTTCTTTGGTTACGTTCACTGTTTTCCTGTGAGAATTTAAGCATTTCCTCTCTAACTGGGGAAAACTGTAAATAGGCTTGAATTATCTGTGTGGATGACACTTTCTGGAACATGGGAATTGATTTTGAAGCATAAGCTATAAATGTTTGTATGATTATTTTATGTTTTAATTCTATTTGCTGCTAGTCATAATTCTGCCTCTTAAATTATGCCTCTAAATCAGCCAGGATAACTGCTGTGATCCATTTTGCTACACAATTTGCAGGAGGATTTTGAATTTCTTTGGTGGAAGTTCATCTCTTTTTATCAACTTTCTTATTCTCTTTCCAAAGTACCTTGGATACATCTTGCACAGGTTATATGTGGTGAGGAACTCATTTGTTGCATGGTACAGGGGGGAGCCGAGATGTGAGCAAATGCAACGTGCCTCAGCTTGTCTTTGGTAGAGCCCAGATTTGGATTCAAACTTTGCCAGCTGTCTTTGGTTTTCCTGTAAGACAGCCCATCATGCTCTATCAAGCTTTTAACTACTTGTTGCACTGCCCATTTTTTGGTTTAAGTTTTAAGACTTTCTGGTGACCTTTACTTGTGAATCTCCCCGTAATAGAATTCAGGCGTTTCTAACCACCCTGAGGGTTAGTGCTGCATATTTATGTCCTTAGCTGTCAGGCTGTGGGTTCAGAGCTGCATAGAGACCAAATTTGAAGAGAAATGTGAGCCAGACTGAGGGAATAAAAGGGCCAAAAGGTAATTGGAAAGTGTCATGCTGTGAGAATGCAGGACACTTGGGAAAGGAGTTTTAGCCAACCCTAGCAAACCTCAAAACAAATTCATTCCTTACTTCTAAATTTTTGATCCGAGAACAATAGGAGCAGAACACGACAGAAATTTCACTTTGGGGAGAGATGTTGAGAAAACAGACATCAAACTTTATGCAGCTCTTTCAGATTATTCAACTTTTATGAAATAGCATATGTGTATAAATGAACTTGCTGGCTGGGGGGTGAATCAAGACAAATGGTTCATAGCACAGCACACAGGTAGAAAGAAATGGCCCACACTATCCCAAACACTTTCATCTATTCAGGGTGGGGGGGAAATGTTTAAGAAATATCATAGGGTTTAACCAGACTTTAAAAGGTTTGGGTCAGAAAGGCTCTTCCTAGAAACCCAACTTATTCTTGCCTTTACATGGGTCTGCTGGTTTTTCTCTGTTAACTATGGTTTTGGCCAGCAGCCACCTCATGGAGGAGTCAGGTTTCAGCAGTCGTTTATTGATGCTCAGTGCTATAGCAGAGAGATTATGAAATTTGCCTAAGACTCTGCAAGGATTTAGCATCAGCTCTTAATTCTCAGTTTTTTGTTCTCTTTGCCACACCATGGATAAAACCTCCCTAGGTTTTAGAGACAGTCCAAGATGAGGATCTTTTCTTTCCACTGGAATTGCTAAAATAACATTTACCTTGTCACAAATGGCCTGAGTGTAGAATTTTGATATTTGTCATCCAGGAAAGCACCAAAAGCTTCTTGGAGAGAGAGTTTTAAAATTGTCTTTCAAAAGCAAAACAGCACTGAACCACAGCAACCAACCTGAGGTTTGAAGAAAGCAGAAAGTGAGGGAGCTTAGAGCCTCCACACTGGGGAGCCCTGGGATGATCCTCAAGAGCCTGGCTACTGCCAACACCCTCATCTTCTCCCAAAGGCCCCCAGGACTTGCATCCCTCCAGCTGACAGGCAGGAGTCACTTGGTGCTGCTCTGCTGGAATGCAGAGCATACATCTCAGTGCTCCTGAACTGCTGGGAAGGCAGTCAGGTTTCCATGGGGATTTCTGTCTTTGAAAAGTGTGCAGAATCTGTTCTACTCCAGGATATGTTTCTGCTACAGTAAATCAGCATGTTTGATGTGCCCAGAAATATTTCCTTGAAAAATTCACTATTGGTTCTGTGTAGTCCAGCCTGTCTGCTCTTTCATTTGGCTTTGCTTTCATTGTGCATCAGAGAAACTGCTTTATTTAACCTTTGGTTGAATGCTGAAAGCAAGAGACAAAATACAATTCTGCTGATGGTTCAGCTGTCCTTCAGGATGGAGAGAGCACAGGCAACTGTTGCTATGATTATTTTGAATGACATACGTGGGGCCCATGGAGAGATTATTTGGCTGAAGTTTACACAGTAGGCAGGGAATTATGCTGAGGGAAATACAATCACTACAGTGCCTGCATCTAATTTATGCACTTTCCCTCACAGGCTTTCCCTGCTTTTCAGCTCAATGCTAATGTCCATAAAAAGCCAGAAGATTCTTATATACACAGAATGTGTGTGTGTTATAGCCTGAGAAAAAATACATTGAAGTGAATGTTGGCCTTGGGAAATATATTTTTGCCTAATATAAGTGATTGTTTTTAATCATATATGTTGTAAGTGCAGTGGGATGAACTGCAGTCTGGCTCATATGAGACAATAGATCAAAATCAAGTCATTCTCCACACAGCATTTGATGCCAACCTAGAGCTCTGAAAGTATGCAAAAGAGCAGATATGCTCAATTTGATGCACTTTTTCATTATTTCACGCTGTGTTGCGTAGTATTTTATTTTATGTTGAATTTTGTTCTAGCAAAACTGACTTATCATTAGAGAGCATATTTTTCCTTGTTTTGGTAATATTCAGGATTCTTAACGAAGCTGAGAAACTGGAAACAGTTTCTTGGTTGAATAAGGTGTTGTGGTGAAAGATTATCCCTTGCTAAACCCCCTTCCTTCCAGCGAGGACACTTACTGGGCAGTGCTGCACGTTGTTGATGAAGCTCCAGCTATCACCCAGTCCCTTTCATCAATCTGAACTGGTTTTGCTCTGCTTAAGATGAGTCTTGGTTGGTAGTTTTCATTCAATAACCAGAATTTAAGAATAACTTGGAACTCTAGTCGTGTTGTGGTCCAGGGAATTTGTTTCTTTTCATCCTGCCAGCCAGCCAGTGTGGCCTGGTGTGATGGAAGGACCTGGATATGTCAGGGGGCAGAATTTGGAAGCTAAGCATGGATTTAATGCTCTTGCTGTTCCTTACAGTCAGATTGCTCACTTTGTTGACAGATGATTTATAGATGCCTGCAATGAATGTCTTATGATACTGGATGAATTTGTGGCCTTGCTGGTCTGGTCTGCACTGGGAAATTTACCATTCCTGAACATAAATTTTGCCCATGAGGTGGGTTGCTGCTAAACAGAATTTAACTGTACAGACAGGTGAAATGGGCTATGTTGCCACGATTATGGCAAATGGAATTCATGTTTAAAGAAGGAATAACACCAACTTTTGTGCTATTTATGAAACAAAAGATGTTTTCTGACATAGATGGAGGAGCTTTAAAAAAGAGAGAGGAGAAAACAATTCTTGCTTAACTGGTAGGTTGGAAATCTCATGAAATAGCTCTGGGAATAGCTTGTATTTCTTTTGGGGTGTATGTTATTATTTAACTTCATTTTGAGACTCAAAGGATGTATTTAAAAGAAAAACTGGGAGCCATTTTGTACCGCAGGAAAATGTTTTATGGAATAAATTGGCAATCACCCCTTGGTTACAGGAAAGAAACCAGGACACTCAAATAAAGGGCATAGTTCTGTCCTGTTTTCCAAATCTTCCCCTTCAGACCATCAGCAAGGATGTGCCGGTAATGAAGGCTGAGAACTAAGAGCAATTTTTTGAGTCAGACACAAAGTGGCTTTGTCAGCATTCGTTACACATCCCTAACACAACTGACCCATCCTTCTTTTATCCCCGATCAGAATAGAAACACAGATTGGAGACAGCCCAGGAGTAATAGTGAGGGGCTGAAACCAGGTAATGAATCCCGTGTTAGAGAAATGAAAGCAGCTGTGGTTGGGATGCAGCCCTCTGTCTGGAGGGGAATGGTGGGACCAGTCAAACCTGGCTGTGGTTCGGTGCCTAGGCAACCTCAGGGAAAAGGATTATCTGCTTCTCCCTGCCATGCTCCACATATTGCAGGGCAAAGATTACTTTTTGATTTTTGGCTGAACCGGTACAAGGTGTAATACACGCTGGTTGAGTTTACAGATTATTCTCACTAGGAAAAATGATATTAAGGCTTTATATTAATAAACATACATCCATATGGAGGAGGTTATGCCTCCTGCTAAGGAATAAAAATTGCACAGGCCATTAAAACTGACTTATAAGGCTTCTGCGTTAATAATGAAAGATCTGTAGAAGGCTGAGCAGTCGTCTAGAAGGCCAGAAAAAGATCATTAAGAGGATGTCTCCTGCCAAGAACAAACAAGGGAAAGAAAACAGAAGGTTTTAGATCTGGAAATGCATAGAAAAATGAGAGCACACAGACTGTGGGGAATGCAGCCTGGCTGCATGTGAGGAGGAGGAGGCTCTGCGTGGCCTCCATTGCTTGTAACCCGGCTGATATAGTTAGGGAAGCAGAGCAGGATTATTACTGGCAAGAAAAATAAATTATTAACTAAAGCATCATTTTAGAATGAAAATTCAACAGAAGTGAAAATGTTGAGAAAGGAAAAAATATACTTTTGATATTAATCAAAATGCTAGTTTGGATTTCGGAGTGATTACAAAATTAAAGCATCACTGGAGACTTAAGAATATTTGTTTTTTACCCAAAGCTTTTAATAAACCCATAAGGAATGTTTAAATTGGTTATTTTTGTTTCTTTTCTCTGAATGTACATTGAAGTGAATGTAAAATACAAAAAGTAATATGCAATATTGGTAAATATGAAGGGCTGCAAAGTCTGGAAACACCAGAGATGTCTGTGCAACCTGAACTCATTGCATATACTTTATAACAAAGATAAAAAGATAAATTCACACTAGGTTTTTTCCAGATCTGTCTTCATTCCTTGCATACATCATGGTGCTCTGTTCTTTTTGTCACTCAATGGGAAAGACACTAACACCCTTTCAGGACCCTTCTGCAAAGGCAGGGGAAGCTGTCACCAGTTGGTTTTTTTTAGTTTGGATAAACCATCTCTTATAAGGTGTCTTTCAGAAAGGTTTGAACCATTTTTTCATTTTTCTTATTTCTGTTTGAGACAGGCCTGTGGGCCAGAAAAAGTGGCTTTAACTGGTGCAAGTCTGTCACAATGGTATGGAGTTATAAATTTCTAAAAGGAGGTTGTAGGAATTAGTTAGACTTCAATCTGTGTTGACTGGAGTGTGAACCTGGGTACCTGAAGCCAGCTGCAGGAGCCTACCTGGATCCTACCTGGAAGTCATCTTACCACACAGCCAGGTTTTGTCACCTTTTTACACGCCCTAAGATAACTTTCTCTGTCTAGACACACTGGAGAGGAAAAAGGGAAGATACCAGCCCCTCATACAGTCTTAAAACCAAAAATGAAAAAAAAAACCCCAAACCCCACAACCCAAGAGCTCTCCTTTCTAGAGATTGAGCAGTCCTAAAAGCTTAAAAAATGGTGGATATCTGACAGTAAATAAATGACCCAGTGAATGCTTGAAAGCCCTGCAAAACTACAGTCAATAAAGCTTTTTAATGGAATTTTAGATAAAGGTCAACTATCTGCTACAATAATCAGCCATCCCAGATCACTCTTCATCGGAGCAAAGCGGGCAGAGCAGCAGCCCCACAGGATGGGGAGAAGCTCTTGTTAGTTGTTGGATATTGGCTTTGAAGCACTTCCAGACGGGATGGCAGCAGCGTTGTGATAAAACGCTCTTTTTTATTGAGACATTTTCTGAAGATGACTTCTGTTGCCCTGCAGAATGTGCTGCTTTGTGCAGAAACACAGCTGCTCCTTCCTGCAGCGTTATTAAGGTGGTGTTCAGATAAAGAAGGATGAGACAGTGATGGGAAGCTGTGGTGCTGAGTTTGGGTTATATGGCAAGTGTCCCTGCTGTCTGCAGTCCTGCCTTAGGGATGCTTCTCCCATAGGAGTGAGGAAATGTTCTTAAGAGTTGACCGAAATGCAGAATTAGATTTCTGAAAAATATTTAACTTGTGTGTGTGTTTCACCAGTGGTTTTTCACTGAGAAGGAGAACAGTTTAACTGCTAGTTATTCCTAATTCTGACAGTTTGGGAATATGTCATGGGTATGGTGGGGGAACATGGATTGCAGTTGAATTGAAACAAGGATCCACTTTCCATTGGAAAAGGTGTTTGCTTTGCCTTGAAACCTTACTTTTTCTTCTATTGAAGCCCTGCCAGCAGCACAGCTCTCACATTCATCTGCTCATCTGCATCTATGAGCACCAAGGGATGTGGCAATGCTATGTAAATTTATCTGCTGTATCTCATATTCAGAACCATAAAGTGGAAAAAAAGAGAGTTAGTTATGTTGATTTTAAGTCAATTGGTGTGTGAGCAGGCATCTTGTCTCTTCAGTACTGAAGTACAAGTGGGTAAGCAGTGCTGTGTGTAACTGGTGGCAGTGCATCTCGTTTGACACACCAGATCATTTTGCACATGTGACAAATAAGGTTTTTAATAGTCACTCTGACAACCTCTTGTCTGCCATTGTGTGAGCAGACACTGCTGTGCTCTGCAAATGGAGATGGTGCCAGAAGCATTTCCCATGGATTTGGGAGGTGCCAATCTGCCATGTGCCTTGACACCAACTCAGCCTTGTTGATAGTAATGGAAAGAGATTTTACATTTTAAATGGTGTGGATTCTACATGCTTGTTCCTAAGCTGATCCCCATCTCCTCAAGTTTCAACATGACAGCTCCTGCTAATTAACTCCAGGCAACTCCTGCACAGCTCAGTGCTTGCTTTGGGGCCGGGTGTGGATCTGCAGAGTGCTGTCAGCAGATGTGGTGTGGTACCCTTGCACTGAGAGCAGGGTATGAGCTGTGTGTGGTTAGAGTGCTTGCCACACAGAGCATGCCTGGGAAGGAGGCAGCTGGATTTTGGAGACCACTGCTAAAAGGGCACCCTTGGTTTGTTGGGTTGTTTGGGTAGTGATCCCTCTTGGATGAGGAGCTGCATCTCAAAGGCTGCCAAAGACTCAGCTTCTCCAGACTGCACAGGGCCTTGCCAGTGCTCTTCTCCAAATCTTTTGTTTGCTGAGGGCTGTCCTGTCTGTAGTCATTGTCTTGCAGGAAGGGACAGATGGTTTACCCCTGCTGTGATTTAACATTGGTGCAGATACGAAACAGGAGGAGAAAGTCACCAAAGGTGGAATTAGGAGTTGGGTTTTGCCTGTGAGCACCTGGTTCTGAGTTCAGTTACATCCATTAATGCAGACAAAGCTGTCTTCAGGTGACAAAACTGATGAACACCACAGTGCCACAAAGGGTATTTAAGGAAGAGGGCTGCAAGACAAACAATTTCTTTATCCTTTTTTTTTTTTTGCATCTTGTACCCGGGTTGAAAACACAGGTCAGAAAAGATTCCTATGTCTGAGTGATCATTTCAAGTTTGGAGGGGATACTGGGGCTTTTTGTAAACTGTGTGTCCCAATGTTCCTGGCAGGGAGCTTGCAGGGAGCGGGAGGGGTCTTTATTTTGGACAATATGCAGAGTGGTCCCTGCTTTGTGCTGCCAGACAATGATGGCATTGATCAGCTGCTTGTACTCCTCTTCATTAGCTGGCAGTGCAGTAAATCACAGCCTTGTTTAAACAAGTCAGACACAACAGTAGTTCGGTCATTGATGTAGCTACCTCTAGTGTGTAATTAATAGTATTAAAAGTATAAAACTCTGTCTACTTTGAAATTTACTTTCTTCCCGAGATAAATGTTTCCAGCTGTCCTTTGCTGTCATTTTATCCTGGTAAAAACCAGAGTACTATCCCACAAAGCTGATGAGGTGTTGCTTTGAGTGAGCCCATTGATCTCAATTTCTTCATATTCCTGCTGATTTAACAGGGAGTTGCTTACCTCCCTGTGTTTATCTGTAAGGTTTTTTTCATCGTGTGATATATGAAGGGCAGTGTGATGGTTAGCTGAAATCTTTGTGGAAGGAAGACTTTGAGAAAAAGCAGGAGATAGGCTATTGCAAGAGACTTGTCAATCTATCTGCTTGGTTTAGGTGCTCCTCCTGCCCCCCATGCAATTTATATCAATAAAGGGCTTGTATAAAAATCTGGTTTTGGACAAAGCAGAGCAGGGACCTATATGCTGTGTGGGGATTTAATGCTTCAGAGAGCTGCCACATGTGCCTCGGATGCTGTGCTCAGCCACGGTATGAAAGAAATCATATTAACAAAGTTATTGGATCCCAGGTGAATCAAAAAAGCTGCAGGAGAAGAAAACGGTGACAAATGAGTCTGCCATCCTCAGGCACTGTGACTGGTGCCTGCAGTTAAAGCTATTTCGCTTCTTTTCACCGCGTGGCTGCAAGTCCTTCAGTGGTGTGTGGGCAGTGGGGAGCAGGGCAGCAGGAGGCAGACACTGCTGTGTGCAGGCAGAGCTGCAGGAGACCCCCATGCACTGGGGCCAGCGTTGCTTCATGTGGCAGGGGTAGCTCTTCATGGGCTTCCCAGGGAGCTGCTCCTGTGAGGCAGGGTTCATCTCTCATCTCTCCCCCCAGCTTCCAGTCTGCACCTTAAAAACCCCCTGTCCTGAGCAGTGCTGGATGTGGGTGCCCTGTATGGAGCAATGCTTCATCCCATGTTAAGAGTTTGGTCCAGCCACGTAAGAGGAAAGCATTTTAAAAATATCGTCTACTTAGGATCCCTGTGGAGAAGCTGTGGATATTCCCAGCAGATGAACTGGTCAGAGCAGCAATATTTCTAGGGGCATCCAGAGAGGAGGGTGGTTCTGCTGGGCAGAATGAATTCCATCAGTCCCGTGTTGGGGACTGAGCTATAAGCATGGCTCCAGCAGGTCTCCCAGTGCTCCTGCTCTGCTTTGATTTCAGTTGCTCACTAGAAGCAAAATATACCTTCCCCTCTCCACTACATCCTTTTTATAATTTTCCTGCCAAGCAAACTTTCTCTGTTGCTTTTTTCTCACTGTGTGGCCCAAGCTTTTGTGTGATTAATGAAGGACTCCTCAAATGCATTTTTACTGAATCCTCATCTCTAATTGCACTGGTCCTAGAAGACAGCAAGTGGGAAAGGAAGAGAAGCAGTTGTGTGGGATAGATGGTGCCTTGTTCATGGGCTTTCTAAGCATCTGCTCAAGTTAATGAGGGTCTGGGCAAGGAATGTGCCAAGAGGCCACAGGAAGCACACGTATGAGTGCTTTGATGCAGATCCCTGATCAAAAATTGAGATAAAATGCACCAAGTGATGCTTAGGGACAGTCTGAAAAGTTTGTCCCATCCTGGGTGGTGGCAGAGGGCGGAGGAGGAGTGGGAGCAGACTGTGAGAATCTGGACCAGGATCCAAACACATTGTGAGTTTTGGGTTGTTTTGGATCTGGGATTTTGGCTCTGGCCCAGCTCTAGTTTAATTTGCCTTGCCAGAGTCTTCTCTCTCTTACACAGAAAAGAGGGGTGATTTAATTGACTTTTGTAGAGTTGTTTAGGGTTTGTGCCAGTAAAAGTGTTTGGATTTGGTTGTGTGCCAGTGTCCAGTTTCGTATTTCTGATATTTACTGGGATATTTGTTAGGGACAGTAGTAACCCTGGGTGGGGGGATGGATAGGACACGGATGGGTAGGGAACGGTCGTATTTTTGGTACTGTTTATAATGACACAGTAACACTGGTAGCACAGACTTAATTATGGCATTTCCTGCTGTTATCTCCATAATGTGGCACAAGTACCTATGCTCTTCAACTAAGATGACTTTTGACTCGTTTGCCAAAGCTTAATAACCCTTTAAAAATAATTTAAACCTTTTCAGAAGTGTTGCACTGATGCTCTTGGGACCACTAGTCCTTTATTTGCAGATACAGAATGAATAGCAGTACTGTGGACTCCCTCAAACAGCCACCTTATGTGAGATGTAGTGATTGCAGCAATTAAATCCTCTTTGCCACAGCAACCAGGGCTTTATTTCAAATTGAAGTTAGGTTTTTCCCCTCAAATGAATCTCTTCTGTATGCATTATTCATTTTTCTTCCGAACATTTAGCCTGTATGAGTTGCATGAGCTCAAATTCTGTATTATTATTTATTAATAATTGCACTGAGGTAACTTCTAGGACAGCCTGCCTCAAGAGGTCAGAGAGCTGGAGTTCCCCCATGCAGCCAAAAGCAAACAAGGCCATAACCCTTGCTGGGGGTGGGGGTTTGAAGACTTTAAAGCTTTTCTAGAACAACTTGTGAAGAGTTTTGGTTTGCTCTTTCTTAACTCCATAACCCATGCCAAGGAAGTCTGGAGCATTTCAGTCCAGTGGATGCTTAGGCCAGTGTAGTTTTGACTATACTCTTAAACTTTTTTTATTTAAGTGTTTGGAAAAAAAAGTAGGTCATGTCAGCACAGGCTTTCCAAGTTGATCTAAGTTTGGATGACTTGAACACTGAACTTCTTATTGCTGTGGCTTTTGCTTGGAGAGGGGAAGGTCACTGCTCAGAAATGATGGTGAAGGTGGAACATTTTTTACACAATTTTGGAAACTCTATGTTTTTCTTTAAAAGAAAAGATATTGAAGAAGTACCTATAATCCTTGGCTTGCTGCATGTGCTACACCTTCATTTTAAGATGAAATGAGTTCAGTTCATTGTCTGTTTCTGCTGCTATATAAATAGCATCTTGATTGACAAGAAAACTAAAATGATTCTGTTTAAATCTGTACTGCTCTCCTAAGAAATCTACATTCATTATTCCTGTGATGACTGAAAGATTTACAATAGTTTATAATCTGGTATCTTTTCATTCTTCTTCTTGGTATTATTAATCACCTTGTCATAAAATGTCAGGAGAACTTTGTTCAGCCTGCATGATTTGGGCTGAGAAAGCCATACTGTAATATTAATGTTTCTTAGGAAGCTGGGTAGATATCTTTGCGTTCTGGGAACCATAAAACGGATGAATGATGTCCTTCGACCAGACATCAGATGCTTACAAGATGTTAAAGTTGAAATAGACCTGCAGCTGTACCAGCCTGGGAAGAAAAATGACCCTGCAGAGCAGATCTGGCTCAGGTCAAACTTTGGTTTCAGGGATCCAAAGTCCCAGGAGTGCTGTGGGGTCAGATGTTTGGGGTTGATCCCTCCCTGTGCCAGTGCCAGGCGGCTGTCCTGGTGTGGCTGTGGTGGTGGCAGCGTCTCGTTGGTGACACGGAACCCAGATCCCAATTATTTGGTCATTTAAAGATTCTGGGTTGCATTTCACAAGCCCAGAGGCAGTCAAGCAAGATCTTGGCTGGGTTTCAGCTTCAGTAATTACAACTTGCCAGCACATATTCTCTCTGCCTCTTAAATCACATTCGCTATTTTTCACTTCCTTTGCTAAACTGCTGCATCCCCAGTGCTGTTGTTTGATGATGACAATAATTCTAATGCTACTATGTAACCTTATATAAGCCTACTTATGTAACTTTATTTTATCTGTAACATCTCATGGTGTTTCTGCAAGAAACGTCTCTCATTGCTTTCATTTTCCAAATTGCTATTTTTATTCATCAACTTCCAGTGATACACCTCAAGCGCGAGATGTTTTCCAAAGGAGGGAAGGCAACAACCCTTCTACCCCCCCATACTTGTATTTCGAATGAGCACTCTAGAGCCAAGAGAATTCCTGCTCTTTTAGTTCTCTTACCAGGGCAAATGAATTCGGGAAGGCCAAAAGAGCAGCCAGTCCAGGGGGGGGAGTTTGGGTGTGCATCCCGTGTTGCCCTCCTTGCAGTGATGCATGGTGCATCCTCCCTGGGGCTTTGTCCCTCTGCTTGTCCCAGGAATAACCTGACTCTTCCCAGCCCACCCGTACCCCTCCATCCCCCGGCTTCTAAGAGAGGCGAGATTCCAGGTGCTGGCACAGGCTGGGATTTGTACTCAGGCCAGGAGAGGGCAGAGCGGACTTGTGTCTGAAGCAGAAAACCCCGACAAAAGTCTGGAGCAGGTGGGGAGGGGAAATCCCTTGGGCAAAGACACGGCTCGGTGCTGGTACCGGCTGGGGTGCCGAGCTGCTTCTCTGCCACTGATCCCCCTGAAAGGACTCAGCGCATCACCCCAAAAATGAACTCACGGGGGGTGGGGAGATTTTGCAACTTGTGGTTCAAGCCCTCTGCAAAGGGCTGGAGATATCCTGCAGCCTTGGAAGGCTTTCCCAGGTGTTATTTCTTGCCGAGGAGGTGCAGATCTCTGCTGTGGTGTCCTCAGCACATCCTGGGCACTCCCAGGCACTGGATGAGGGCTGTGGACTCATGTGTGCAATCCTGTGGCGGGGAATCTTCCTGCCTAACACTGAAATGCATGTAATTCTTTTATTTTTTTTTTTTTTATTTTTTTTTTTTTTTCCCGACACAATAAAGCAAACTTCTCTGCTGGTTTTTACATTAGGAAGCTATAAGCGAGGTGGTCTCTTTGCAGAGCAACTTTATTTTGGACATGAAAAAGAATGGGAATGTAGTTATTGCTCAGCCTGACAGAGTCTTAGCAAACATATTAAGGGCTTCATTTAATAAAGCCATATTTCACTTTTCATAGACAAGAAGCAGAATAGATTTAAGCCTTTTTTTAATGAATAAAATCCTTAGTAAGGCAATTGTAATCTTTCTTTTTTGAGGGTCAGTCTCTCTTTTTTTTTTTTTAATTATTTTAGGAGCCAGGGAGCTTTTAGTGCAGCATTTTCTAAATAGTTGTGTTTCCTTAGGAACAGGATAGAAAAGGGAATGTATCCTAATGTTAAACCAATGAGAAACATTTTTTTTTTTTTTCCTAAAAGAAAAGTTAAAATTTGCAAGAAAAATGTTCCTCAGAGAAATTTCTATTCTGTTAAAAGTGCATTTTCAGTCAGAAAAGAATGGTGCTGGATGAGCTCTATTAATAAACCAATTTGTGTGTACCACGAGATTGGACCTTCTCAGTCTTTTGTTGTAAGTCATGCTGGAAGGGCTGCCACTGGGCTACAGGAGCACAGACATTTTCACACTGGGATTTGTGTCTACTTGAATTATGTGAATAACTCAATTGAAATACAACTGGGAAAAATTTATCATGTGACTTATTATGAAAACATTGCTTTTCACTCCATTCAGCGATGTTTGAGCAGTTCCATGTATCTCTCTCACTCCTTTTATTTATTTATTTTTTAATAATTATTATTATTTTTAAAATTCTCTCTTCTTTCCACAGTGCTTCCATGGTACCACAGGCAGACCTTGTGGCAGCAAACTCCTGATTTCTGGGTAATTGAACTGGTGCAGCTAATGAGTAACTCTAATGGGCTGGGTGTGAAGCACTTTCCCAGGGCACTGGGGTTGCACAGTGCTCTCCTTTCCTTCATTGATCCAGTTTGTGGAGATCAGCAGGTCCACCAAAGCATGCAAATTTAAAATTTGCTTTGAGGAAAATTGAATAGTGTTTTTCCCTGAAACGAGCTGTTTCTCTGAAGGCTGCTGCCAGCGAGCTTGCCTGGGAGAACATTTGCAGAAATGGAATGTGAAAGTGGTACAAACACAGCCAATTTGAATACATTTACACATGTAAAAGGCTTGGCTTTTTTTTTAGGCTTGCAAAACTCTTTAGGGTGAAGACTGTCACTTTCTGTAGACTTGGAGCATCTTACATAATAGGTCTGTAAACACACTGGCCTTCAGATGCCACTGCAGGCTGATGGTGATGGTGACAATGCTGGTCCCAGCCAGCTTAGAGCCCTGCAGGTTTCTAGGACAGTGCAGGTGCCTTTTGTCCTCTCTGCTCCTCCAGCAGTCATGCTTGAGTGTGCAAATTGAATTTGTCAACTAGTAATTCCTTGCTGATCAATAATTAGTTGTAATTATGTGCTGTTTAAGTGCTACAGAGAGAAAATGGAAGTTTGTGGCTGGAGTAGGAAATGAAGAATGGCAGGTACAGCAAGGCATCTGGTGTAAGAGAAAATCATTTAAAGAACTGAACTTGCACAAGGAATGGTGAGTTGAGCTGCCTTCTGTAGCCAGGCCATGACAGCTGTATGGGCAGGTTTCTTTAGGTTAAGCAGGTTAATGTAGTCCTTAGTGAGACCATTATGAGATCATAAAGTACCATAACTAGAAAAACAAGATTTGTTTTTTATTTATAGTCTCCCCAAATTATGCCCGGTGTGAAATGTCATGAACAATTATTTATTTGTAAGGAAATGTAATTTGAAACTTCCAGTGTGTTTATAACCAAAGATACTCCCCCCACCCAGGTTTAAATTTTTGTCCAATTATACTTCCTAGGGGAAACTGAGGTCACTGCCTGACTAATCCCTCATGGGACTATGCCATGCTTTTGCACTCCCCAGGCTTGCACCTTTTCATAGACATGTGCTTTGGTTTGGGATGTAGAAGGAAGGTCTTAGTTGGCTTCTCTTTGCTTTCTTCTCTGCTCAAAACCAGCCCTGGTTTTCCAGATGGACAGAGATGTTATTCCAGCTGTGTCTGTAGAGACTCTGAAAATTTAGTTGTGTTTGTCTTGGGATTTCTGCACAGACTTTACAGTTAAATCTGCCACCACTAGCTCTTCTCAGTCAAGGAGCCAGAGACAGTCTTTGTTTCTTTATCTGTGTGTGATTTCTGCTTTCAGCTACCTTGTATGTCTGATTGTCATTTCCTAAATAGACTTGAAAAATGAAACTGTTTAACTGTGGGAGGTGGGAGTGAAATAATTGGAGTAGACCTATTACCCAGTGGTATGTGAGAAAGAGACAGCAAAACGTATGATTTCTGAAGGACCAGTGTATTTTTGTGCTGCTTGTATTCCTGGGCTTCCCAGGCAGATTAGCAGATTGTTGACAGCTCTATGATATATTTGCTGTCACCTGTCTGGAGCCTGAAGCAACTAATATTTTTTAAATTTTGAATGAGCTTGTGTGACCTGCAATGACATATATATGTATTTCATATTAAAGGTCTATAGCATGTCCTATGGTTGGGAATTTTGGTGCCGTTCTTGGTGTGCCCTTGAGGGATGCTTGCTTTCCTTGTGCTCCTGTTTCACCATTCAAGAAAAGATGGAGAAAATGACATATTCCTTGTTTGCTGTGGTAGCTTGTTCTTTTTCTGCAGTGTTGGAGCCTGACACAGAGAGCAGAACTAGCTTGAAAATCTTGTTGGTGGAGACTGAGAAGCATCAAGAGACAAGGGAAGCTGCTCTTTCTGTATCAAGGAATTCTTTTGCATTCATGCAGGCAGAGCAAGAACTAAGCCTGGACAAAAAGCTTGAGGATTGTCTCTTCAGCAGCACCTTGATGTGGAGCTGGCATCCTCCTTCTTGGTTTAGTGTTTCATGGGGGAGATCTGGGGCAGGAGGTGAGGTACCTCTCCTTTCTGTTTGCTTCTGCTGCCATGGCAGTTCTCTGCTGCCTGCTTCTTGCTTGTCAACCCACACATCTTCTCCCAGCAAGGATACAGAGATGCTCTGAAGCACTTTCAATGTTCTTCAGACATCCCAAATGGAAGGTGAACCTCTCTTGCTACAGAGTTGTGGTGATCACTTGCCCTAGGGGAGGAGAGCATATGTGCAGCAAATGGACACTTACATAACCTTATTAACTTATACTGCATGATTTCAACTGTTGGTTTGCCAGAGGGAGTTGGAGAAGAAGAATTAGGTAATATAAATAGAAAGATGACATCTCAAAAGAGTGTCGTTCAGCACATATTGCTGGCTGGCCCCATGCTTCAGAGCTGATCAGTAAATTTGGCCTGAATCCTCTTACAGCATTTGACAATGGCACCAGCACAGCAGAAGAATTGGCAGGATCAGCAGAGGTGGACGCTGTGGAGATCATTCCTGCCATTTGCTGCTCACAGCTCTGACAGTGGGATCCTGCTTCTCAGTGGCAGAAACCTAGGGCCAGATTAATTGTGGTTAATTCTGATTACGGACCATTCCCTTTGAAGTGATTCTTGAGATGAATTTTTCCTGTGCGTGCTTTAAATGGCAAGTTGCTCAGAAGTGCTTCTGCTAATGCATCCTCCAGGTTAATTTCAAATACACTTTTTCTTTCTTTCTTTCTTTCAGTGATTGGTTTCTGGTACAAATAAAGACACTTTGCATGGAGTCCCTGCAGGGCTTCTGTGCCATGTTTTTAGGCTTTTGAGTGGCATTGTGGAAAACATGAAAGCATTATGGTAATGATCAGGGCTGATTCTTGTGTTCTTTATTCAGATATCAGTTAGCTATAAAACCTATGTGATGCTTAATAATGCAAAAATCCTCCTAAGAACCCATTTAAGGGAGGGTTTGAGTGCTGACCTCAAAATTTGACCTGTAGTGCATGATGGATTTTAACAACATCTAGGTAGTGATTAGGTGGAAGAATGCAAGTATAAGTGGTTGAAGTTCTGGAGTCATAAGAGTTAATAGTATTGTCCATTCAACACCACAAGGAGCTGTTGCATATTATTGCATTTAAAGGAAGGGAAAGTACAATGAATGCACTTTTCAGCCAATTCCTCCCACTGTTCTTTTCATTTGTCTTGTGAATATTCTGTAGGACTGACTGAAGGCTTTGTCTGGTCTAGCAGGAGCCTCTTGGCTGCCTAATAGCAGTGCAGAAGGTATGGCACAGCACCTCCTCTTATTTATTTACTTACTTACACAAAGGAGAGTTTACAGAAAGCTGTGCTTTGACCCAGGCTTCAAGAAAAGCCACCTGTGGTCTCTCCTTGTGGCCTTCTGACAGCTCACATGAGTAGAAGCTCCTCTCCCCAGGTACAAGCTGCCAAGTGCATTTGAAATGGAACATTTCTGATTGAAATGGGCATCTCGGAGCTTCCAGCTGTTGGTGACTGCATGGCAAAACAGTTGTCACGTTTGCAATCACTTTGCAGAAGCTGCTTATCTAACAAGGGGGGCTACTGTAAATATTTATTTGAAAGTGGTTGGTTTTAAGTATTGAAAAGCTCTGCTTTACTGCCTCTTTGCCTATGTAAAAAGGGTGAAAGCAGACAGAGATGGTTTTTTACTGAAGTGATGAATTTCTCAGCCTTCCAGATGTTTGAAGAGAAGAAGAGGACTTTGGAAATGCTCAGGTTCATTCAAAAACTGTACTTTTAACTCCTTTTTAAACAAATGTGCAAATTGCAGAGGAGGAAACACGAGCAGAGTATGACTGCAGATTTTTTTCTATTCATAGGCAGATGTTGAGAGAAGCAGGAAGGTGCCAGCAGGCAGTAAACCCCAAGGCTTGGGCACTGACCAAGGTCTCAAACTGAGACAGTTTTCCTTGTCATCTTTCCTCTTGTTCAGTCGAGGTAGTTGCTGACATCCATCAGTGCTACTTTCTGTGTCCTCTGTTCACCCCTGAGCTCTGCAGTTGGGTAGTTTGTACTTAGTGGATTTTTGGTGGGTGAAGAGGGTTAAAAAGAGCTTTGCCCTTCACTTGATCTGTAGCTCCTCTTCCACAGCTTGTTCATGAGTCTCCAGCAAAGATTTTTCCAGCTCCACATTATATTTCTCAAATGCAGGACTTAAGAGAAAAAGTGTTGAGCAGTCCCTGGGGTGGCAGCAGCCACCTGTCATGGTGTGAGCTGATGGCAATTGGAAAGAGAAAGGCTGTCCAGCTCTGTCCCAGAAGGTCCTGCAGGTAGGTGGACAGGCTCTTTGGTGTGAAAAGTCCTCTGCCAAATAGAAAATGTGATTTTGAAAGTTATCTTTACAAGTGCTTCTGACAAGTGTTCCTATCAGGACCTCAATCAGTACAGAACTGTGAATTCAGTCAAGTTCTCCCTTGACATGCTATGAATGTATTAAGTGATGAAATGTCAATCAAAGCAAATATTGCACTTATTTCAGGAAGAAATCTGAATATGTGACTGTTGTAGTGGTGATGGAGCAAGCAGAGATTTTCACTGTTCTTTTGCAGCATAATGGAAGCCCTGAGTAGTTGAGTGGACCTCCCAGCTAACCTAGTTCTAATCCAGCCATAGGCAAATTATTTCTCATTCCTAACTATTTTTGCCCAAGTTTGAATCAGTGTTTGTCTGGTCTTAGTTTGCAGTTGATTTAACCTAATAAATGGTCCTGATTCTCCTTTCTTACTGGCATGTACTCTTGCAAAATTCTCTTCCTGAGCTGCAGAGGTTGATCAGGGATGAAAGGGGGCCTTCTGGCAGCCAGCAAATCTCTTCATGTTTAAGCAAACTGCCTCTTGTCTCAAGTCAACTTGAAGAAAGTAGGCTTTTCAGCAAACAAAAAGGAAAATCTGCTTAGTACAATTTTGGTTTTGATGTAACTTCTAGCAGGCTCTGTGGCTCATCTGCCCGATGGAGAAATTGGTGCCTTTAAAGAAGCTGCCACCCCAAAATTAATTTATGTAAATACATTTGCTCTTTGAAGAAACCCTGTTAAAGATCTGAAATCTGGAAATGCTGGGGGCCTGTTGGGAGGCTTGTCCAGCTCAGGAAGAAAGAACAGAGATGTAGCATGTGTTGGAGACGTGGGGGCATTCAGTGTTCTGGGCTGGGCTGTGAGAGCAGATGTCGGGGCTGAGCTCTCCCTGCTGCGCACTGCGGGGCTGTGCACCAGGGTCACAGGGTGGGCACAGACTTGAAACACTGCCTCTCTTCAACCATCTTCAAGCCCTTTCCTGGCAGGGAGATGACAAACCCATTATCCTCTCCATGCACTGAGGTCTTCTGACTGCTCAACACTCACTAATAGATGCTGGCGTTTCCCAGACGAAGCTTTTCTCCTCTTTGGTTTTGGTGACACGTTTGTGTTCCTCGCTGCCGCCGTGTCGCCCGACTGTGTGAGGCTTCCACAGCACTTCTTGCTCAGTGGCACTCTACTTTGACAGTGTCAAAAAAGCAGCTCAGAGGTGTTGAGGTCTCCTCCTTGGCTCGTTGCAAGCCTTCACAGCCTAAGATTTTTTCCACAGCTTTGTTCATGCCCAAGAAGACATCCATGGGTGGGAGAATCTCAAGATTTGGCTTTATCCCCCACATACAGCTGTCTTGGCTACACAAATGCATTGTGTTTCATCTGAGTAAAGGCTGCAGCATTGCTTCCCTTTTGTCCAGATCTCTTTTTCCCCTTGTTTGCCCTCTCCCTCTACAATCCATAAAGCATTTGAAGCTCTTAGAGGCCATTTCCATAGTGTTGGGATTCATCAGTAATTATACTGCTTTAAATCTATTGTTTGTTTCCTTTTTATGAAGGGGTCCCAGCTTTAAAACTTCCTTTTAAATTTTCATTTCATTCAAGATATTTTTCTGCTGAAAAAAAATCCACAACAATCCTATGTACTTTTATTGTCTTTTATCATCTGCTTTATTATCCACTACATTTCAATACTTATTTATTCCAATGAAGGATTAGAAATGTTGAAACATTCTGCAGAAAGCTAAATGAACTGCCAACAGTAAATAGCATTTCCGATCAATTTAGTAATTTTTTTCCCCTTTGCAAATCGATTGCAAGCATGCCTCCTTTTTTACAAATTTGGTTGCTATTTGAAATCATTCTGCAAAGAGATTACTTGAATTATTTCATACTAGGTGGTCTTGCAGGATTTCATCTGATCAGCAACAAGCTTACTGGTGTTTTTTGGTAAGAGTGACTCTTCTGTTTATGCAGTGTGCTCTAGCTGGCAGCATGGGCTCTCCTGATGCATTGGCTTCCATATTTTCTGCCTCTAGATGAGATTTTAACTGATTTGTAGGAGCTAGTTGAATATCAATGTCTTTGCTGCTTTCTTCCTAACTTTGATAAATTTCCAGCCGTTTGTCCTTGTGTTTGCTTTAAGATTCAAATTCTTGGTCTGCATTCAGATTGCAATTACTTTTTTCCCCAGACTTGCTGTTCTTAATGCCTGTGGCCTCTGGGTCCATTTATTAGTCTGTTCTTACAAAAAGTCTTTAATATAGCAATCCCAGAAGCATGCACAAACCTGAAAACTCCTCTGCTAAGAGTAAGTTTTCTTTCAAATTTCTTTGCCCCATAGAGCAGGGCAGAGTTTTGCACAAGTTCCTAAGGTCAGCAGAGTTGTTCCTTGGGAGATATTTAATGAAAGTGAAATCTCAAATCAGTGTTCATCTGCTGACAAAACATCTTTCTAGAAATTTATGATTGAATTTCTTCATAAGTGACATCTTTATATGCTGGTCTTGGGTAATCTAGGGATTCATAGCATGCTTTCTCCTCCTATATAATACTTTACCTGGCTATGTAAAAGTAACTTTACATTGAGTGTCACGTTTGGTGTGAATTGAGAATGTGGAGGAGGCTTCACTTTTAAATCAGTGGCAGGAAATCACATTAAATTCAATGTAATTACATTGTTCTAGAAGTGTGATTATGTGTTTCAACCACTAGCTTCCCACTAAATTACTTCAGATCAGTCTCAATCTGTGGAATGGAATCTGCCTGATTTAGATGTAAAGGATGTAATAAATATGGCAAAGTGCTTTTGGTATTTGTGTTTTATAGTTGCCTGTGACTGTTTGTTACATTCTCAAGCTCTTCCCTTTCCCAGTGCATATATCTCACCTGCTGCACACAGGGAAATTGAACCCTGACTTACCTTAATATCACAATTTAGTCTTTGCAGCACTACATGTATGACATTTGCTACTTAATTTCACATAAAGCTGCAGAGACATCTCAACTGCAGGAATGTTCTGTAAAGAAAGGAATTTCCCATGTGAAAATAAGATAAAATATTCCCTGGATGAAGTAATACCTTAATGGTACTGCTGAGGTTTCACAATTCTAAAAAGTGAAGAAGAGGAATAATATTGGTATTTCTGAGAGATGAGCTTTAGACTATAGCTTGAAGGCCCACTTTTTGAAGCCTACTGCTATGCTGGCAGGCAGAGTTATACAGAAAATAGTTGTGCCTGAAGTTAATTGAGAATGATGGCTTGACAGTGAAGATTCAAGTCAGGAAGGCAACACCACCAAAAAAGAATGGAGTACTTTCTCAGTGCCACTTAAAATCAAAAGAAGCCATCCACAGGTTTAGTGATTTTTTTTTTTTTTTTTTTTTTTTTTTTTTAAATTTATTTTTTTTTAATGGTGCCTTTGTGAGTTGTGCTCTTCATCAGCAAATCAGATAATTCATATTCTTGCTATCAGATTCAAAAGCAATCTTAGTCCAAATAATATACTGGCTTTGCTTGTAATATCCACAAGCTATTGACAGTAGTAATTGAGAAGAAGGTTTTGTATCAGCAATTACTTGTGCAGAACATACTTTAGTGCCTTGGTCTTGGTACTTGGCTCTTGGGTAAGGTCAGATATAGCAACAGAAATTGCTGGAGGAAATAAGAACAACAGTAATTACAGTCAGGTGACAGGTGACTCTTCACAAGTGAAGAATTTGATTTATTCATTAAATTGTCTCCAACTGTGTCTTTAACTTAAGTAAGAGTTCACTTTAAGCTTCCCTCCCCTACCTCCTTTCCATACCAAGTCTCAGTGAATGGGACTTCCCTATAGGTTTGATGAGTCTTTGAATATCTCAGCAGTACAATCAAAAGAAGCCTGGAAAGAAGGTTTTCACAGCTGTAGAAGCTGCTCAGATGTGCCATGAAGATGAAATAGGGAGGAGCATAATTAATCTTTCTGTCTTCTTCAAGATGTGTTAAGATCAGACAGGTCATTTTCTCTGAAGAGCTGGGGAGGAGGTGGAGGGGAAAAGGGCTTGTCTCCAGGAATTAATCTCTTGGTCTCCAGGATTAGCCTCTTGAAATATGTCTGAAAGTGACTGCTGTAGCAGAACCAAGGCATGTTTGTTCCATCTTTGTGCATTTCATGGACTGTTTCAAATATCATTAAGCTCCATCTCTCCCCACCCCCAGTTATTTCTGGGTGTTGATGGGCACGTGACAGGTGTTCTTATTTAATAAAAACCAGTGTCTTTTTGTTTCTCATCATTTTCTTAGATTTTTTCATTAGGTGGGAAATAAATTTTCTATTAGAATCAACAAGGGCTGATGAGGCTGTGTACAGGGATTTCTCTAGGCCTCCTCTCAAGCCTGGAGTGGAGAGCTGTCCTCCCTGTCCCCATGTCCCCAGCTGAGGAGGTAACCTGCTCCTCTGGGTACTCTAGGAGAGGAAGACTCCCGAGGGACAGTTCTTCCCTTCCAGGCACAGGGAAGAAGAGTCCCAAGGGCACTTGTTTTCCTTGTCCTCTTGAAACAGGAGAGGAGTAGCTGCTGTTTTCCTGCTGAAGCATAACTTGTCATAATTATTTTAGCCCTGGGTTATTAGTCCTTTGCTGTACTAGATCTGCAGTGTATGTGTGGGGGTGTGGATTGTGTGCACGTTCGTGGAGTTAAGAACTCTGGTGGAAAACCACACTTGCATCATCTGCATTTCAGTCACAGCCATATTTTGACTGGCCCCAGAATTACAAGCAGATGTTAAACATCCTTAATGCCTAAAGATGATCTTGTCCCCAGGTGCCAAGCTGGAAGACCATCGTGTGACACCTCAGAGCTGAGTGCCCAGCATGCTGCCCCTTGTTAAAATGCCTTAACAGCTGATTTCCTTTATTGAAGGTTTGGAATCCCCCCGAAGCACAGCAGATTCCCTTGCTGAATTAGATCATCTTCTGTGGTTAAAGCCTGTGTATCAGAACAGTTGCAGTATTCACATACTCTAAACAAGGCTCATTAATCACAAATTCATGGCTAACAGGGTTAGGAACTAGTTAGAACTAGAAAAGCAGAACAGGAATGGGAAATGCTCAATGCTCAGTGGGACACAGGATCTCATTGCAAGTGTTTTTTCACTGAAAACCATTGAATAAGTTATAAAGGATTGTAGCCATTTTTATAGGTAGTTGATTCAGTGCCCCCTAAACCCCCCAGTGGGAAAGTCTGTTTTTAGAGTGTTGTTGCAAACACAGTATATGTATCCTTTGAAATGCTGAAAGTTTAGTTCCTAGGCATGTGTAGTGTTTGTGAATCTTGAATTGTTTCTTTTCCCCTTTTTTGTTTGTGGCCTTTTGCACAAACAATTTTGCATCAGATTTCTGAGGATGTATAGGAGCTTAAATCATAAAGAGCAGCTAACCAAAATCAAACCTGTAAGAGTAGCTTTTCCCTGGAAGAGCACTCTTCTCTGTAAGAGCAGAAATTCCCTGGAGAAAGTGCTAGGTGCTGGAGCCAGCTCTGCTGCTTCTTGTAAGATTCAGCTCCTGGTGAAGGACCATTTCAGTCCTTCAGAATGAACGTTGTCTTTCCCCAGACTGGTGAAGTAGCTCATGTAGGAAGGATGTGGTGACTTGATGCTCTGAGGTGGTGGATCTGCCATCCAGGGAGGGGGGATGTCAATTCTGCAGGTAAAGCAGAAGAAGAGAGTCATTTGTGTTGGAAAAGACCTTTAAGATCACGAAGTCCAACCATTAAACTAACTCAAAAACCAGAACAGAGCAGTCCTGGTGGGGAGCACCAGTTGCAGAGATGAAGGAAAAGTGCTGAAGGATTAAGGAAGGTTTAGGATTTGTGTTAAGAAGGAAAGAGAAAGCCACAAAAGTAATGATGCCATCAACTCTACTGATTTAGGAAGTGAATTGACCCCCTACACTGCTCTGCTCTTCTGCATGTATACACCAAAGAGGAGCATTTTCCAGTACTGCTTAGATCAGTTGTCTCCAACCTTTGATTATGGCCTTTTTGTCCTGTTATTTCCACAATGTTTTGTTAAACACAGTGCCAGGTCTTATGTCTTTGTTAGAGATTAATGATCTGGTAGTGCATTTGCCCCACTGAAATCTTTAAACCTTTTTTAAAAAAAGTCAGAAGTGCAGCTTGCAGCTGCCTTTCGTTCTGTTTCCTTGCTGCACCAGACCCATCTGCCCATGTGCTACACAGAGTTTGGATCCTCCACGAAGCAGGCTGCTGGCTGACTGCTCTTCAGCCCTGGCAACACTAGAGTTTAATTTAAAAATCACCACAAGAATTAAAGAATCCTTCCACAATCCTGCTGGACCAGGGTGAGTAATTTCTTTTGACAGGCAAGTAAAATGCCATTAGTTTCTTGCATTACCATCAATCAGTGTGGTAAACGGCAAGCAAGTTTTGTGCTGTGGCTGGTAAATTTTCCTGACAGCTTTGCAAGGCTGGGTAAGCTTTCCAAGCTGCAGCAGCACTGTGAGCAACTGATGCTGGAGGGCTGGATCCTCCTGACCTCTTTGCCCATCTCGGGCTCTGGGGCTGCTGGGATCTGTCCATCAGGCACCAGCTCACAAGATGATATTTTGGTGAGATCTAAAGAGCCAAAGCTGGGACCTGGAGCTTTAGGGAATCAAGAGGGGGTAAACCATCTCTTTGTCTTCATGGCTAGAAACATTGCAGGCAAATCCAGTGAGGGAATTCTTCAGCACCATCCATTTCTGAGGTTTTTCTGGACTTTGCTGCAGCAGCCTCTGGTGCTCAGCCTTTTTTAGCTGTGTTTGGAGCAGAAACAAAGCTTGGGACTTGCCAAACCTGCTGGGGCCCAAAGGGGGATTCAAAGAGTTCTTGCTGGAAGCTCAATTTACCTGTAGAGAGTCTTCAGAAATCTTTGGAGAACCACCATCTGAAGAAACCAGACTGGGACTGTCAAAGATAAAAGCCTGTTGGGACAGTGGCCAAAGGGTTAACATGGGCTGAGTGCCAGAGTGGAATAATTTTCTTGTGAACTTCTTACCCTTGAGGAGAATCTTGGAAAGTTTCTGTAACTAGCAAAAAAATCTTACAGCAAAGAAAGCAGAATAGAAAAAAAAAACAAAACAAAACAGGGGACAAAATATCTTTGTTTTCTCCCAGTGTGAGAACTGGTTCTCATCAGAACTTTCACATTATTTGCCTGCTTGGTGGTCAGTGGTGCCTGGAGTACAACCCACATAATGCTCACTAATGTTTTCACTAGCAGCAGAAAAATGCCTTTTTGTAATATATGGTGCCACCTTTCAAAGAAAAGTTCTGGTCTAAGCTATACTAGAAATTGAATTCTATCTTGTGGAAAGGGAGATTATTTCTTGAGCTTTCCTTATTCACCACCCTATCACATACTGCTCAAGGTAAAGGTGCATTCCCAGATGATTGATTGGCGTGCGTGAGAGGAGCACTGTTCCATGTGACAGGGATATAAAGAATGATATTTTCATTTTTTGACAGTGGAGGGGAAATGGCATTACTAGCAATATTCAGCAATGTACTCTGCAGCCCCAGTTAGCTCTGCATATTTTATAGCATCCATTTTCTTTCTTCGATTAAACAACATAAAACCCCATAAAATAATCCAATAAAAACAACTTCTAGTTCAGGCAAAGTTCTTGTGGCCTTTATAATTCTGGAAGGATTTTCATTGCTTTTCTTTTTTTCCCCCCTCCTCTAACTCTGCCCACTGTGCTCAGGTCAATGTGTCCTTGCCACAGTTTAGGTTGAGTTCCTAAGAACAACTTTTCCTGTGCTGCTTTTTTGTGCAAGCATGAAAAAAATATATGAAAGATCCCTTAAAGACCACTCTGTGCTGCTAAGCAATTGTTGGATGTGCTAAGGGTTGTGTGACTGGTTTCAGTAGAAGTTAAAGGCTTCAAAAATCTGCTCAGTTCTTTTTGTTTGTTTGTTTATTTTTCACTAGCACCGTTTTAAATAACTTTTCAGTAATGATGATCACTACTTAGTGTCCTCTTGCTTTCAGCCTCATCTCCTGAGTGGAGAAAACATATCAGAATGTTGTCAGCCCATCAACCTCCACTTGCCCTGAGCCTGAGGGATTGTGCCACAAACAATACCACAAAAATACCACTGTGCAAAGAACACTACAAACTCCAGGGCTGACTGGAGTGCTCAGCAGCAACCTAGGAAAGTTCTTTTGATCCTAAATCCAATATGTTAATGTCTGGTAGAAGCTGATTACTCATATTAGGTAAAATTGTATTTAATACACTTTTTCCTTTCAGGACATGGATGAGTCTCCAAGGTGGTGAGCAAATCAGGCACAGTGATGGAGTATTTTCAGTGGTGGAACCATTGGTGTAACCCCATCCTGTGTTGGCCAAGTTGATGCTATAGAGCTCATTACACAGTTTTGCAGGGAGAGGGATGGAAAGTTCTACGTTGTTGTTCAGGTGCTTCCAGAAACTGTGACCTTCAGGGCATTGGGGGGTTTTTTTGTTTGGATTTTTTTTCCCCATAGAGGTAGAAAAATGACCCCTTCGTAAAAAATTCTTTGTCTGCCAGGAGGCCTGAACTCTATTCAGGCTGCAAACATTTTTGCAGTGACTTCTGAAAGGAGCACTTCAATAAAAGGAAACCTGTAAGTATCTTTGTCTTTGCAGGAGGAAACCTCTGACTTACTTTGATTTTTTCATTATGGTTTTCAAAGCTGTGTTTCTGTGTGGTTGCTAGAATTCCGAGTTCAAATACTTTGGACACCTTCAGACTTGATAATGCATTTTCTTGTGTACTTTTAGACTTTAAGGAAGAGTTTCATCTATTACAGCATTGCACTGGTTTCGATGTAAAGGACACAGTCTGAGTGTTTTAGATCTCTCAGAGAAAGGTTGAAGGGGCTTTGATTTTTCTTCTGTAGACATGTGTTACAGAAAACCACTCCAGCATTTTACCTCTTCTCTCTTCAGAGAAGGTACAGCACAGATTGTTGTGCTGGAGAAGAGAGGGCACATATTTCAATTCTTGGAGATGTCTAAGGGTGCATGTCAGCAGGCACTCTCAAGCTCTTTGAGTAATGATCAACACATAACTCCTGTAACTGAATGGAGGCAGTGGAATAAAGGAAAATAACCCTCCCCTTGCAGGGTAGGCAGAGGTGTGAGCTGGTTGTGCATCCTAATGCAAAAGGGATGTTATAATTTGTTTGGTACCTGAGGATCACTTAGACCTGGAAAAAGAGTTGCTGTGTCCTTTTGGTCAATAGTAATAATGGTTAATTCATGTTTATTGGATACTTGGAAAATGCAAAGTGTCAAGCCACTTTTAGGACCTGAGTATTTATTTGCAAATTCTGGGCAATGTCACTCTGGGCAGGCAAAGGACAGAGAGCCTGTTCTGGCAGACCTGTTCTCCTGGTGTGCAGAGTTTTCTGGAATTTAAGACCTTTCAGCATGATCTAGAGACACATTTGCTTATACTATAATTAAAGTAAATTGTATGTCCAAGGCACAGCAATGTTTCAGGAGGACTCAAATTTTGTTTTTTACTTTTATTAAGGAAGTGCTGCTTGCTACAGAACATTTTTACTTGTAATTTCAAGTAGCCACTGGGAAATCATAGAAATATATTGAAATGCAATCTCTGTGCAATTTTTAAATATACAAATACACAGGGTCTCCCTGCAAAATGCACTTTTTTTCCTACTTGGATGAATTCCTAAGCAAATATGAGTAAAGATCCTTATTCTCCCTTTGAAGTTGCCCAGACAATGAAATGGTTCATACAATGTCTAGAGTCAATAGAACTGGACCTGATGTCTTCTGCCCCAGTGCCTGGAAACCTTTTTTCTTCCAAAGGGACAAAATTCCACTGTTGACATATTTCAAAGAAAACAGTGTTCACTGTGGGAGATGCCTTTTTCATCTTGTATTACAGAAAGACTCCAGAACCCTCAGGTTTCCATAGCAGTGGTAGAAGCCCATACAGACAGGTCTGGTTTGTGACAGGAATAAATAGGAATAAAAAGTAATAGGTTTAATTTCAAGCCAATTAGGGTGTCTTTCTGCTGGTTTGTTTGTTTTTTTTTTTTTTTTTTTTTTAAGCTCTATCTGTTTACCTGGGTAAGCAAGAGAGCAGATTGAAAAAATGGAGTTTCTGCTGAAATGGGAAGATGAAATTTTAAGATGTCGTCTTTCTTTCAAAAAAATGGGAATTTTCCATTGGATTTGGAAATACAACATAATATTGGAGTCCTTTGGAGACATTTATGTACTCTTTGCTGAGTTTAGGAGCATTTCCTTATACCTAGAAAATGTTTCTGATACGCCTCCCCCTTCCAAAAAAAAAACAACAAGGGGTAACACCTTCATTTCTGACCATGCTTCAGAGATGTGAAATTTAACTTTTCAGAATTAAAGAATTGCTAACAAAATCATAAAACTCTGGTGATCTAGAACAGCTGAGGATCTCTATCTAGAGATTCTTAGAAAAACTGGGGCTTTTGAGAAAATCTGCTGTACTTTTTTAGAGAAGTTATACCAACAGTTTGATGAAAAGGAGAAGGGAGGATTTTTTGCTGAAATACTCCCCCTATCATCATCTCCTATTTTTCAACATGCTTTAAATTTATTTCTCCCATGCTTCTGCAAAAGCTTCCTCAAAATCAGAAGCCATCATCCTCAAGGGTAGGTTGTGTTAATTTGTCTTCTCTAATAGTTAATTTATCACATGGAAAGCACCTTACTGTCAGAATCCAAATTAAAATCCTGTTTACTCTTTTCATTATTCAAAATCCAATATGCTAGTGAGCTTGGTGCTTAGCATATTTAGAAGCATTTGATGGACTGAAAAAAAAAAATGACGTTGATAGCTTAACTTTTTTGGGTAGAAGAGTGTTGGTTGTATTGTTCTAAATCTTTAGCATTTCTATTCTCTGAGCTTTTTTCATGTTATTAGCCACCATTGACTTTCCTCCTTGCTGGGCAGAGAGATGCTCTGCTATGTGACAGTAATAACTGCATGCCCAGAGCCTTGGCAGGGTTAAATAAGACAGCCACAAAAGCTTATGTGAAAGTGAATGAAGTGAATTTATTAAGTGAAGTTGGGGCAATTATGAAGGGAGAGTCAATGGAGTAATTTTTAGAATTTTTAAATTATATTTTTAAACCTGCTGCTACCATTTCTTTCCCTTGGGTTTTCCTTTCTCTTGATGCAGTCAGCCTCTGATCCATGTTGCCATCTACCCACACCTCTCCATATGGCTTTTCAGGCTGCCTGTTTGACTGTCCAATAAAGCAGAATATTATTTGTGCTTCTAGACTTTTCACTTCACAAACCCATGACCTTTTGGGAGAGAGCTTGGATCGTTTTGGGATCTTTGTGTATTGTGATGTGTATTTTTACACACTTGGTTTTACTTCCAGTGACACTGGTATGGAATTGTGGGAATGAGCACAGCTGGCCTAGTGTTGCTGGTTTAAGGAGAACTTGATGGGGAAGGAGTCTGAACATAAACCTGTGACAGGTCATGTAGAATATAAAGAAACAAAGAAGTAAAGTTCTTGGGAAAATGCTCTAGAAAATAAACACTTGCTTAGCTTGTGAAGATTTAGGACCTGATCCCCTGGGTTGTTGTAAATCTGACTTCTAGGAGAAGTGAGGCTGTGCAGGATGATTATCTGCTAGGTGGGACTCTCTCATTTCACACACAGGGTGAGCCACAGCCTTAAATGTGTATTTGCCCACAGGTTGGTCTTGTCTCTGGTACAGCACACACTGCTCTTAGTGGGTCTACAGTAGAAGCAGAAGAGTTGGGTTTATGCTGGAGATACCAAGATATTCCTTGGAAGCTCTAGGCTGAGTCCTGGTTCTACCATGTGTTTTCTGGGTGACTTTGTGTCACCTTATTTTCCTTGTATTTCTGGATTATCCATAGAGACTTTTGGCCAGGAAGCTTAGGAAGACAAAAAGGAGAAGGCTGGTTCCTCTCTTGGGCAAATTCTGGTCCTGCCTCAGCCCTCCATCTGCTATAGGAGTGTTTTCCAAATGGTTTTTGGAAACCATTGATACATTCATACCAATGAACTCCTGGCTGCCTGTGCCTTCCTCCCAAATGCCTTGAAATTCACTTGGATGTGGCAATCATGAACCACTGCCCTCTTCTCCTTTTATCTCCCAGCAAACTCCACTTGCTTTCTCTTCCCTTATACAGGGATGCTTCTATTCCTTGCTATATGGAAACACTGCTCATCTCACACACACCCCAGAAGTCCCCAGATGTTATGTCTGAATTCAGTGATTATTTTAATTTATGGTGCTTGGCTTAATGTATCTTAAAACACATGTATTTTAACTAGAAACTCCCCAGGGACCTCATTCAGAACTAATTGCTTGCTGTTTGTGCAATTCTTCAAATATGTAAAATGCTCTGTGAGGGCTTGAAATTACTCAGCTCTGCTCTGGTTTGGTCTTAAAGATAGGTAGGGATGTCTGGCTGAAGTGTAAGCCTGGGAATCAGGACGTATCAGCCCTCATTCTGGCTCTGCAGAGACAGTATAATTATTACCAAGTTAACTAAACTGGCCTCCAGCTTGGATTTCCTTTAGGGGAAGGATAATGATTTTATTTTTAATTGGGCTAAAAATGCACGTTGAAGAGCTGACAACAGAAATGGTTGGAAATTACAAATGAAATTTATTATCATAACTGTTATAATTAGTACGTTATTGAGAGTGAATTTAGCTTGGATCATGGTTTCCTCTATAATGGGGATGGGGGACATAAGAGGATTCCTAAAATAGCTCTTAAAAAGCCTTTTTTCTCATAATTTTGAGCATTTTCCATCTGCTCTGAGCACATTCCTGTTTTATTTCCTAAATATCTTTTCCTTCTGCTTCTGTTTTAAAGTTCCTTTTGCCAAGATTTTACTTCCCAATTACTGCTGCTGGGCGTGTTGCTGGTTTTGCATTGCAAGCAAGCATTTACCTTTCAGATTTTGCAGTTAATTGACTGGGAGGTCCCTGCACCACTTCCTCCAAGTGCTCAGCTGTGCAAATCCCTCTTGCAGTCCTTAAGTTACTTTCCAGCCCTGGTGATTACTTGTACCTTCTCCTTTCCTTCTCTTACACTAACTGAGAGAAGAGGTTTAGAGCAGCCAAACTCATGGGGTCACATACATTGAGGGTTTGGGTTTAAAATATTTTAAAATATTTTAAAATAATTTCTGGTCAGTCCAAGTTGGAAGGCTGGGGATGCTCCTGCTTGCCTGCTCCATTCAGCCTATGTGTTTTCCATCTTTATATTCCAAAGTAAATGATGGACACTCTGTTCAGGGAAAAAACACTGCCAGGGCTACCAAATGTATCCTGCAGTCTCCATGGAAAGCAGCTTCCTCCATTCTACATGTATAGCTGGAAAAGAGGGCTCCATTCACTTGGGAACCAGTTGTATCATTGATTCCCTGTTCCTAAGAGCTTTGTCACCCCTGCCTTCCCCTCCAGCTACCTCCTCCTAAGATCTTGTGGGCATAAGTGTCAAAAAGGAGTGCTTGAGGATGTCATGTTCCTGTTGGAGCTCTTCCATCCCCAGAGAAGAGGGTTCCATGACTAAATAGTGATCACCTCCTTGGAGATCCAAGCTGTGGGTATAGGCTGGAATGTGGGGGCCCTGCTGCAGGCTAATGTCTGGTGAGCTCATTCAGGATCCCTCTGTCTCACTGACATCTCTGCTAATTGCACTATGAAAATGCCATGTAAGTTGTAATGTTTTAAAAGTGGGCAAGTGCTTTTTAACAAGACAGTTTTCTGTCTGAAAATTCTGCTTTTCAGAAAGCAAGTGTATAATGAAAATGAAATGTCAGTTTTGCCAAATTTCCAGTTGGCTCTCATGTTTTGTTCCTTTTTTCCCCCCTTCCTCTTAGAATTATCTTTATTAAAAGGGAATTAAGCTGTCTTGGTAACAGTTACATGGGCCATTCTTCTGTGAAATACTTCAGTGCAAGATCATTACAATGTTTTCAAGCCAGAGATGGCAGGTTTTTTTTGTCAGGTTGTAAATTTAAAGCATATCAGATCTTTCTCAAGCAGTCCTATTCATCCTTACAGCTCCCTTGCATTTGGAAGAGCACTTTCTAATATTTTACATACGGGGAAGGGAGGTATAAGAAAACTAAATGATCCACCCAGGCTTATAGCTGAACCCTGGCACAGAGCAGGGCAACAAACAAGCAAACCCATGACCTGGTCATTCACCATTCTTTCTCCAGTTAATGTCAACTCTGGTGGGAGTTTCTTCCTCTTTCTCAAAACCTTGATCTGCAACATTAGAAAAAAAAATTTGTGCCTGTGGAGTTTGGGGGCAGATTTCAAGATATGAATCACATATCTGAAGAATAGCAGGCTCAAACTTCCCATATGTAGGCTGAGTTTAATTTGAATTTCTTGACTTTTCCGAAGTGAGAAGCTGAATTAAATTTCTTCCATCTTTCCACCTTCCTGGCTCTACTGATATCCAAAAATGCAAAATGACATCTTGTCTCAGCCCACCAGAGCAGATGCATTACAGGGGATTAGACTGGAAATTTTCCTCAAATGCAGCGTTCTGAGATGGTTTTGGAAAACGTAGCTGGGGAGCAGAGTTTGCGATGTTCACTTGATGCTAACCCAACACGACAGTAGATATGCAGCAACTGAAAGCTGTAGGCAGAGTCAACATGACAGTATTGCCAAAAACCAGAAGCCCTCCTGTTAAGTGACAGCACCCTAAAGGAGAAGCCAAGTGGTGAGCCAACAGGACAGGCAACGGGACACTCATCTGCTGCCCAGGCAGGCAGAAAGCATCTTGCAGCTGGATTCAGTCACAAGACAAGAAACAGCAAAGCTCCCTGGCTGAGGCAGGCAGACATGGCTGAGGGGTTGTCCCAAGAGGGATGCCAGTGTTTTGGGGTGCAATAAGTCTGGGGAGGTCAGAACAGCCAGGCATGGAAATAGATATGGATGTTTTAGGCTCTCGGCCTTTGTGGGGAGTACTGATGGAGGTCAAGAGGAGCAGCAGCTTCAGCTTCCATAAAGAAGGGATCTGCACACTGGTACTGCATGGCTACAGGCTGTTCAGGTGCTGCAGGGAATTGGGCCATGTTGGGATCACTGTTGGGATAAACTGACCTGCTCAGTTTGAATCCAAGTAGAAGAAAGCAAATGCTGTGGAGCTGAAGATGTCTGTATGCAAAAGTTGTGTAGGAGGACGTAACAAGCTTCAAGCTTCTGACAGATGGAAAAAGACTGTTGAATCCTGAAATCATGGGTGAAATCCAGCTGTCCTGTCATGTCCCTGCTTGACATGTCCTGTATCTGTCTGACCTCCCCCCCAGCATCTCCTGCTCTTCAGTTTAACCAGGGCTTTGACTTGGGTGGAAAGTTGGGTTAGAGGTCTCCAGGCATGTTGTGAAGAAAAAACACAGGAAACTGAGGGGCACTGGGGAGGCAGACTTGTTAAACTGTTTGAGTTTGATTAAGAAAGAGCAAATTTAAAATGTGTTTTGATTTTGGGTTTTTTTTGTTTGTTTTAGTTTGGGGTTTTTTTTGTCAGATGCTTATGATTTTTTTTTTTTTTTTGAGTGGTTGAGTGTGTCTTAATGAAAAAAATCATTGAATCTGTTGCTGAAGGCCTGATTCTCTAGCTCATGTACATTACAAGTCAGTCTGAAATGAAGCTATGGAGGTATCTTGCAGGAATGATTTGGTCCAATTACTACAGAATAAATGAATGTTCCCCTGAAAAAAGATGGTAGGAAAGGGCACATAAGCTTTGAGGCATGCTGTTTGGAGATAGCAATGTCTGTGGAGAATCACAAAGGAAACAATTAGAAAAATATCAAGTAAAACTCTCTCCTTATAGGAAAAATGATTCTTCAGATTGGTTATGCCAGGCATGGATTTGGCCTATCATGTCAGTAAAGCCTTACAGGCAAAAATGATATTATAAAAGCAGGATGAATTAATTCCTTCTCAGAGGAACAGACCACCCATTGAGTCTGGAAGTTACTTTGATCTGAATCCATGAACTCTGCTAGAACCTAGAGGAAATTCTTAATAGTGTGATGTGAACACCAACTGGCCATGAGGCATCAAGGCAAATCCATCACAGTTCACTGTTAAGTAACACTTCAAGTCTCAGCAGTGCTGTTTCATTCCACCATACAACTATAAGGTCTCTCTTGGCTTTGCTTTTAATTAATTAAGTCACAGTGGTGGCAAATGTGGCACTATAGCAGTTGCTTTCTGCTTAATTGTTCTCCAGGCATACTTGCAGCACTCCTGTTGAAATCCCAAGCTTGTTTCACGAGTCAAGCTGCACAAATGAAATCCCTGCTATTAAAAGCACTTTGTTTCCTATTCCTTTGCAATCTGTTCCTAACACTGAGCCCCACTGGAGCATGGACTTCTTTTTAGCTATTTTTTAAAGCCAAATGATAGTGACGCTTACCGACTACTGAACTGCCTTAGTTGTGCTTTGGAAATCAAGGTTTTCCATGTCAAAATCATATTATTTTCAGCTACAAGAGTTTGACATGCCCAGTTTGCTAGATCCCAGTACAATGGTAAAATCATTTTCATCCCTCAGTCCTGGATTTAGGATCACGTATTCTTTCTCTCCCCTCCTTGCATTATGGTCTTTGAGCAGTGAAAAATGTATTTTCCATGCAGATATGCAGATTTCTGTAATATTAAAAGACACTTTGCTCCCAAAGGTTTGCAGGAAGAAGGATGTATTTTATATCACAGTGCTCTGATTCTCCATTTTAAACTGCAGGACAGATACAACAAATTAAATCAACTTATGCTTAGTCACATCTGTTTCATTTATATCAAACTGGTGCCACTGAAGCAGAAAACATTCTTATTCTCTCCACATTGTTCAAGCTGAAAATTAACTGGCTTTACACATAATGGAACTCATACTTCATCTCCTTAAAATGATTGGACCTGTTGTATATTTTTAAAGCAGAGTGACTTACAGTTGCCATGTAGTCCGTTACTAATGGAAGAGGGAATATTTCCTTTCACCCTCCTTGTTTACCTCCTCTGGATTGATTTGTAGGAGTTCTATAACTAAGGCAATCCCTGCTCTTTCCCAACAGAATTAGGACAGCCCCAGGTGTGAAGATCATGGACATCAGGGTCAGTGATGCAGACCAGTGGGGGGTTCAAGAAGAGACAGACAGCGCGAGGAGCACGGCCACCATCACCTGTGTGCACAACGACCCAAACGCAGAGAACAGGTAAGAGCCCTGGCTAAAATGCTCTGAGAGACATACAATAGCTTCTTTAATGGGTTGCATTGCCATTTTAATAGTGGTAGTTTTTCTTTCTCAGCCTCACTGCAAAAACTATAGGTGGTCTGATGAGAGCTTTTCCCACCTTGTTTAATTTTTGAGTTTGGGAAGTAGATGATCTAATGAAACTGGAGGCAGCCAACTAGCCCTGGCTCAGGTTTGCTTTTTGTGCACCTTCAAGGCAGCAGGAGAATTCCTGTTGCCAAAGAACCAACAGAAAGAAATGGATTAAAATAGAGAAACATGAAGAATAATTGGAAGCAATATAGGACAATGCTGTTGTCTTTATTTGAAAAGCTATGAAAGTAAGAGCTGTTAAGTGTTATTCATTAGTGCTGCAAAACATATGAGTGGCTGTGAACTGTCTCCTGAATGCTGTGTATGTTTGTTCTGGTAATGCTCCCACAAGCTATATCAAAGGTAATGAGAAATTTACATTGTTAGTCAGAATTATGGTTTTTACAATAAAAGCAATTTCTTTTCATTATCATGCAGTTACTCTATACTTAAAGTACGCTATGAGTAAATTTAGCTTGAAATTGTGTATAACTAGGAAATCACAAACCTCTATGTCAAAATTTTTATTTGAGGAGTTTTTTGTATCCATCCTTTTCTGAAAGCTCATGCAAGGGAGAAAAATGATTGTTAGTAGTTGTTTAACCAAGACAAGATTGTTGCCTGAGATCTGCAGTGCAAAACCAGTTTCTGCTCTGTTTAATTTCTGAAGTTGTCTTTGAGGAGCAAAAGAGTTCCTCTGGATACCAGTACTACAAGTGCTGAGGGTGAAAGCTACGAATCCATGGGTTTGCTTTTTAGCAACAAGGACAGATAGGCACTGTTAAGGTGAGAATCCTCTTGAATGTATAGAACTGGCCTGATGACTAGGAAGTGCCAATTTCTCTCCAGTTAGGACACAGGGAGTGGAGACAGCTGAGTGGGATGCAGACAAAAAAAAAAAAAAAGGCAAATCATCAAAGTTGAAGTTCTGAGTTTGTGATGCAGGAAATCAAATCTTCCATCATTATTTTGCTGGGCAACTGTACTGATAAAGCAGTGCTCTGCCAGCTGGATTTGGCACTGTATGCTCTGTTTCCAAATCCTTTGTCTTTTTGGCAAGATTTCTTAGTTTCTCCAAAAGCTGTTAAAGAAGTCATCCTCCCTTTGGTGGAGGAAGAGCTCAGCCAGCAGAGATGCTGGCTCAGAGGGGAACCACTGTCCTTGTGGAGCTGGGTGATGACACAGGATGGTTCCAGCAGTGAAATCTCAACCTGAATTAACTCAGGCAGCTGATCCAGGCAGTTGTGCAGTATCTGCTCTCTACTGATTGCTGCAGTCACTTTTACCAAGTGGAAAACCAGCCATTTGAAAGTGAAATGCTGAGGTTAGAGGAAAACTTAAGATCATTTGGTGTTACAGAGGAACCTCTCTATTGAAACAATTATTTTTAAAGTTAGACCAAAATTGGGATGAACGCTGAAACTTATTGCCTTGTTTGTGGTTTCACTAATCCATGAAATTATACCTGTCACAGTAACTTGGTTTTATTAAAACTGATTTTTGCTTTGTGTTGAACTGTTAAATTGCACAAAAGCAATGAATCTCAAATTAATTAATGCTTTGACCCTTGCCTTTGTGAGATTAGTTTAATATTTTTAGATTAATTAAAGTATGCAAATAAAAACTGCTGAAAGATCGTTTCCAGATTTGCAAATAGTGTAGTTCTTAAAGTAAATATTTTACTTCTGTCTTTTCTTTAATTTGTCTTTTTGGTCATAGTGGTGGCCCTCTTGTTTCTTTGTAAGAATGTTGAGTGTTTTTGTGAGGGTTCTTCTATTTCATTTAAAAGAGCAGAGACCTGAACTTGCTTCTGTTAAGGTCGAGGTGGCAAAACTGTCACTATACCTGATTCATCTGTTCCTCCTTTAAGGAGCTTCATTAAAGGCAGTTCATCTATGTGTGAGAGAGCAGGATGCATCTCTTATTGCAGACCAGAAGCTGTTACTAAACAGAATTGTATCTGTCTCCGGGGGGACACTTTTTTTCTCTCTTGGTGGTAATTTTAGGCTTGCCTGGCTTTGCTCTGGTAGTAGAGAAGTGGGTAAACCCAGGAGGCCTCTGAGCTCAGATGGTTTTCCATGGGGAAGAGATGGCTCAGTTTACTGTGGTTTTGCAGCCTCCCTTGGGCTTTGCAAGCAGGTGGAAAGCCCTGCAAGCTGGCTGGGCTGGCACAGCTCTGGGAGGTTGGGTGAAAGTGAGAAAGTCCAGGAACTGAGAGCTGCATGTGATGAAATCTCTGACTACCCATCTTGCCCTTAGCCCAGAGAGGGGTCTGTTCTCCACTGCTTTGTACTTCAGCTGTACTTTCTTCCCATTGTACAGCTCTGATAAGGGCTGCCTGCAAGGAGAACAGTGGCTTTGGTCTGTGACATGTTTGTAATACAGTCTGCATGCCTTTTAGCCAGTGTTATCTGCTGGAGCCTTTTCAGAGTTGCTTACTTTTCTAATCTTTCTCCTTCACCCCTCTGCAGTGTTATCATTATCAGGAGTTTTTCATCTCCATTTCTCACATTTCCCTGTGCAAATTGAGTGTTCATTAAAATGCTTTAAATTAAGACCTTTCCTCCTTTCATGCAGAGTGCATCATGCCTTTTCCCTGCATTACTTAAAAAAAAATTCCTTATCACAATGTTTCAGGCAGTTTACATTATATTCTATTAAAAATCCATTTTGTCCAAGGTTGTCACAATTCATAGATTAAAGCTTTCCAGAGTGTGTTTTGTTAGGAATACATTCATGAATTCACCTCCTTAATAGTCCTATAAACTTGTATTTAAAACCTTTTTTGATAATGTAGTTGAACAAAGACTCTAAAAAGAAGAGATTTATTTTAACTATAGACACACAAGTATATATGCACACATCTGATCTCTGTGGAGCCTTTCTTTGCCCTTATTGCTGCCATTTCAATATTGATAGTTGCCATCTGCCTTTCTGCATTTATTTCCCCTCACATTCTCTCCTTGGGGCAGAAGTATGTGAATCTCATTTTGGGAGGGTTCGTTGAAGCAGAAAAGTGCTTTGTTTCAAAAAAACCCAGTTTGAGCACAAGTTCTCCTGCATAATGCCTGCAGCAGGGACCCAGCATATCTGTTCCATAGGAAGGGATCCCTATGGATTTCTGCACTGAGTGCAGAGTGCATCTTGCAAGGAGTCGTGGAAGTCAGGGCTGGTGAGGTTAGATAAAAATCGAGTGCTTTCAGCCTCCTATCCAGAATAGCTGATGAGGATCTTACCCTGTGGAGTAGGGCTATATGTTAAATTGCTGCAAAAAATACTTTTTAAATACAAGACCAACATTTGGGAATCAACCAGGCAAAAATCCTTCATGTCTTTCAGAAAACAGATTCTGTTTTTATGAAGGCCACGAGGGCTTTTTCCACTGTATTTCCTAAGAGATGGGTTGAACCTTGCAATTCTTCTGTCCTTTGCACCTCTGAGTTCTCTGGAAGCATCTCAGAAACAAGCCACAAATTAGGCTGCAGCAGGACTTAGGGCAAGAGGACTTGGAAAGATGCCTGAAGAGCATGCTCTGTCTTTGGCGAGCTCCAGTACCTCATAACTCAGTGCTGATAACCAGAGGAATGGGATTTCAGGAACTTTGCCAGAGTGATTTAGCATTTTTATAGGATTAGGTTATTTTAAATCATTGGCAAGCAGAGTTTCCATGGTTGCATTTGAGAGGCCCCACAAAACGACGTGTTTCATGGTGCTTGGTATCTTCATTCTGGAAAGCTGCAGAACAGAAAACTTACTGTCACCCAGCCTGTGGTTCAAGAGAGAGAAGATGGCACAAAACCTCAGGCCAGACGATTGCAGCTCTGCTTTGCAAGAGAGCATGTGTAGAGATCATTTTCCTAGCAGAGGAATTATATAACAGAGATTATATTGGATTATTACCCGGGTGAGAAAAGTCTGATTCTCTGGTGAACTAGTGCTTTAATCAAAGGGTTATATTTCTGCTAACTGGCAAAGTTAATATTTATGCTAACTGGCAAAGTTAATGAAATTGATTTTACCTGGAGTGCTGAGTAAAGTGTTATTGAGACCAAACCTGGTTCTTCTCACTTAGGGATTATTTTATCTCCATGTCTACAATACAGCTTCCATCTGTCAGGTTATTTGCTACTGCATAAATTAAACTTGCATGAGGGACATTCAGAATGCAGAATTAGGGAGGGTGGAATCTTCAGAGGGCTTTTTTTCAAGTGACCACAGAAGTATTTATTCTGTTGCTTGATTCTTCTTCTTGATTTAGATTCTTGTTCTTGATTTAGGTGATGCAGGCTAGCTCAGCTCTCTGACATTAGATTTCATCTATGCTTAAACTTGAATAAAAACTTAAGATTCTATAATGATCATTCTATCTCTTAAAAATTTTGAGAGGTTTTTACGGAATTCAAACAATTTAAAAGACTTTATAAAATTGTAATTTTAGTTTATGTGTATACATATCTTTAAATTGATAAAAAAGCTTTTATTTCATGTATTTATAGGTATGCAAATAGATGCTTCAATTTTAAAATTATTCACTTTTTTTCCACGCTTAGAAATATCCTTTGAACCAGAAATATCACTCGAAAGGAAGATGTAAAGTTGGCTGCCAGTTAAGATATGCACATGTGTTTATTGAAAGTAAAATTGTGCTGTTGGAGCTGATGGTCAGCTGAGCAAAGATGTATCAGCTGGTTTTGTTGTTAAAGTTTTGGTTATGTCTCAAATATAAGAGCTCAGGTTCTCTCCCACTTAATCAGGCAGCTTTGAGACTCTGGTCCTTTTCTCATGGGAAATCCCATTTTCCTCACTATATATTCCTGTCCCCACTTTCCTGAGGGCAGTAAGCAAAAACCACCTGGAAGCCCCCTGGGTGCTCTGAGGCTTCTTGGCTGTACTTAGCACTGGCTCTGCCAGTTTTGAGCTCTCTCTCACAAGTTTTTGAAGTGTTTCTGTATGGAATTTACCACCAGAACAACACACGTGGGTCCTGTGTAGCCTCCAAGCTCATATGCCATCAAAAAATGGCTTTGGAAGACATTCCCACTGTCTCCCAAACCCAGTCTGCTGCAGTCCTGGTTGTCAGGTGAACTGATTTACAGACTTGGCCTTGTGGAGGATGCAGCTCGGGTGTATCTGGAGTCTCTGTGCTTTTGGTCAGTGCAGCACAGGGTGTGCTGAAGCTCAAACAAGGAGTTTGGTTGCTTCTGGAAGATAACCAAGCCTATAAAGCTGTGAGGCTGCTGGAGCACACAGCAGTGTGCTGGTAACCACACTGGGGAAGGCATCAGGACATGCAGTGAAACACTTACTGATGTGTTTATTACCAAAGGAACTTGCTTGGCCCCAGGACACTGAGCATGTAAAGTGCCATCAGCAACAACAGTTGGCTGACAGAAGATCAATTGCATGTGTTGCTTTACACAAAAGAGCAGTAACTGGGACAGACAGCCTTGCTCTGTCTTATTTTAGGCCCATGCAAAGGCAGCGGGCTGGATGCCATTAAGTTCACAGAGTACTGCAGTGAATGAGTAAGAGGAGCAGAGGGAGCAAAGAAACACAAGGAGGTGCATAAAGCAGACAGGAAAGAATAGAGAAGTGTTGAGGAAAAAAAGCCTGGAAATAGGAAAGGGAAAGCTAAGAGCTATTACCTCCTGCCAGACTAGTCTGATGTAGGTGAAGTAGTCAGACTTCTCTGGGGCCTCTTCCCATCCTGAAAGCCATACTACCATGGAGCCATACTGCAGCTACTTTGAACAGGAAGGTTTTAAATTAAAAAGGAGAGGAGCTTAGGGTGTGGGAAGAAGTTATAGACCGTATGGTGCAGTGCATTGGCTTGGGTGTTTCCCTCCTATTCTTATGCACTTGCTGCTTTCCTTAGGTCAGAAGTGTCATGGGCAAAGAAATGTGCTTTGAATGTAGAGTGCCCGTGGCCTACAGATCCTGCACAAGTTCACTCTCTGGCCTTTGGCCAAACCCCAAGACAGTGCTGTCTCTTGAGCAGTTGATGAAGAGGATTCTATCTTCAATGCACCAGTTTTAAGGTTGTGACCTCTATTATGAGAGATGAAGTCTGTTCTGCTTTGTGTAAAGAGTGTTCCAGTGAGAAGCATCCACACACAGTTTTTGAACATAAATGACTCGAGAGAATCACAAAGAAAACCTGAGTTTTAAGAATTTTAACTACCTTTATTCTTTGCATGTATGGGTTTTTTATAAAAGAAAGCCAAGTCTGCTAGGAAATATTTAAGATAAAAGCACTGACACCTCACAGTATTTTAGGATATAAAAATGATAGACAAATTAACAGCAGTAAGAGGTACAACTTATTGTAGAAAGCTGTGGTTCTTGGGTCAAATAGGGAAGTATAATTTCTGGAGGTTTCTTGGTTTTTTTTTTCTCCTCCAAGAACAATGACATTGTCTGTCCATCTCCTGTTGGGAGCCTAATAGCCTGGAAACCACACGAATTCTCTCCTGGCCAGCCAGCTTTTTTGGATGGCTGTTTCTTCCTCTCTCTTACTTAGGCTCACTGCTGCTCTGGTGAAGACTCCAGTAGGGATGGGTCAGAAGGATTACTGAATGGTAGTCCAGATAATTGCTTCCTGCTCCCAGTTCCTCAGTCCAGGAAGGCAATGCCTTCTTACTCCATCCTTGCTGTGCTGGTGTGGTACCTTCATTATCACCCAAGGATATCTTCTTGAACACATGTACCTTTGGTAGCTGGAAAAAACTATTGCTCAGTTCAGGAGAGAACCAGGACAAAGTAAATAACCTCTTGTCTTGAAAATCTGAAAAAGGAGGAATGTCCTGTCAGAAGAACTCAACAGTATTCACTTGTATATCCTTTAGTTTCTTCCTTGATGCAACAATGAATATTCAAAGAAGTGGCTTAAATGAACTCTCCATGAGTGTGGTTCACAGAATCTGATCCAGAGCCTATTCTGAGTGACATTTCTTTTGAAAGATGAGTCAAATCATTCTGAAATGAGTCTTGTTTTTTCATTTGACCTAATTAGCTTAATTTGGGGTGTATCATTCCTAGATGTGAATCTTAATATTGATGTAACAGTTGGGAAAGTTTAATTTCAGGGTAGGGTAGTCTGCATAATTAGGACTGGAAGTAGATAGCAGGGAGGCTAGGAGCAAATTTCAAATGCATGCTGCTGAGTGAATGACTGCTCAGATAGTTATTCATCCACTGGTGCTTGCATGTTTTTTTCCATATTGGATGCCAAAGGGAGTGATGACATATTCAAGAGTCAGTGGGCTTCTCTGAGTTTCTACCAGTTTACTGTCTGCTATTTTCTATGCAGTGTGGTTTGATGGTCCTGTAGATGATTCCATGTGAGTTACTACAGGAGGTCCAAGACAAAAAATCCGTGTAATTCTGGATAATTTTAAAGCTTTACAGAGATCTGCATGCACATGCCAGCCATGCTTGATAACTTAAGACTGACTGATAAAGCCCAAGTAAGCATGGCTGCTGAAGTCATCATTCTCATAACAGATGTTCTTACTGAAGGAATGAAAATGATTTTCTGATGGATTTTTGGGCTTTGTTTCTAAAATTCAATCCCTTTTTTTATTTTTATTTTTTTTCCTCCCTGGATAATCTAGACTTGAAGAAGCCTCTTAGTCATTCTTAGTCATAGTTCATCTTACAAATGTGGAGCCTGCACATGGTCAGGTATCTGTGCAGCAGTTTCAGGTATCTAACATCACCTTATTGATGGGAAGGTTTTAGGGGAAGAGGAAAGGAGAAAACATGATCATAACCATTGTGTCAGAAAAGCATTGCCTGATTCTTCTGTAAATCTTGTACTGAATTGGTTCTGTTGGTGCCAGGTTTAATACTAAGAGACACTCATTGTCAGTCATTACAGACAACAGGATACAGAAAATACCAGTCGTGGTGGTAAGCCCTGCTAGTATACTGAGAGGCATCAGTGTGTCAAACCTGAAAATATTGTAGAAATCAGAAGTAGAAATCTGTAGTGCAGAAACCTTTCTGAGTACACTGGAAGCGTTGCTAAGGAATTTATTTTTGGCAACTGTACACAGAGATTTAAGTACCATAATTGGATTTTTCTTTGATATAATAGACTGGAAAAGATTACTGAATGAATGTGAAATTGGGGAGCTGGTGTTTAAGGTATGATTAATTCCAACTTTTACCAGTCTATGAATTTGTCCTGTAGCAGAGCCCACTGCACACATCTGAATTCCACTTGAGCCGTGTTGACTTGCTTACTTAACAGAGTGCATTGAAGTACAAAAACTAACAACTCATTTATTAGGCATTTAGCCAAAATTTAAACTAATTTTATTGTTAGGAGGCCATGTTGATAGACAGGCAAATATTAAGTTTGTTACTTTGATTTATTTAAATTCCCTGTGCCAAATACATTAAAACATCCCAGCATTAACCTCGCATCAATTATTCTTTGCTTTAGTTAGAATTTTTCACCGACTTTGCAATTGGTGTACCTCATCTGTGTTCAAATCTTTAAAAGTTTATAACTTAAAACCTCATAAACTCTTGTAAAATGAGAGTGCCCATTGGCTGCTGTGTCATGCAGGTGCTGCATTTTTTGGTTCTTAGCCCAGGCTTCATTGTGAGCAGCCATAAGCTGAGGACAGACAAACACAGATCCTCCCTGATGTTTGCAAGGTTGTGTTGGGCTGTGTCAGTATTGCAGGCTGTGACTCCATATTCCATAGAATGCAGCTGCTGGGAGGAGACTGAGACTTCCAGGCATTCCCAAGGAAATGTCCCTGCTCCTGGCAGCCAGGAAGGTGGCTGCCTTGCAGCACCCACGGACTTAACACATTTTTAGCTCTGCAGCCAAGGCAATGCTCAGCATGGCACAATCAAGAAGTGTTATTTGGTCTTTTCTCTGAGGCATTTTCAGTGCAGAGATAGAGCACCAGGATATGGTGACCTCTCTGGTGAGTGGATAGTAGAGATAGTGGACTCAGAGATATGGGTTCCTGGTTCTGCTCTCCCTCTTGGGCAATTCTCATTGATACTGCTTTTTGAAATCTGTGACCAGTGTGTCTTTCTGTTAGACAAGCACTTCTTAATGCTCCACCATTTAATTTCTCTGGTGACAAGAGGAGGAAATAAGTTACTCCACTTTTAAAAAAAGTGATTTAAGAAGGGAATAATGAATGCAAAATGCTGTCATTAAAGATCAACAGATAAGCTGATGGATCATCTGTCACTCCCGAGCCTTGCCATAAAGGAAAAGTAGACAATACTTTTTTTTTTTTTTTTTTTAAATAAAAGTGGTAATGAGGAGTATGGAACATGTTGACTGTGAGTGTCTTACTAGTGAAGCCTGTTACTTATTCCTTGAACAACACCTTGTGACTCCCTGACCAACACATGGAAGGAGAAAATAACTTGTTTCAAGAGCATTCAAATGTCAAACATTCTTAGAAGCTGCACATACCAGCAGATTTCTGTTGATTCCTAGATTCTCAGGCATTTATATGTTTATGCTTTGCACAAGTGTTGGGGAACACTGTAGGGCTCCTTTCTTTGTGTTTCACAAAACAAATTCTCTGATCTTTTTTAAAAAATACATATAATAACAATAAATATCCAAGAGTTGGAGGACTGGATGGGTGGGAGCAGGATTTTATTCAACCAGTTGAATGGAACAAGAAGCTGATCACCTGCAGTGGGACAATTTGTGCCTCTTGTGATTCAGTGAATTCATAAAGCTTTGGGGTTGGCATTGGTTAGACTTTAAGCTTTACTTTTTTGATGAGGGAATGTCTGCTGGACTTCTTCCCTCTGCCTTTTACTCCACCCCCAAGCTCCAGTGGAGATCATCAGAACTGATGGGGTGATGTGAACTGTAATTCTGTTTCAGCCATGATTATATGTCAGTCTACTGCACACTGTAAGTGGTACTTCTGGATACCTGCTGTGAGCAGTTGATTAGATTCTAGTACCTTTTATTCTATACAGAAGGATTTTTTTTAGACAAAGCACAGTAACACACAAAAGCCCTGCTTTATTCTTTATACCCTTTTCCCACTAATACCCCATGCTTAAATACAAAACTAAAATGTTTTTGGTATGCCTGACTTTCCCATTCCAAATAAAATCAAATTTAAAGATACATGTTTACCCTAAATTGTAGGATAAGTCTGTGACCCAGGTAGAAATTTCCTACAAAATGTCAATCTTAAATTGCATTTTGAACGCTGTCTGGCAAAAGAAATGCTCACTGCAAGGTTGTTTGTAGTCCTGCTTGTTACATTTTTCTTTGTCAGCACGAGCTTTGTTCCATCAAACATACTATTGGATGAAAGAAGGAAGCTGTGTTTTTTATCTCTTAATGCTGATTTCTGTAATTCATCCTGTTCATTTTCTGTGCTATTTTCTTTGTATCGTTCTTCTCCAGCTTATGTAGCACAGAAAAACTTCATTGCTTAAGCCTGGTGTACTTTTCCATTCCTGGCAACAGTGTAGGTTGCTAAACCATTATGTGGGAGATGCCTTCTGGAATATGAAGTGTGTGTTGCAGTTGGGATATGGCAGGGTTAGGGCCCGGCCTAGGAGGAGCCTTTTAATTAGCTTTTTGGATATTTCTATAGAGCTGCCAATCAGATTGTCATTTCCTGAGCAGCTTTTGCAAGTGGAAAGTGTTTTTTCTGAAGGGCTCGTGTTACGGGGCTTTGGGGACATCAGGAGTGAAACTCCTAAATTATACCAGCAGTTGATGTTTGACAAAAGCCAGGAAACATCTCTTCATCTGCTGACACGAGGGGAGACTCATCTCCCTCCATAACTAATCACTTTTGATTTCTTGCCTTTCAGAGCTTTATTCCACTCATATTTGCACATAATATGCTTGGTGCTGGATAGCATATACACTGGAGACAGATTGCTCCTCAGAAGGCTGGGACACCTTATGTTTATTCATTTGCACATACTGTACCTGAGCCTTAATTTTCTTTTAAATAGAGCTTTAATTGGGTCTCTGGATGAACACTTTATTTTCACTTCTGGCCAGATGCAAAAGACTATCTTGTATAATGAAGGCTGTTCAGAAGCCCAGACCCTAGGGTTGGTCAGGATTGAGTTATTCCCTGATCTGGACCTGGCCCCTGGGCAACCAGTAAAACTCCTCTATAAATTTTTTAAATGTTACAAAGAAATTACTTGTGTGATAGGTAGGCTCTTTGTGGATTACATGAACAAGGTTAATTTCAGCTGTAGTTCTACTTATTTACCATAAAATACCAGGGCAAGGCTGGTACTCTTACATACAGAGGAGTTTTATTAAGTAGTGATGGTGATGCATATTGACAAGCCTTACAATTTTTATCATGTCTTTTCAAATATTTACATTCTTAGTCACTGACTCTTGAAGTCAAGTGAGTTTGAAGAAGGATTCTACTTGCATTTAAACATAAAAGATTCTGCTTGTTATGACTGGTAAAAAATCTTGAAAATTTCATGAGACTCAAAAGACAAGAAAGCAAAGAACACCTAAAAACTTCAGGAGTCCTTAGGATGAGGTCATTAATGTGCAGGATCTGATACATGGGTTTTGCATGCTGATGGTGGAAAGGTGGCTGCTCTTAGAGCCCTTGCACTTGGAACAGCTGGAGTGCACGATGTGGTAAGGAGGGCTTCCATGGCTTTGGACACAAATTATCTCTGGTCATTTGATTTCCTGTCTTGCCAATTAATGCTGGAGCAGACAGTAATGTTAAGATGAGCCTGGTCAGTCTACTTGTTAATGCACCATGAATACAAACACTAAGTTCTGAGGATCCCCACACTGCTAATTAGTATTTCTGTGGTTCCACTAATCTCTTGAACTGGGATCTTGGCCAAAACTAACAGAAGAGACTTCCAGTACAATAAATTGTTTTAATTTTGTCAGCTGTTCTCATACATAGCTCAGTGTTTCTTAAGGCAAGGGTAGAATAAAGTCTCATTTTGCATGATAACATATGGAAATTGGAACTTTTTGGTCCCAGATGAAGCACTGCTTCTATTGACATGGTGCTAGGATAACGTTGTTAAGAATAAAAAGCCACTAAAACTTTGCTGATAATATTCCATTATTGCTTTGTAAATTACTTTATCCATAGGGCAAAGTCTGCCAGAAAGGTAAGATCCCATAACTCCTGTTTGCTTGTGTCATTCCTGTTATGATTTATAGAGTGCTGTAGATGTTCAAGGTGTTTTTTAGACATATAAAAGATTGACATGTTCTTTGCCTCAAAGAACTTAAAATTTCTGCTGTTTAGACAGTTCCTCCTGTCTAAATTTTACTTTTAATGGCATTATATAAAATCACTATTACACAGCCACCAAATGAAACAGCATTTTAGTTTTAGTTACAAATTAGATGTTTTAAAAATAGTTGCTAAAGGTCCTTGACTGTCTACATGGCAGGCAAGAGGGCTCTGTTCCCTGGCCTGAAGAAAGAACAAAATAGCTCCCTGTCCTCTAACTGAGAGAGATTATCTGAAACGTCAGGGGAAGTTTCATAGCTCCTTTCAGAGGAGGCAAACTGCATTCCCATGGTGATGACTCTTGGCCATCACTGGTGTACACGAGATCTGGACTGGTGACCGAGCAATGAAACGCTCTGGTTCCCTCTGCCAAGTTCTTGAGTCTCTGAACAGGCTCTGTAGATTTCAGCAAGTGGCTTGGTATGATTTCTGCAGCTCTCACAGAGGTCACCCAGCTAATTCCTCACAAACTACCCTGAAAATATTTCCATTAAATTTTAAGGGCCTAGGTGAGTAAAAAATTTGATGTGAATAATGTCCCTGTCTGAAAGAGAATATAGTCACCTATTCAACTCTTTCCTTAACTGTATATAAAACCTTTCCCCACCATAGACTTGAAACATTTGGATGCCATTTTATTACCAGTATTTGGAATGTCATTTTTCTACTGCACACATCTTCACGTTCTACATTATATTGTTAGAGTAAATGTGAGTGGAATTCCACCTTTATATATGCCAGTTTAGGATTTCCAGGCACTAGTGTCAAGTGAGACCTTTCTATGTCCTGCCCCAGTAATTTAACAGAATTATATATATAAACATAACATTAAAAGGATTTTCTGTGCCTCATGATTACACTGATTTTGTTTGTCACACACCTGCATGTACTGACTTACCATATTCTGTCACTCACAGTAAACTCCGACCCACAGTGTAATGTGACAGATGCTAATGAACATGATGCATCATAATTTTTCAAAGCAGATACACTTGGAAAGATCTTTCACTTTATTAAATCCTCTGAAAATCAATTTCATTGAAAATAAAGTCAGATTTGGGGGGTTTAAAGAACGGTGTGCTTGACTCTAAGATTAAATGAAATTCACTTAGTGTTTATGGATTGCTTTGATGAATTTCAACCTAAAAGATTTGAAGCATTAGACTGATGGGAGGCTGGAATTATTTGGTGGGGTCTTGTTTCTAAGGAGGGGGGTGAAAAATTTCTCACTAATTTAATTTGGAACTTGAGCAAGCTGTTACACTCTCCCCCAGTTACATTTCTGGGTGCAAGAGAGCAGCAGAGGTGGTTCTATCTGGACTTTTGGGTGTAGCATAAGGCACTTGGAGGAAGGCAAGTTCAAAACTACTCAAGTTTGTCAGACAGCTTTTTATGTTTTCTGGGTGGCACCTTCCTTTCAGGTTGTTATCTTTTTCAGTGCAGTGAATGCTGATCCAACACCTGTCTTTGCTCTGTGGTTAGGGAGAACTCGCGTTGGGCAGGACTTTGTTCCCATCTCCATGCAGCTGCAACACCTTTTGACTCTTCATTGGCAGCACAGGGTTGCCCAGTTGTGTCCTTAGTCAAGGAAGAAAGAGTTGAAGCAAATTTTAGTAAACCTTCAGCTGCTTCTCTGCTGCTTTAACCAAAGCAGGGTGAGGTGAGGAGGCTGAGGCACAGCCTGAGGAGATGAAGCAGAAGGCTGAGGCAGGAGGAGGCCCTGCTTGCTCAGACATCCTGCAGTGGGGGTGCCTCTCAGGGATGGCACCCTGGGTCTGGCTCTTGCTCCAGGGTTTTGGGAAGAAGCACCAAAAAGCACAGAGGAGGTATATGAGGTGGTGCTCACACGTGGCTGGGCTAAGGCACCACCCTGGGCCACAAGGAGATGGGCACTGCCAGCGCTGCCCAGTGCCGTCCCGGCCGCCATGAGGTGAGCCAGATGAGCGCGTCTCTGAGGTGCACAAATGTTTTATCAGTCGTGCTTTAAACTGCAGAGATCACCAGCATTTCAGTCACACGCTCTGCTGAGGGGGAGTTAATAAACTTCCTGAGTAAGTACATTACCTAGAGGGACCAGTTTGTGTGTAACACTCTGGTAGAGAGAGCGATACCAGGTGCAGGGTAAAAGTGTGCTGAGCGCCATGTTAAGTGGTGCCTTGGGTTTTGTTGGGTCCCTATACATAAAGCACAGCAAAGTGGCGACAAGGATAAACCTTGTCAGCTGAAGGAGCTGTTGGGAGTTCCAGAGAGTGACTAAAACAAATCAAATTTTGAATTCCTTCCTTCCAAAGGAAAGCACAGAGGGGATTTAACTGGAATGAACAAGTGTGTTTGCAGTAAAATCGTGGTGTGTGTGTGTGTGTGAACAGGGCCTGGGGAGTGGAGGCTCTAGGACTGGCTTGGCTGAGCTGGGGTTGGTGTGATGGCTTCAGCTGGTGCTCCAGAAGGGATGTGGAGAAGAAGGGCTGCCTGGGAGTGAGTGACCCTGGGGCCTGGGTTATTGCTGTGCTCCCAGTGCACGCTGTGGCAGTGACAGCACCAAGGTGCTTTCCAAAACCCATCTGGATGGTAAAACATTGCCTGCTCAGTGTAGGGTCCTACTGTAGGGGATTAACTATACATTGTGTGCTGCTGTGCTGTTTGGGTCTGGGAAGATTCCTTTTTAATTGTAATTAGTCCGTACTTGTGTTCATGGCTTGTCTCCATATGGGAATTGTTCCTGTCAGAGGCTGTTCCAGCAGTTTGGCTGCTTGCCTGGCACTGGGTAGCTGGGCTTCAGCTCTCTGCTAAACCAGGTGCTCCCTCTCCTACTCTGGCGAAGCTGCACAGGCTCTCTCTGCCTCAGTTTCTAATAATAAAATGGGAATATTAACATCTACCTGTCCGACAGGGAACTTAGGAACGCAAATCAGAGATAGCTGAACAGTTAGAGAGATGCTGGAGGGAAAGGTATATGTTCCCCTGACAGGCAGGGAGCAACACCCATGGATTGGACTGGGGCTTGAACTCTGTTCTTAACTGAGTCAAAGCTTTGACTGAACCCTCAGGTCTTTGGTAGCTGTGGAAAGAGAATTAATCAAGAGAACACTGAAATAGATGCTCTCTTCCTCTGCCTAAAATCCAGATAAATTTCCCTAGGATTTTTGGAAGCGTTTTGTACCTAACTCTTGTTGAAGTTTGCAGCAGTATGACAGAAAATTCCACTAGGCCTTTACTGTTTATGTCATCTGGTAGATATTAATTTCACCCTTTGGTTAAGGGCTTTTTATTTCTTTGTGTTGTTCCCTGCAATGTTGTCTCATGACCCTCAGTTTCACTACCATCAGTCACCTCGTGGTACTTGACTGAAGAGCCTCTCAGTGCTCTCTGGCAGTCTGGGGTTTGTCCAGCACAGCCCAGGTCCCAGGTAAAGTCATGACCTGGAAATAGACCATGCACTGGGTAGGCTGGGACACTGAAGTCCTGCCAGAGTTGGGTCCTTTGAACGTGTCACGATGGTGTGTCACTACTTGAGTATCACCAAGGAGCCCAGAATATTGGGCTGAAACTCAATTTGTATCTTATTTTGATTTAACCTTTCTTCTCTGTCATTTTTGTACCCCCTAAGGACAAGTTAGGACCTTTGCTCTGTTACATGTAAAGATACTGAAAACTTATGGAAAATTCCCTTTCACTGTTCTATACTATTGCATTAACTTGTTGAAAGAGATCCCTCCATCAGTTAACTGAGTTTCCTCCAGCAGAGATTCTGCCTCAAGCCTATCATGTTAATCTCCATTTAATTAGATCCTTCATCCCATTCTCAGGAACAGATGGGAGGCTCAGGGCTGTGAAATATTTGGGATCTCCTGAGAGACCCGAGAAGCATCCTCCATCGTCCTTCCCCCTTCACAAATTTGGTCATCAATTCCAGTCACCCCTGCTGAGGATTTCTGTGAGGGTCCATTCAAGGGCAACGTGGATTTCCTCTCTGCTGCCTGCAGAGTGCTGCAGGCTCCCCTTGCTTGTATGGTGTTTCCCTCCTTCCTGCTGCCTCCATCTTTCTCCCTGCATCTCAGATGCCCTGTGGGAGTGGCACACTGAGCTGCCCTTCTTCCCTGCAAGGATTTCTCATTTTGCAATGGATGTTGTCTTAGCAGGAGCAGACACCATGTCTTATTTCATCTCCTGCTTTGTTGCCAGGGCAGATGTCATCCTTTCATGTGGTTATATGAAATGGTTTCTGTCCGTTTTCCTTCCTCTTAAAAATGTGCTTGTGCTCTGTACAGTTCCACATCACAGCTTCAGTGGCTGCTCTAAGATCTTTCTCACGTAACACATCCAAATGTTACTGATACTCAGTGCTGCTCACATCTTCTACTAATGTCCTGACATCTACTTAGACCACGTGGAGGAATCACCTCTCTCAGTGCTTAACAGTGTTTGCTTAACAGTCAGTGGCTTATCTGACAGATAAAATGGGAGTCTTGTACTTTTCTGCCTTGTGCTAGATGTTGATATTCAGAAGCCTGTGAATGGGTACCAGGCAAAAAGCAATGAACCGTGACTTGTTTGGTACCCTCTGTAGCAATGCTTAACCCATATCACTGATGAGAAATCCAGTTACCCCTGAATTTCACGAGCTTTTCTACTTGCTGTTTTGATACAGCATTGGAGTATTCTGCCAGAAACTCATAGCAAGGTGTGTCCCTGTCATGTGTCTGCAAACCAAGCTAAACACAGCTCGACTGACAGAAAGGGGATGTTGACAAGGGAAGGACGCTGAAACACAACAAATAGGACCCATTTTCTCTGGGATATTGTAAAAGAAGATATATTGCTATGTGCTTGTGGTGACAGTTTTTTTTTTTTTTTTGTCATTCTTGTAACCTGCTTACTTTGGCTTCTCAGCCAAACACATGCTAGTCAGCAGCCATCCCTTGGATCAATACTTGCTACAAGCTGTAGTTTCTCAGAGGGAAAACTCGATGTACAGTTTTGTTGGCTTACTCCTCTTTATTCCTTCCTCCACTGCTCCAAACCTTTGGTCCAGCTTTGCAGGTGTTATAAGTGAAACACCTGCATGCTTGGATTTTACAGAACATCCAGCCATCATTTGGAAACTATGGGAGATGGTTCCAAGGCTGAGCTCAGTCTGTTCAGACTGAGTATGTAAAGGATGAGAAAGAAGCTGTGAGTAAAACCCCATATTGGAGGAGGATTTTTGATCTGTTTTGTTTGCTAGGTTTTGGAATGCAGACAAGCCCATTAAAATCAGACCATAAACCAAGTTTTGGTATATCTGCAAGTCTGGTGAGACCCAAAGCAGAGAGCAACAAGATATAAAGCAAGTATCCTTCTGAAATTACAGTCTCCAACTGGGAGCTCTGTGCCAATCGATGGGACTCTGCTTTTGTTATGGTCACAAAAATTGTGAGTCTGACTCATGCTATTACAGTGATGCACAGTGCTGTCAAGGTAATGGATTTGGACACTTGGCATATAGAGGAAGGGTATAAGGCAGGGAGGCCTTCAAGAACAAGCTTCATATTAAGAATTTATTTTTTTTTTTATGGCTGAGGTAGAAAACACTCAGTTTTTGGTTTTGAAGTGAGGGTTTCATGCCCTGGACTATTTCTGTTGTCATGCCCATCACCCATGGGGATGTTATTCTTTCTTATATGTAGCAGGGTTTGTGAACTTCTGTTTCCTTGTTGGTATCTAAGAAGTTTGCCTCCACAAGGGCTTAAGTGGAAACGAGAAAAGGGTTGCTGGTGGAGATGTGCATATTTCAATTCCATAGGAAGAGAGCTTGGCTGTAAAGGAGTTGTTGGGCAGAATTCTGAAGAGGCTGAGGTAAGGAGTAAGCCTCTAGGGACCATGTTCACAATCTTTTTTTTTCTTTTCTCTTTCCTTGTGGTGGGCCAAAGGGAAGAGAAGTCTCTCTAATTTATTGCCAGCAGATAGACCTTTCCTTTCTGCCACTGGGAGGAGCATGAAAACAAGAGTAACTACATCTTTCTCCTTAGGAGCAGAAAACTGCAACCCCCAGACTGGAAAGACTGAGGTTCACTATTGCAAGTGCATGAATTCAGACCCTTTTTGGTGCAGAGGGTGGGGAAACACAAGCTTTCCTTTCCTGTGAAGTAAACCCATGTTGATTATTTAAGACCTTCCTGTAGGGTCTGAAACTTTAATGTCTCCCTTGGACACAAAAGCACCTGTGCAGTGCCTGCTGGTCAGATGTGTGGAACACACCAGGATCAAATAACATTCAGTACAGTAACAGGGAAGCACAAAAGGATGTGATCCCATAAAATGGAGGTTTAGGAATGATAACAAAGGTTTCTGCTTGATGCTACAAATTATCAATAGACCTCAGGGGCATGGTGTAATTATTTACTTTGCTAAATAACACAGAGGGACTGTAGTTTAATTACTGTAGTTTAGAGATGCAATAGAATTGCAGAGACTGTAGCTTCAGTGCCTTGCATTAATGAGCCTTGCAAACAGTTACTTCTAGTATTGGATAATGTTTCTTTTGTTTTAAATCATCCTGTTAAAATGAGTTCCATGCAGATGAGAAGGAACCTATCCAGAGTCCCACAATAGGTTGTTTTTGTTTCCAAAAGACAAAACCCAACAAGGCACTTGATATTACAATTACACTCAGTAAAGCCAGATGCATTTGGCTCTGCTCTTCTGTCATTGACATTCCTTTTGTGCTAGCTTTTGATGAAATTTAAGCAAAAAAGGAAGTAACTGGGCATATTCAGATGGCAAGAGTCTGTATTTCCCAATCCTATAATCAATTCAATCAGCTCCTTTCATTTAAAGAAAATTGGAGAGGAGAATAATGCACATTAAGTAATGGCTTTCGCCGAACATTTAGGGCATACTAATTAATAAATAGTTCATTACAACTTTAAGGCCCAATTTTATTTTTATTGAAGTCAATGGCCCAGCTCCCTCAACTGAACAAGAATAGTCTTAGCCAGTGCTGCGTAGTGTCCCAGAAAATAGATCTTTTCTTTCTTATTACTAATCACTCCTCTTTTTTTGCCTTTTTTCTAGCTTGCCTATCCTGCCTGCTCTAGGATAATCTTTGTCCCACAGTTACAAGTCTGCAGACACTTTTTTAGATGCTGGTAACTCACTGACAGTCCAAAAAAGTCCCATTTCAGACAATAACAATCCTGTACTCTCTGGTGGCAGATGCCATACAACTATTCATATTGCTGTCACCATGTAATTGTTGAAGGGGTTTGTGTTCTTTCCTCGTTTTCTGCAGTAATTTGCAGCTCTTTGTTTTTACCTTCAGGCCTCTCTTCTTTTACAGAAAGCTCTTGTCTCCTGTTCTCTGCTTTGAAGAGTCTCTGCTTTAATTAAATTCCTCTAAATTCTTGACTTAAGTGGTATCTTGGACCAGCCAGTTCCTCAAGTTAACTCTAGGATACATTAGGATTTAACTCTGTACAAATAAAAACATTGCTAAGTAGTGTTGCTTTTAAGTTCATTCACATGTCCCACAGTTTCTTTTGTTACGAGAGGAAGGAATCTGGTTTTTTATTCAGCTGTTCAGTGCTGTTCCTCATTTTATGTAGCTGTACTCCATTCTTTTCTTTTTTCATACCCTTAGCAAACTTTGAAGCTATGACATCATGAAACCTGAATGGAACAGGAGAGTCCATTTGTGCCAGAGCTGTCAGCAGTTGGGCAGAACCTGGCAGTGGTGGGTGTCTGCACGTCTTGATCAGTTTGGCTGCCTGGAAGATGTAGGGCCTGAGGGAGTGAAGACTTGTCCTTATTTTAGAAATTATTTTTGATATTTGTTTTGGGGTAGGCTTTTGGTGTACTCTCAGAAGAACAATTTTTTTGCCTTTATCCTAGGTGTTCCTTTAAACTGGACTGGAGGAGTGTTTGGAAGAGAGAAGGGGATTATGGTTAGTGCCTGCACTTCACACCTGACAGGCTGTTCATTTCATTTTAGTTATGGATGCTGGTGTAAGCTCTGCATCTCATCTGTGCGTGGTAAATTCAGCGTAGGCAAAAAGGTGCTTTCTTTTCCCTGCTTTACACCTTTAAAAAGATTGAATGCTTTTCACAGACAAGCTGATAAAATACCTGAAGTGCTTTGTGTTGAGCAGCATTAACATGGAAATCTAGGTTGTTCACTGATACAGCTGTCCAGGCTTAGTTAAGTCTCATGTATTGGGAGCTGGTAATTCTTCAAACTGTCAGTTTTGGGAGTGGATGAGTGACTAAAACAGTTTTATTCATGTCTGGCACTTGGAGTGGCACAGCTTGGGGTTATACGGACTAGGGTAGTGTCTTGCTAAGGTTCAGAAAATCAATGGAATATGTGGTAAAATGGGAGTGTTATATACATCAGGAAAAACTTGTGCTTCTTCTCAGGAAGAAAAGGAAATAAAAGGCTTTTTTAGTGCTATTTTTTGTTGATGGGGGTAAAAATTAGACTAATAATTAGATATGCAATGGAAGTTGGCATTTTCTTCTCAGAAACGTAGCTCTAAGTCCCCGTTCCTGTCCAATTATGTGACATTTTGTAGATCAAAATTTCCATTGTTCTTCCAGTTATCTGATGCTATTAATTGTTCAAGGTTATTAAATTGACTTTAATTTCAAAATGCCAGTGAGTGACACAAAATAACTTCTTTATGTTCTTGCTATGGGGCTGTGAAATTTGGCTTGAGAAGTCCAAGGCAGGCAGTTGGGAGCTGCTGTGGTATACTGGGAGCCAGAGAGAAGAAAGAACCTTGCTTTTTAAATTTGTTTTGAAACAATCTCATCCATTCTTAATTATTGTAGTTCTTGTGCAGCTGAACAAAAACCTTATTTGTTTGCTGAAATAGTGAATTTTTGTGACGACGAAAACTGCTCATAAATTTATACATTTTACACTAAAAATAAGGAAAAACATTTGCTCAATATTTTCTCTAGACCTTAGAAAAATATATGACTTGATTGGTTGTTTTGGTTTTGTTTGTATTTTTGGTGTCTGTTTCTTTGCTTTTTAAATATCCTTGAAGTCTTGTTTTCTTTTATAATTTCCTTACTGTAAATTTCAAAAGGTGCAGACTCTGCCCTTCCAGGAATGAGGTACAATTTTTAATTTTGGACGCTCTGAAGAAATACTGCAATTTCTCTTTTTCAGATTCAGTCACATTAAAAAAAAAACAAAACAAAAAAATCAATACTTTGCCCAGCTGCATACATTAGTGACTGTTGAAGGTCCACAAGTCTGATTTTCATAGAACTGAGTCTAGGAGCCATCTAGGCAAGGCAGGAAGGGCACAACAGTAAACTGAGTGCTTGTATTTGTCAGGTTTGCCTGAAGAAATGCCAAGGGTTGTGTACAAGGAAATCTTATGCATGTGGAAAGAGCATCTGAACTCACTCTAGCTCAGGAGCAAATACAAGCAGCAGCAGGGCTGGAAATGACAATAGCATTCAGACAAGTGTAAAGAAAAGTGCAGCAGAAGCAGTTAAACAGCCTGTTTGTCACCAGGACCCCACTGTACTCCTCAACCATTTCCCATTCTTGTGACCAGCACACTGGATGTTCTGAGCTGCAGAAGTGATGATCCATAAAATGTATGAATATAATAAACTCAGACAGCAGCAGCAGAGTTAGGGAAGGCTCATGCCACAGTCTCCTGCTTCCCACTGTTAAAGATGTGTAGCTGGGGCCCTGTTGGTCTGCCTGGTACAATCAAAGATGTTTGCATGCTGCACTGAACATATGCTCAAGGTACTCTCCACAGGCACTGGCAGATTGCTTCCTCTGTGCAATCATTTGTGTTGTGGCTGCTGCTATTCTCCTGCCCAAATGCAGGTCTGAAACTGACAGAATAATTTTCAGTTCTGCTTTAAGCATCCCTGATGCTGGGACTCTCAGAGGACTGCAGGTTAGGAAGGGACTATTTTTGGGCCAGCCCCAAGAAGCAGAAACACCCAGAGATCTGTGCACTCAGGAAAGTTTTTTTTTATTATTATTATTTTGGGCTAGAATTTGAAGAATACAGCTTACCAGCTGTCTGAAAAAAAATTCAAACCTAGCTCAAGTTTGGATTTCAATGGAAGTTCTCCCCCAGAACTGATCTTGGCACTGAAAACAGCCTCCCTTACTTAGCTCCTACATGTGTGATACATGAGCAGCTTATAAAGGGTAGTGCACTCCCTGATGACAGCTTCATGAAAAATTTTGCTGTATATAAGTAGCACCATGAACTCAGTGTACCACTTTACCTTTATTAGGTGTATGTAGGCTGCTCACACCTGTGTGACACTTTCTGTGATCCCAGTAAGGTCTTGGAGCTACCTTGTTTTAAAAGGTTGGACCTGGAGGGGGAATTAAAAAAGAAGAATTGAGAAAAAATGGTTGTGTTGTCTGTTCAGTTCCCAGCCACTCTATTGTACAGTAGGATGACAAACTTGATGTTTATCCTGCTGAGGTGTTAATCCACTTTCTGTTTTGACAATACCTCTTTCCTCCCAGCAGAGGCAACTCAGTGTTTCCATCTATTTTTTTTCCTCCCCTCCTTCTTTTTTTCCAGCGGCCATATGGGCGTTTTGGCTTTGATTTGAAACACAGGGCACTGGGATGCAAACAAGCAAACTTTGCATATGGGCTGCAGCTTTGTTACAGCAGCTAATTAATGTCTGTTCAGCAGTGAGCAGGAATCTGCTTAAAGGGGACAGGAGCTGGCAATACAGCTGGTTAGGTAAAAGTTTCAACCTCAGAAAACTCTTGAGAAACTTCTTAAGGAAAAGGATGTAGTAGGTGTCAGCAGAACAAAAGAATAATCCTAGCTGACATTGTATTATTAGAATAAAATCACTCTCTGGATCCATTCAGGCAATGATGGATGAGATGTGTACACAACACTGATCACTGCACATTTGATTTCCTTAGCCTGTCTATTGCCTACCAGGAGAGTGTAATATAGGATTTTTAAGCACTTTCTACTTATCATAGTATGGCAAGGGTTGGAAGTGACCTTATCTCTGAGGCCCAAACTTCACCTAGACTGAAACTCTTCCACTATTTTTGGCAGTATGAAAGATTCTGTATGGCTCAGAACCAACTCCAAGATCTTCATTAAGTTTCTTTTCCTTTCCTATGCAGCATCAAGCCAAAATCAGAACGTGTGCTTTTCTTGTCATTCTGAATGTTGAGCTGCCAAATCTTTGCCATTTCTACCTTGGCCATTTCCAGATACAGCACTGCCACTCAGAACATGATATTAAAATAATCTATTGAATTTTAAACAAATATGGACCTTCCAATTGTGGCTCTTGTTCAAGGGAAAGGAAAAATTGTTTTCTCTATTAAATATGCTAATGAAGCCAAAATGGGGTTGGGTGGGGGGGGCAAAGCCATTGTTTGATTTTAATTAAAAATATTTTCTTTTTGCATTTAGTTTTAATGAGAGATGTCCTAATAAATTTAATACAGTCAAATTTCTGATAAAACCCCTTATCAAAAACCATGCCATAGGAAAGTAAATTAATTGTGTCAGTTAAAGGAAAGGGACTGTTTTCTTGGGCTGCAAGTGAAAGGCAATATGATCTAATAACACCACAGTTATTAGTATTTCTGATATGTAAATTAAAAGCATTAAGTGAATAGGAAGATGACCCATAGCTTCCCTAGAAAGTAATAAATTCCAGCCATTTTTTTTTTGTTTGTTTGTTTAAAGAAGAAAACTGATATAATTAGAAGACTGTGAACATTTTTTAGCTGCGTGAAATGAACAAGCCACAGGAGACCAGTTCGTCATGATAATTAAAGTTCAGAAGTAGTTTTGTATTACCATAAGTGAGATTTGATAGATAGCTTTTTAATTTACTGTAAATAGCTGCTTCTGGTTTTGTTTTCATTTTGTTGTTGTTGTTGCTGGTTTGGGTTTCTTTAAGAAAACCTTTTTTGTATTAGTTTTATCATTTTAACAGAAATATGTCCCATCTTTGGGTGATTCTCCTTGTTTCAGATGCTCCATAGTCTGTTCTGTCTGCCAAGGGCACACATTCAAGATCTTTCTAATGTGGGGAACCCATGGGTTACCTCTCCACGACAGAAGACACAACAATTTCTCTCTCACACAGAGAACACACTGGGTACACTCATTGGCTATTGCTGAACGTCAGAATTTCTTTAAATTCCAAGTGGATTCTTCCCAGTGAAGTTTATCAAGAATTGTGTAGGGATTCATGACAAGGAAATGATACCTGGGGTAGGCATACTTAGCACTCTTTGGAATTTATTAACACCATTCCTATTATTTTGGTGTGGCAGACATGATTTGCACAGTGTAGTAGCAAATGTGACCATGTGGCACTATGAGAAACACATCTGCCACAGCTGTTCCTCAGCTTGGGTTTGGGACCAGCTCCATTCCCACCCCAGCAGCCAGCAGAGGAGTTTGTGAAGCTCTTGGGAGAAGGTTGTAATGAAGGACAGAGGAAATTACATGAAGGCTTTCTCTTTCAAAGTGTTATTGCTTTGGGACATTTATGAAACCAACAAGATAGTAGTTTTGGTTTGGTCACTTCAATGAAAAATCATTGGATGGTTCTCACGGTTATCCCTTTTTGAGAAGGGGTTGTCCAAATCCTCTGGCAACTACAGAGGCAGGTCCAAGGAAATGCGAGACTTGTGTCCCAAACCCTATATAAATCCATGCCAAAAAGGAAGCATCTCTGAGATAGGAAACCCTTATTAGCTTGAAATCAATCTGGGTCTTTCAGTAGTTGTTACATTCTCAGAAAACCCCACTCCCAAGCATTCAGCATTCCCACGAGACTGTGTGATCCCCTTGGCTGGTGCATGGCCTGCTCCAAAAATAAAGAGTAACTTTGTGCAGTGCCCATAGGAGGACTGGTGGCAAGATTGCTCTTCCATTCTAAAATAAGTTGCTTTCTGCACCCCTGGCTCTTAAACCTATTTCACTCATGTACTCGGTCCTGGCTTTTCGTATTCAGTCCTAAATCCCTTGACATATTTGCAAGCTTTCTTTAGTTGTTCCTGTGTGCATGATTTAAAGCCAGCAAATAACTTTTCCCCATACAAGTGTCTTCTCCAATAAATAAAAAATACATCTTACCCCAGTGGGCACCTTGGGACTGTGTAACAATTCCACTCCTACTAAATTCAGATGGCATGGAAACAGAGTCCAGTTGTGTTGTCTGTCACAGAGGCCTGCTGCTTCAATGCAGAACTGATTTTCCACTTTACTTACAATGGAAAATAGGACATCACTGTGTTGGGAGGGAAAAAACAAGAAGGCATTGTAATCTGCTTTAGTTTGTGGCTGTGTTGCTCTATATAGGTCTCCAGCAGAGTTTAAGCAAATTTAGTTATGTAGTACAAGTAGTGCAAGAAAACTAGAATTAAAAGGATTCCTCCATGCTTGTTCAGAGCAGCTGTGGGTGCTGTGAACCCACAGGTATTTATCAATTTATTTTGACTTTCAATCATCATTTTAAAAATATATATCTGTGGCCAGAGTCCTGTTTTCTCAGTAATGCCCAGGGACATAACATCCAGAAGCATCCATTACAGACTGCAGAGATGGAACCAGAGCGCAGTGTTTCTCTGTGACATTCATGACACTTTGTAGAGATGAGCAAGCAAACAGCCCTTCTCCAGGAGCTGTAGCTCAACAGCCCCTTGTGGAATGGAGAGCAAAGAATAGCAAAGATGGACTATAAATAAGAGATCCCAGTTAATATTCCTTAGGAAACGAGCATCTGGAGAAAAGGGTAAATTTGGGAGTCATAGAAAATATTACTGGCAGACAGAAGCTATCTGAATGTGCTGAGTTATCTGCAGATCATAAATAAACTGGCAGTTTTGACCTCCCCGAGCTCTTTAAACTTCCCAGAAGAGGAGTTATTAATTGGTCAGGGTTAAAACTATAGGGAAAATTTGAAATGATCTGGAGTAAATTCCTGTATATGTTGTGGACTTGAGTGCTGTGCTGGGTGCACACTCCATATTTACAATAAGAGTAACAGGCTCTCCCTGTTGGCACGAGAGGAATGGAAGCCAAGCCTGCTAGGCTGGTAGGAACTAAGTGACATAAATATTGTGGAAAATCTCATGAGTTGACTTAAAAATGCCTGTCCTCAGTGAGGTAAAGGCAGGAACCTCAAGCATTTTTGGTGAAGTTCCCTCCCTGTACTACAATGTTATTTGTGCTATTAATTTAAGTTCTGACTGTGTTTAAACAGTTGTAAAATTTTGTTTTACATTAAAACTCCTCATGGAAAGCTGTCACTTGGGAGGCAGTGCAGCTTGGCTCCAGTTCCAGGCAGACTGCTAGTCCTTGCTGTCTTTCAGGCTGCTTTCTAGGTGCATGTGACCACTGTGCTTTACAGGAATGAAACTTGTGGTGGTGCAGAGCTGGTGCCTCACAATGATCTTTTCCTGATGGGACTTTATAATGGAAGGGAAAAGAATCTGTACTCCCAGCTGCAGAGAAGCAGTTGACTGTTGGGTGGTTTGGGGTCTGAATCTTTGAGAGAGCACAAAGGTGTCCACGTGTTCCATAGGGCCAGGTTTTCCAAGGAGACTCAGCCCAGTTCTGTTACAAGCCCAGATTTTTCAAAGGAAATTCATAGCCCCCACACTGACTATTTTGTGGGATTTTATTTTGTTGTTGGCTTTTATTACTCTAATAATGAGTGTCAGGTTCAGTTTCCCTGGAGACCTAAAATTACTATTAATGCTTATGGGCTGAAGTGGAAGAACCACCCTGCTCCCTGTGGGTGGATGTGGAGAGGTGAGTGCTAAGCCAAGAGTTGAAGGACTCTGTGTGAGCCCCAGCCAGATGGGGGGAAAGCAGACATCCTTCTGAAGCTGCTCTTTACCTGTCCTTGGCCATCACCCTTAATAAGAGCAAGGCTCAAGAGGCCGCATTTTGTTCCCAGATTTGCTTATTTTGGCTCTACCCTTTCCTGATCCTGAAGCTCATCCTCCCATCCGTCAGCAATCACACTATTATCACAATCACACATGCTGCTGCTACCTTATTCAGATGATGATTATAAAATTAGATTTCTTCATTTCATAAAGATTTGGAGGTTTGGGGATGACAGTTGGAAAATCATCACTGATGGGATTATGAAGACGTTTTATTGAGGAGGCTGTAATCTGGGAGGGCAGCAGTTTACTTTTGAACTCCCGTACAAACGAGCCTTAATTTTTCATCTACCATCTTGAGGCACACTAGGGAGGACAGTAAATTCCTACAGTCAGGCTGGAAAGAGCATTCCTATAATTCTGATTTAGTACCACTTCCTATTAGTCCTAGCCTCTCATCAGCTTTACTCAGATGATAATTTATGTTTTAATGAGTAGAGCACTTTACTGCCCACGGGGTTCTTAACCAAGCCAGAATTTACATCCCATGCCTCTGAAATACCATATATTTATTTCCCTGGCACTCAGGGATGGTGGAGCTGAATCTGTAAGGAGCTCAGCTCTGTCCCTGAGCTTTGCTGGGAGGGGACCTCAAATGTGGTTTTTGTTTGAAACCAGTGACAAGTGGTGGCAGCTGCGAGAGAAAGCAGCTTGGTCCTACGGTGAGGATGGAGGAGGAGGCCTGGCAGGGAACACTGTGATAGGGTGGTTATGCTGGGTTTGGCATTACCCATAAATGTATTCTTTCCTAAAGGCAGAGTTTTTGGGCTTTCCTGGCAGAGGGCAGGGAATTGCTGCTTGTGGCTGCCACGGGAAGAGGCCAGGGCACAGGGCACTGCGCTGGTGCTGGGTGCTCGCCCTTTGCTCTTGCATTGCAAGGAGTCCTGGGATGACTTTTGTCACCATAGGCATGACAAAAGTAGGAGAAGGGCTCTTTAAGGATATAGGAGTATCAAGTGTACTCGTAGCTATTTATATTTATGGAGGCCAAGATCCCACAGGAGGCAGAAGCAGTGGGAGGAAGGCGCTATGCAGCACCAGAGTGAGCGCTGCAGGAGGAGGGAGGTGATGAAGGCTGTTACACCTCCTGGTTTTTTGGGCCTGTAGCATGCCAGCCCTCTTCACCATGTTGATTTAGAGCAGCCAACCAACTTTCAGTGCTGGGCTGGGAGCTGGTGACATTCTTGGAGCACATTTAGGTATTGATTTCTCTATCTTCCTGTTTGAGGGCTCAGCACACCCTGATGGCAGAGATGGGCAAAAGGTACCTGTCTGCATTGCTGGGGACTTTGACTCTGCCAGTTTGCTTCCCTGTGTTCTGAGGGGAACAGAAAAGTTAATTTTATTGACTATCCTAAAAGTTGGAGAGATGATTCCCATTTCTAGTGCTGAAATTGTCACTATTGCTTGGAGCAGTGTGCTGGTGAAGCTCTTGTGAGCTGGTGGCATCAGGAAGGACAGTTGGATGCTGACTGCAGTGAAACCTGTCCTTGACAGCTTGTGATGTGTGCCAATCACAACTTGGAACTATGAGTTCAAATTGTTTCTAAATTATCTGCAAATCTCTCTTTCCTGAATCTCCAATTCTAATAAGGCTCAATTAAAACTTCTTATTCAGGTTGTCTGACCATGAGCTGCTTTCAGTAAATCATCTTCTACTGGTTCCCAACCTGTAAACTCCACTGAACGTTTAATTTCCCTATGTGGCAGCCAGATTTCTTTGCTGTAGATGTGGGGTGGGATTCTTATATATAACTCAGAAAGATAAATTATATGAAATCAACTGTGGCTTTTTTTTTTTTTCCTCCATTTTATTAGAAACAGAAACTTTGCCAAACATTTGAAATGCTATTAGGCATCTGATGGCAAGAAATGTGTGTGTGTTTGTGTGTGTGCTACATGAAACAACTGTTTGTAGTCAACTCAGAAGACTGAGTTTCACCTAAAAGAATATCTAGATTTTTTTTAACAAATCTATTACACTAGGAAATACACAAAGTTGGAAAGAAAAATGAAATCCTAAAAAGCAGAAAAAGATGTCACAAAGGAGAAGGAAAACTATGATGGTGTAATAAAAATAAATATGTCATTGGGATCAGTATTTACAGCAGATAAGGCTTCCAAGTCCTTGGGGAGGTGAGGAGTTATAAATAACTGGTGCTGTAGAAAAAAAATATATTCCATCCTGCTAGGATTTTGTGAACTTGGCATGAGGCAGAATGCAAGGAATAGGACAATGTAGGCAAATGGGAAAAGGGAAGGTGTAGGACTGCTAGGAAAACAGAAATCACAGCTCACCACTGACAATATCAGCAGGGGCTGAACTGCAGTCTTCACAACTTGAGTTTTTTGGGAGTTTTGCAGAAAAACGGGTTTTGTTCTTGCTTCTAATGAAGAAGTGCTGATGCTCCAAGTTAGAGGCACTGTAAAGGCTGACCAAAGCTTCCCCAGACCAAACTAATTCTCTCTGAATTTGATTGTCACTACATCACATTCACATAAACACAGGATGCAGAGAAATGACTCAACTGAAATCCTGGGGCTATTTGGCTGTTTTTTTTTCTTCAGAGAAGATTTGGGAGATAGAATGTGCACAAATAACTCTTAAAGCAATCATTACTACCCAGCCCTCCCCAGCATGCACACTGGTGAGCAGGATTCCTCCTTGCCCCCTGCACCTGCCTCTGCCCAAGGGCTTGGGCATCCCTTCCCCCTGAAGGGAGGATCTGAGCTCCAGTCACCAAACCCCCAGTAGAGCAGCACTGACCACCACAAGGAATTCATCAGCTTGACTCTTTCCAAGAGCTCTTTTCCTCATCTTCTCTTCCCACCCAGTCCTATCTACCTCGGGAACTGTGCTGGCTGGATGAGCTTTGGGTTGCTCCTTAGGGATGGATGCAGCTCCTGACCTGTTCCATGCATGTTATGGAGCTCGATGCAGGAGCTCTGAAGCTGGAGTTAAAAGTCAAACCTTTCTTCCCTGATTCAGGATTATGCCCTTCCAATAACAAAGCATTTTATGTTTGTTTAATCACTGCTGCCAGGAGGAATTTCTCTGAGCATTTAGTACACATTATTGTTGAGAAGCTGTTAAAGGGGTTTAATTCATTTATATTCATTTATGTGATAACAGAACATCCACTTCCCTCTAAAATTACATTGTGCTGAACACCAGAATTCCTTTCTTGTAATTCTTCACTGAAGGCTTGTACAGTCATTCTGTGCTTACAGGCTTCCTAATACTTGGCAGTCATTCTTACTACAGGTTTTTTCTGCTACAACATGGGACTGGCAATGTCTACCTCTTTTAAAGTATATGAGCCTTTTCTATCAACAGTCATCTTTCCTTTTTGGATCCTCCAGTTCTTTCTTAGTTTAGTAAGTCAGCACTGCATTAGCTTTGTTTTGTATGCTAGTATCTCATTTAATTTTCAAGTACTATAATTTCATTTACTTTTATGTATATATTTCTAATATTATTTAAAGAAATTCACCTACTCTCTCCAACTGAATTTCTATGGAGAGCATTACCTGCGACATACGGGACATTTAGTAATAAAACTCAGGGTGCAGAATGTAATTTCAATTAAGAGAAAAGATAAAAATTAGCTGCTAGGAAGGCAACATCTGTGTTCTTCTGCAGGAAAAGGAATATATCCACTGACATGAAGATGCCCATCTCAATGAGAATTAGTCAGGTCTGAAGAAATAAACATTATGTCAGATGAATAGGGAAATCACTGTCTTAAAAAAAAAAAAAAAGAAACTGGCTGCAGTCAGGTTCAAAAGGAGGAGAGAGATACTGACAAAGTTTCACCAACTGCATAACCTGTGGAAGTCTATCCCAGAGGATGCTGTAGATGATACAAATCTGTGTACATTGGGGAAGGGAAGGGACATGTTGATAGGAGAAAAATCCATTCAGTAATGTACTGTAGGCTGCTGTGGCTGGGGACTTGGCTTGTGTGTCACTGCATTCCTGCCCTGTCCCTACACTCTCCCAGAGATCACTGGGGTCATGGTGAGGAAAGAGATGTGCCTGTGGTCTGACTCCACCCCTAACCAGACCAGTCAAAGCAACACAAATTTGATGTGAAAGGCAGGCCTAAAGTAAAAGGAATAGTCTACATTCCTCCCTCTGCACAGCACTGCCTGTTTCTTGTTTTATTTCAAGATGGTGAAATGAACTGGAAAGGGATATGACCCGATGAGCCCATGGTGTTCCTTGTTTTCAGTGTCTCACTGGCCTTTACGTGGCCATTTGGCAGCAGAATCCGTTCTTGTCCTTTCTTATGTCCCTTAGCAAGGAGCCATCTGATGAAATGCTGACTTAGGATTCGTGTTGTTCTAAGGGAAAGCTTCTATCTAATTCTAAAACAGGATTAGAGGTGGTGTGGGCATGCCTTGGTTAATCTTAATTCCTAGATGGAAGGTTTAAACTTTTCTAGTACATTGTCACAGGAAGGCTTGAATCTCTCTACATCTCGATGCAGAGACACAAAATGCTCATTTGCTATAAAGCAGAGACAGTGCCCCAGAGTGAAGCTCTGATCCCTGTTTCTGCTGACCCCTCTGCATAGCAGGCTGCTGCAGAGACAAGCAGGGCTTGGCTTGCCTTTGTTTTTGGTTCCAGCACACTGCAATGGCACCATTCCTGTTTCTGACACACCCTCTATGGGGCTTTGCTCTTCCACCTGCCACCCAGGGAAAGAGTCTGTCAAATCCCCACTGCCATGGCTTGAACTTCAAGCTGCTCCATTTCCCCCACTAACCCTCTATGTTGCACCCTCTGTCAGAGCCTCACTGCAATGTTGTCACCTTCTTTTTCTTGGGAGTTAAATCAGCAGATGTTGTCTCATCCAATGCAGATTCTGATCTGCCTTTGTTTTCAGTGTATCTTGGTCACTTAGGACTGAGTCACGTAGAAGTAAAGAAGGAGGAGGAAGAGGAAGGAACAGATGGTCACTGGTGTTGCTGAACACTGTCATCCATGAAAATCTCAACTTGGCAGCCACAAAGTGTGGTGGTGCCAGACTGCAGATGTACTGACATGGGCTTCGGGCTCACCCCGTTCTCTGAAGCTTTCCTTGCAGCAGAGGAGACTTTACACGAACCCCTGAGACTTGGTGCATCCTCCTCAGGAGTGGGGCAGTCAGCCAGAGTGGGGTTTTTTCTTCATGGCAGAGAACCCCCCAAGGAAAGCACCATTATTTCCCAGTGTCAGCAAACATCTCAAACCTTGTTAGATCCAAGTCTGAAGCTGTTCTGCTGCTCCCCAGACCTCTTGGCATTATTGTGGTGTGCTTTTCACAGTTCTTCATTTTTGTTTTTCCATGCAGATGTTTACCTAGTGCCTAGCTATGTCATCTCTTTAGATGCTTGTGATTCTGTGCCCTGGCTAAAGTTTTCATTTATTCTAAATCTAATATTGTACGTTTAATATTATATATATTTACAGATAAAAAGCAAGAGGCCTGATGAAATATATTACCAGTCTAAAACATTAATCCAGTTCTTTTCCCAGAAGCTGAACTAATGTTTAAAAACTGAGTTTATACACTGAGCTGGTTAAGGGTCTTCTGCTTAAATAATTACATACTGAATGTCCTTACAGTTTCTTTTCTTATAACTTAAATTTTTCAATTACAGTCTTCAGAAGTATCTTTATTTCAGTTGAGTAACAAGCATGTGTCTGCTTTTTTCCTACTTCAAAAAAGGACCAATTTTCTAGACAGTATCCGTTTTACAGGACTTTATAGAGATCTATATTTCAAGCAACAGGGATCATGATCTGTATTTCACCTGTGACTACACCTGCAAACCATAAAAAATCATTGCTGAATGAAACTCTAAATAGGATACATTCAGCAAAGGTTTTTGCTCCGTGCTGTACCATAACAGGTGACAAACCAGAACATAACAGTGAGTTATTCAACCTCATTTTTTGAGCTGGATGGATTTGTAGCAAAAGCTTTATTTTGCTTCTGCTTGTTTTGAATTGTTCACAGGCTGCTGGTGAGCTGAATGCATTACTTAATGTTTGAAACAATTTGCCAAGTAACTTCCCCAAATGACTTCAGTCCCCAGATTTGTCTGCAAGTTGTGGCACTGGGAGTTTTCTTCCAGCATGAAGTAGTCACCTTGAGTAGGTAGGTTCATGGCCACTGCCACCACCTATTAGGGCTCTGACTAAGACTCTTCTTGAAAAGCTTTTCACACCCAGAATACACGAAATTCTTGTGAACATGTTGCACAGGCAGTAAGTGGCAAGAAGCTCTCCTGTGGATAGGAAGGGTCTTGCAAATGTGACGTGGGGTCTGGGGGCAGGCAGGATTTCTGCATTGCTCATCGGTGTCCAATCTGCTTTGCCTGAAGGGCAGTGATGTTTTCTCCTGGCACTGTGTGAGAACTGCTTTTTTAGTTTGCTGGTGACAGCTCCAAAGCTGTTAGCAAAAATAGTGATAAGTGGATATCAAGTGATGATAAATCAATTTTGAAGGAGTCAAGGACTGAACAGGCCAAAGTTTCAATTTTTTTAAACTCCCAGATAAGTTGAAGTTAAATTGAAACATATTTAAGTCAAAGTAAAAGATAAAACTGTGTGACTATTAAAGAACAGGTAATCTTTTAAAACAACAACAAAGAGCTTTTAATTGATTTGGTTTTTTTCTTCATTGTAACAACTGAGGCACAGGCTCCTGCAACTGCTGCAACTGTGTTGGAACTGTACAGGAATGAGAACAGCATCAGGAGCTCTCTGATGACTTTGCTTTAAGGAAAATCTCCTGTTCCTGCTGCCCTTTGAAGCAAGTGGCCTCAGTGGTTTTTGCTGGGTGGCTAAGGACCTGAGCCTACTGAGACCATGACCAAAGCACAGGAATAATTTTGAAGAGATTATTTATGCATTTATCTTCATCAAAGGCAAAACCACTTCATTAAGCACCCCGGGAATGCAAAAGTGAGGGGAAAAGTGGCTTTCTTGATGAGATAAACACATTACAAGTTACTCATTATACATAAAATAATAGCATACACCACATGTTCCAGGGAGTTCAGGCTGAAAGATTTGTCACCATTGCCACATTCCTCTCATTTCCTGTGTATTCATCTAAAAGGTACTGATTCAGCCTCTGTAATTGGCTTGTTATGCACTTAAAAAAAAGAAAAAGAACAACCCCCAAATCCACAACAAAACTCTTCAAACTTTTACACTGAAAGCTGTTCTATGCACTTGTGCTTGTTTCAATTTAAATATGAATTGGAAGAGCAAGAACTTGAATTTTCAGTACTCCAATTCGTAAATGAATAGATGAGTGAAGAGAGAAAGAAGAGTAAATAAAAACCCCACGAGTCAAAGAAAAGGCTTGTAAAAAGCCTTATTTCTGTGCACCCTCTGGGAGCAGAACCATCTGTCCTTTTGCCTCAGACACCATCCCTTTTATTCGTGTGGTGCTCTCAATTTTAAATTAAAAGAAAAAAAAAGAGAGTTTTTAGGAATTCTTCAGTATTTGTATTTTCCTTATGCAAACAACTCGCACTGCAACTTGATATTGACTTCATTGTCCTAGCATCTGAGCAAGGGCTGGATTGGATTGAAAGCTTTTTGGATACATTTTGCAGCTTGCTGTTTTAATGAGAGTATTGTCATCTCTGGGCTGCTTGGAGATCTCCAAAGACACACTGTGGCCTGCTGGGTTACTTGCTAGACATTTGATCTTGCTGTTTGTTTTCTATCATGATTTTTCCATTTCTGGAAGCAGGTCTCCAGTCAGGTTCTGCATGCTTGGTAAGTAAGACTAGAAATGGAAGGGAGAAGAGACATGGTCCTTGCCTAGCTTGTCTTTTCCATGTAATAAATTCTTCTCCCCCTCCCCTGATGTATTTCAGGATTTCAGAACACCCAGACTTTTTCAGTTGTTCCACAGTTCTATGCTGAAGCTGACATTGTTTCACCCCAAAATAAATAATATGGAATTACTATATATTTTTTAGAAGCAGCAGACTTACAGGTAATATCTGCTTCACTGCCTCCAGTCAAGCTGCATAAAACTCATTAACCTGATGTTTCTATGTTAAAGGCAATTTAAAACCAAATATAACTCAGAAACCTAAGAAGGCTGTTTAATACCACACTGTGAGTAACATGCTAGAGGTTGCTTTCCTCTTGTAACCGAGTTTCAATATTCAGCTTATAAGCAGAAGAAAATACCCTCAAGGTTTGTTGTGTTTCAGAACTAATTTTTGAAAATGGATTTATTCGACCAAACCCGCCTCCTGCTCTTCTGACAAAATCTATGTCAAAAGCTAAATCTGACCCATTGAACAAGACTTAGCTGCTCTAGGCAGCTTCAGAAAGCTAGTAAAAAACCCTGTATTTTTTATTGTTTTGTTATTAATTTGTGTTTAAGCATTTCAGCAATCTGCAGTTTGGTAAGAGAGGTGACATTACAGGGGGTGGCAAAGGAGGGCAAGCCAAGGGGAGCTGGTGGTGCTGCTGGAGCAGCAAAGAGGTGGCCAAGTGGGGATGATGAGATTGAGGGTGGGTGTCAGAGGGCTGCCAAATGGCAACAAAAAGGGATCTGGAGGTGAGGAGGCCAGGGAAGCAGCATGGAGGGGAATGCTGCAAGGAGGAGTGAGTTTCTCAGGCAGCTGAGGTGAACTTGAGATGAGCACGAACAGAGAAGCAATTTCTGTGCATTTTTTTTCCCCTGCAAAAGCAGCAGGGATGTTGCCTTCTTCCTCGTATGGGTTTGAATCCTTATCAAAGCAGTCTATCAACTGATCTCATTTTCAATTATAATCTGCAGAAGCATTCATATAATTAGATGTGGTGTTGTAATCCTTTTGAAAACAAAATATGGGCATGGTGCAGCTGACAAATTGAAGCACTAGTGAGCAGCTAATATCTATTTTAATAAACAGTAAGTCTAAAGTGTGTATCTAATGAATTCTAATGGTACATTGTTTTTCTTAGATTTGTTTTTTAAAGGCAGAAGCAAGCTTTGAACTTGATAGTCTGCCCAGAATTTATTATGTTTTGTTTATTACTTTTAAAAATTTATGATCCTTTTCAGAAAAAAAAAAAGATTAGGTTTGAATAAAATAGATCTTTGTCTGCTGCCTGCTGAGAGAAGCTGTAAAGCTCATGTGGACTTCAGAGGTAAACTTTGTGTGGTCCTGCCCTGTGCATTGAGCATCTACTCTAGGGTGTGATCTCCTGGATACTTCTTGGTCAGGCAAATGGTAAATCAGTCAGTGTTCTGACCCCCCAAAATTTGAGTAGGACCTGGACACTGAAGAGGGAGGCTAGCATTACAATCCAGTAAGGGAGGCCTCAAAACAGCGAGCTGGCAGAGAGATTTGAGTGTGCCCTGCAAAAAAACCTGCTGTGGGAGGAGGATGTGGCAGTGCAGAGGGGCCATGGCACCAGGTGGTCACTGGGGCTGCTTTGAGGGGAGCAGGAGCTGGCAGGCAGGGAGGGATCTGCTTGGGGGCTGCCAGCTGTGGGGCAGGTTTGCTGCAGCTTAGGAACCAAATGTGGAGAGCCTGCCTGCAGTGGCACCATGATCTGGGGGAAGAGCTGGAGAGAAGTCTTTTTATTTCTCTTCTGTTTGATCTGGTTGCTTTGAGTTTTCCCTGCTTAATAAGTTAGATATTTGAGGTTTATTGTGATGAGATCTGGCTTTATTTGAGTTATAAAGGTTTGTGGTCTTCTTTAGGGAGCTCATTATGAAGAAAAATCACAGGCAGTGGATGTCAAAGCTCTGGCTGACCCAGAAGCTTATTATACCTGGTTTAAAAAAAAATAAAATTAAAAAGTGGTAACAGCAGGAGCTTTCCCTCCTCATTTTGCAGGAACTGAAATTTTCTTCCAGCTTAGAAAATGGTCCTGCCTCTGGGCATACACATTCTGTGCTGTTCATGCTGGCTTTATGTTTTTTCTCTCCAGAGATGCTGGGGCATTGTAGTTTTTCTTTCAGTGGGATGAGCTGGACAGAGAACCTTCAAAAATCTTGCAGGAAATCTAGTAAACACATCCTCAGCAAACATCAACACCTAATTTTCCTTTTGTGGGTGGAATGTGAGAACAAAAGTGATGCAAGCTGAGAAACAAATGAATTTCAATCTTCAAACAGCATTATTTGCAGGGCTGTGGGGTGCTGTGCATCCTGTCTCCCTTCCTGATGCACATTAGCTGGGCAACACAAGCTGCCTCATGGAGAACCATGCAGGTGGATGCCAGGATCTGCAGGGCTGCTTCTCTGGTGCAATCTCCCAGTCAATTAATTTACTATAGGGTTTACTTCTTGGGGTCTGTTACTTTCCATCATCCTTTTTTATTCAGAATGAAGTGCTGGGGTGCTCAGCCAGGGCACCAGGCTTGCCTGACAATGGTTTTGTAACTGAAGTGTTCTGGGTTCTGCTCTCCTGTCGGGTTGCCCTTTGGATGATTTCTTCATCCCCCTTATTGACATTCAATAAAAACTTCAGTTGGTCTGTTCTGCTGGTTAGCAAAGATAAATCATTTGGGAAACTGCATTCTGCCAGCTCAGCTGACCGTCCAGAATAAAATTATCAACATGTGAGAGAAGATTAATAAAAACACCAAACTGCTGCATGGATGTTCCCATTGCTGTATACAAGCCAGACAACATTGTGCTCCTTCAGTTTCCTAATTTGATAAATGCCTTGAGCTGATTTAAAAATGTGAAGGTTATTTTTAACCGTGGTAGCAGAGCCATCTGTATTGTATCTGATGAAGTTCTGTGATAGAGCAAATTGATTTATTCTATCTCCATACAAGTTTTACTAAGCTTTATGTTATAAATAAACTTGTTTGAAGTACATGATGTCATTGAGCTTGAAAGTCTGTAGATAAATTTGTACTTAAAGGGTTTGTGCTTTTGCTATGAATTTAAATTGGTGCAGATTGTTACATCTCTTTTCTAGCTCTGTCTTGGGAACTGCAAGCTCTCTGGGGTCAGGGCTCTCCTTATAATTGTGTAAATGTGAAATACACAAAGGGCTCAGATCCAGGACTGGTGCACTCACATGTTACAGCTATGGAAACAAGAGCATTTAAAAAAACCCAGTACCACACATTTGATGGCAAGATTTTCAGAAGCATTGTAAGAAACCGTGTGCCTAAATCCTACCATTTGTTGTGATAAAATACAGGGGATACAGGAGCTCATGTCACTTGAGGTACCAACAGTCCTGGCTGTAGCAGGCAAGTCTGAGCTGAGGTTGGACTGGAGATCTCTGTTTTGATTTCTGTGCCAGGAGGTCAGTGGGGCTTTTGGGGGCAGAGAAATGGCATTTCTTCCCTTTGCCTTACTCTGAGGTCACAGTGAAAGTCCACGGGGAAGATGCCCATAGCAGTACAGTAAGAAGAGGGAATTAATCATATGCTGGGAAGAAAGCAGCAAATTCTGTTGTAGTTGACTGCTTACAGAACCAGCAATGTTCTGGTGGCTTCAAGGGGGTCAGTTAGGATCCCTGTGTTTAAGGATAGTTTTTGAGAGACACTGGAGACAGGATATTGCCTAATGAGTGCCATGTATGGTGCAGATTTCACTGTAATTAAAAAGAGAATGAGTAATGTTTTAATTGAGATCTGAAGATTAAAAGTTAAAAGCTCAGTATCCTCTGCTACTTGCTGTCAGATAGGAATTACATTGCATATGTGTAACAAACCATTGCATTTTAAAAATGGAGCCATAAAAAAGCTGCTGTAATTTAAAAGCAGCCAATTTGCTAGGAGTACAGTTTGCAGCTCTGTCACTTGCTAATCAGTCTGTTAAACATAATAGCCATTCTTGTCTGGAGGCAGTTGATCATGTTGTGAATGCTCTTATCAGTGCATATTAGAAATACAATACAAGACTTTCCAACAGGGGAATGGATGGAATTACTGCAATCAGTATACATTTAACTACTGTCTTATCATACCATGTTTTTCTTTCCACTTCTTTTATTTTTTTTTTCTTTAAGTAGTCCAGCAGTGACAGATTTTCTCTTAGAAAAATAGAAAGGATGCACTTGAAAGTGTTGTTACACTCCACAGAGATGCTCAAATGCAACCTGTAGCTCCAAAGGAGAGCTGGCTGCTGGCTGCTTGAACCCTTCCTGGACCCAGCAATGTGGGAAGCTGCTGGCTTTGAGTGGTGTCTTGATGGGTTTCAAGACCTTTGAGCATTTTAACTGAAGGGCTGGGAAGTGTCTGCCCAGGTATTCCATGGGTGGGAGCTGGATTTGATGCATTTGAATTAGACTAAGGGAGCTCAGCATAGGGATTAATTTTTTATTTTTTTTCCCTGCTGTGCATATCTACATTTGAATCAATAGCAATACAGGATCTCAAAGTTTTGAAAGGGGATATTGAAAAAGCATAAAAGCTAATTGCTTCCAGCATGACTACCCATCAGCAATGGGTATAAATACAGCTGTCTCAAAGAATGCCAGGACTCAACAAAATCTAAGGATTTCAACTAAACAATTTTCCTGGGCTGAGCATATCCTTGTACAGGGAGGGATTTGTGAGGGGGCCAGAAGGAGGGAAGGGATTATGAATTCTGAAAAGATTCAGAAAAAAGAACAGAAGGAGGATGATTTTATAAATTATTAACCCTCAATATTAGGGATATTTTCTGTAGCTTAGTGTGCTTTGCAGTGCTCGCAGGACCCTGCCTTCTCTTTCAAGGAATCCTTTTAGTTGACTCTTTATTCTTCATGGTATGTGCTTAGGTAATATTTTTAATTCTAGCAATCAAAATGAGAAATCCAAACAGTCCCCCAATTGTTTGACTATTGCAATGGCAACAAGGGGGTCAGGACCATATCATCTCCATCACATCAGTATTTTTATTGCTGCTTTGCTTGGGTCAAATAATGCTCAGAGCTCCCTGTGAAAGTCTGGGAGGTCCCTACATCCATCTTCTTAGCCCTGACTCTTCCTGCTGCTGACTCTTCCACTCTATCCACAAATTGTTAAAGCCACCACTGCTGAGGAAAGTCATTGAAATGAAGTCTGGGAGGGGATATTTTATCATCTAAACTGGAGGGTGGGGAAGGCAGGATGGAAAATCACTTTTCCCTTTTCCTTTTCTAATTATTCCTTTTCAGAGCCTAAATGAATTAACCTCACTTATTACTCACTTGTGCCTGAACTCATCTATTCATGGCGTGACCTTAGCTCTGAGCAGCCCCCATTATCTGTCACTACATTTGAATTCATCACGTGTTGGGAAATGATTGTCTTGAAAGCCTGGCAAAGTAGTGATTACCCTTTGAAAAGGTGACCTGAGACGTTTTGTGGTGGTGGTAGTTTTGACCTTTCATGCCGTTAGAAAGCAGTTGTGGAATGACTTTTAAAAAGAGATGTATTAAATACACCCCTCTGCTTTTCATCATTTGGAGTTATCTTTTCACTTCTAGGGAAATTTGGATTCATTTTTAGGACAGAAACTGGCTTTTAATGGAGTGACTTATAACTGCTTGTCCCACTCCTGCTTTTAGCTTTGTTGATAAGTTCTGGACTTTAAGTTGATCTTGACTTGTAGGTGGAGCTACATAGAATTCCTACAGATTGCTCTTTCTGTTCATACAGTGAATGCAGACCCTGAGCCACCCTGTGTTTGTTCAGCTGGATGAATTAATCTCATTTATTGATTAAAACAGGAGCAACTAATGTTTATATGCCAGTTTCACTTCTGTGGTTTTATTGGCTGTTCAATAGGTATCAACAGTTAGAGGAAAAGCTTAACTCTTTTTAAAACATAATTTTCAGTCTATAAAAGAAAACAATTTTATGCATGCCATGTGTCTCTCAGGGAAGTGGGGAGGGAGGAGGTCAGATTTGTGTTAATGGCATACACTGATCCCTGCTTTAACTTTGAGGATGTTGTCATGGCCATTTACTTCTTAGCAGAAGTGTGAATGAGCCACAGGACACTCTGCACATCATCACTCAATCTAAGTGTACATTAAATCCAAAGAAAACCAGGTCTAAGTCATTAGATGCTTAATCTTGTTTAAGTCTGAAGAGAATGTAGGAGGAATAAAATAATTCCTGCCCATGTTCCTATTTTGATTTTTTAAAAATTATTTCACGTGGGTGGGATCAGCTTATGTAGCAGACTCCTGAGTTCTATGCACTCCTAGCAAGCTTTAGAAAGAAAAAAACAACCAGTGGTTTTTTTTTTTAATTCCCCTTTGTCCTTGCTAGCTGCTTGGTATTCTGTTATTTACTTATTTACACTGTCTGCCCAGTAAGCAAAGGATTGGGTTCAAAATGTATTGAATTAGGCTGGTTTTAGTCCTCAAGAGGAGAGCACCATTTGTCTCTGTTCTCATGTATTCTCCAGCACATGAGGCATATTCTATCAGAGTCCCAGCTTCTCTCCCCTTTCCTTTCCTTCCTAAATTCAGTCCATGGGGGGTGGGCATCTTTATATCCCCTCTGCTTGATTTTCCTCCCCTAGGAGATCCAGCTGTCAGCTTCAACTCTAATTCTGAAATCAAACCAGCAACTGGATTGCTCGTAACTTTCTCCTGGGTCTAGTTATGCTGTTTGTTTCTGATGCACTTGGTGTGTACAAAAGTCTGATCACTTAATCCTAATGTCAGGCATCTGAAAAGCTTACAGTGTTTAAAATACCAAGGAAACACTGGAGAGGTGGTTTGAGCTGTTAGTCCAAGTCACTTCTCCAAGCTCCTCTGTCTGTGTAGGAAGAGGAGGAAGCTGAGTACATATTTGTAAATATAAAATTCAAGAGCCTTGCATAATGGTATGAGTTCAGGAGCTGTCACATAGAGTCACTCTTCCTGAGACTCACAATAAATTTGGAAGAGTGTACAGATAAATTAAACTGTTGCATATCTTCCATTTCATAGTTGGCTGGGTAAGAGCAAGACTCAAGCATCTTCAGCTAAACTAAGCTGGCAGCAAGCAACCTAACCCAGGGGTAGTGGAGGAGCTAAACAGAAGAGAAGCCTTTTTCCTCTGCTTAACTACCTGCAAGAAACTCATTTGTTTGGCTGTTATCTGGTGGCATTATAGGCAGACCCAGAGTCTGTCCCTTTGCATTGTGTCTCACCAAGAATTCCCAGCAGGCAAATTTAGGGAATATTCCCCTTGTCCACCATAGAGTCTCTGGGGCCCCCTGACCATTCACTGTTTTCTCTGAGGTTAAGTGAAATGTTTGCTGCATTGGTTTCTCATGCAACTTGGCTGGAGGGGTTATTCAGCTGCAGCACAGGCTGTGGTGACAAAGTGCCTTCAGGAGTTATGTTCTTGCTCTTTCAAAGGTCTCTTGAGAGTCTGTGGAGGGAGGGTCTCTGCATGTGAATCCCTGCATTACTCAGAATTTCTTGTATCTCTGGATTTAGCATCTTAAATTTTCAGTCACTAGCTCCTTCAAAATCTCAGGTTTATCATATGTTTCAACTGCTTGTGCAGCAGTGTTGACAATACACCATGTGATTATGGCATGTAAATATACAAGAATTTCTAAATAGCTAAAGAAAAAGTATAAGAAACCTTTAGGCTGTTGATATTTATTAAGTGCCTAGAATTCAGCATAGATCTTTCATAAGTCTTGTTTTTTAAACAACTGTATTTGCAACAAACATCAGCTAAACCCTGTCCCAAATTCCTTATTGGATGTGTTTGTTATATTCCCCAGCAAGATGCTTTCTCCTGGCATAGAAGGTTTTGTTTGTTTGTTTTTTTGTTTTTTAAGAAATACACACTACAGCAATAAACAGGTTCTAAATAGCAGTTAGAAAAATATTCCAGTGCAATCAAAATGCTTTTTTAGCCCCCAGAAGATTACATGCTGTTTCAAAAGGGGAGAGTCATGACAAAGGAAGAAATGGAGCCCCAGTGCCCAGCAGTATGTGTTACCAACAGAGCACACCAATTACACCCATGCTGAATTTGTCATAAAAGGGCTGTTTTGTTAGAGGCTAACTAAAAAAAAAAAAAAAAGTGTCTAAGGATTCTTTTACCAAGAGAACTCCTGTACATTGTCATACGGGTGGAAGCAAATAAAAATAATTGAAGTGATTGTCTCAGTTGTCTCCAGGGTTGTCATCATGATGCTGATAAAATCAGATAAAGTCGAAGTTATTGCAAGTTGTTAGTGAGCAGCACAGTTGTGAACTGGCAGTGGAAGAAGCTGAAGAGTTTAAAAGGTTTGCTCATTATCTAGATGTATTGTTTTCAGTTGTGGAAAAACGTTGGCTAAGCAAAATAACATGAATAATATCTGGTCTTGGTGGTCTGTTTTAAAAAAAAAATCTTTTCATCTTGTTTTCAGGCCTTTTACTATATTACTAAAAAGTACTGTGTCAGTCTACACTTTCTTAACAGATCTGGCAGCTTGGTTTTGTTCTCTGTCACCATTTACTTTGCCCATGCATCTGTGAAGAACATTAGTTTTTACAGCAGTGAAAGAGAAACAAGATTTGGCACAAAGAAATATTTTGGAAAGCAAGTTCTGTTAGACAGCAGAGGAGATTGTAAACTGTGATTTTGATCGTAAGAAGAAACCAAGCAAATTTTCTGCATCCCTGAAGACATGCCTGCATCCTGTCTTGGGTCAACCTTTGGGTCTTCTGCCTTGCACTTCTGTGCTATGGCATGGAAGAAGAGTGAGCAGGGCTTTCTTCCTTTGTGTCTGCTTTGAACCCTAACTCTCTGGTTTCCCTCAACAGAACAAAAACCCCCGGATTGTACACAGTGAGGGGCAGTGGCACCACATCATCTGCACATTTTTCCATTGATGCAAAATCTGGCAGAAATATTCAGGATGTGCAGGTAGTTTGCCCTGGCTTCTAGGGAGAGTCATTTGCATGGCAACATTCCACCAGGATCCCTTCCCTGACCTCTCCAGGGCTCCATCCAGGCCCAACACTCCTTTCAGGATGAGGCTTTTTCTCAGCAAGCTGCCCTGGGAGGAGTGTGGGAGCAGGATGCTTCCAGGTTTGTATACAGCTCTGTGTCCTGCCAGCCTGATGAAAATAATACCTGCTGGAAGAAAAGGGCTTAGGTTATAACACGTGTTATCAAGTCAAACTTTTTTATAGACGGTGTAGCTGTTTCACCCCAGTAAGTTGTTCTAAAGTGGGATCTGTGCTTAAGGATGTTGCAGCTGCTGGAAGATATTCTGGCTGTACAGGTGTCAGCTGCTGCCAGTTCCTGTTACCCAGTGCCTGCATTCAGGAGGGTGGCCCTGAGCCAAGCTGAAGGGCTGGCAGTATGCAAAGCTCTGTAATTCAGAAAATGGATGCTGCTCCATTAGTCCTCCCCTGCTCTTATTTGTTTCATCTTGGGCTGCTCACTCCTATTCACCAGAAGATTTACCATTTAATTCAAATGCAGACTTGAAGACACTGACAGAAACCTAAATCAAACTCCACACTGGGCAAGGGTGATACTTTCCAATCAGGCATTGAAAAGCCTCCTCTTGTGAGTGTTTGCTCTTCATTAAACAATACTTACAAAATTAATCCTCTTGAGATCAAAGGAGTGAGACCTGCATTACTGAAATATTTTATAAACTAATGTGCTTTGCTTATGTAATCCTGCTCTCATTGAATTTGGTGACAATTTGTCAGAGAAAGTAAGAATTGACCGTTATTAACCTTGAAAAGATTTTCAAGCAACAGGATTTTTTTTTTTTTTTTTTTTTTTTTTTTTTTTTTTTTTTTAGTTTTGTTTACACTGCTGTGGGCTTCACAAACAGATTGCCAGTTACTGAACAGATTATTTTATGAATGAATGAAACTCATGATTTCCTGGAATAACCAACTGCAACTAATATAAGGGTCTGACTTATCAACTAGGCAGTTGATGAAGTGGCAACACGAGCCAGCAAACCCTCTGTACAGCCCTGCCTGGTCCTTCTGCACTTTGGCACTCTGTATGTTTCATTCTCTCTAAAAATACCCGGGGAAGGCTCCTCAGTTGGGTTAACAATGAAAATCTTTCTAATAACTACTAATAGGCATTTGTTTATTTAAGGTAACTACTAACTATTCAGAGGGTCACTGCCATCCTAACATCTCACTGTGTATCATTCCACAATGTAACCCAATAATTCCATGTTTGTCTTAGATAAAAACTAGGAATACATGTAACTCAGTAATTTTTTAATGCCAGGTGGTTTTGCAGTACCTATTAAAACCTCTAACATTAGATCTCTGGTGAACCTTCACAGCAATCCATTATTTTGTGAGGGGAAAAAGCCTGTGCAGTTCCATGTGAGTACTAAGTGAGGTACTAAATGTAGTGAAACAAAATCTGGTAATGGATTTTTTTACATTCTGATTTAAGATACATATTCTTTTCCTACTGTTTGCATACAGTAACAGATGTAGGAAGACAATCAATACTGTAACAATTTAACATGATAGATGCCTTTCCAAAACCAGTGTGAATCTTTACGAAGTGCAGTGATGCAAAAGTTTTCTGAGGCACTTAGAAGTATTAGAAACTGAGGCTTTATTTTTCTAGTGGTTTGTGTGCCCCTGGAAGAGTGTTTTAAACTGAGGAGGGGCTCTGCCTGCGGGTGGAGTGCTCACTCCTTTGTGGTTTCCTGCACATCCAGAGAAAACATCCAGAGAAAACATTCCTGCACATCCAGAGAAAACATTCCTGCACATCCAGAGAAAACTTCAGGTTCCTCTTGGCAAAGCAAGCAGGGTAGTTGGGCTCTGCCCCTGCCTGCCTGGATGTGTCCTTTGCAGGACAGTTCTGGGACTCAGCAACATCCTCCTGTCCTGATTAACTCTTTTTATACTGGAGCTGGTAGGAGCTAGAGTTGGTTTTGTTTGGTGTGGATTTGCCACTCCATGCAGAAACTCTTCTATTCCTGGTTGGGATCCCAAGCATGCCTGCCAGCTGCTGGGCACAGAACAAGGAGTGTTTGCTACAAAGCTTGGCTTGGCCTTTGAGGCCCTGGTGTGAATCCATGAGATATGCATGAGGCCAGACAGCAGGAAAATCTCAAGGTTTTGGGGCTTCTCTGCACCTAGCAGAGACACTAGTGTGAAAGTACATAAACAGGGATATAAATTGCAATTTGAAGAAGGGGACCACTTCCTGGGGCTTGTGAGAGGAAATAAATCGAAGCCCATGGTTTCTTTTTCTTCTCTCCCCAGAAAGAAAAATATGTAATGAATGTCTTATGTCTGAAACACTGGGCTGGATTCATCAAAGGGAGTTAGTAATTACCAAATTGAGAGAATCATGAAATGCTTTTCTAAATTTGAAAGGCTCATCAAGAATAGATCAGGAGCAGGCAAAATTAATAGTTATGAACTCATTTCCATAGAAATGGACTTATTAGCAAGCATGCCAGCTGCCTAAAATTATAAGGTCTTTTCCTTGTGCTTGCAGGAAATAATCTTTTTTTATAAAAGTAATTTTGACTTTTTATTTTTTATTGCTCTGCTAAACTAGGATTTGGCAAAGTCCTTCAAACCAGGAAAAGGCTTCACTGGACAATAGAAATATTCAACTAAAATGAGAAGAAAGATGTGGAAGGGGGAGAGAAATGATTTATAGTCCTTTGGTTCCATCAGACTCTCCCCAACAGTGCAAACTTATTTAAGAGAAAAATGGAATAAGTCTCAAGAAAAAGCTGAAAAATCTTTATTGGATAAAGTGTGGTTTAGTGGGATTTAATGGCTGATAACATAACGAGTTACAGTCATTGTCTTCTGTGCTAGTGGATTCTCCCACTGGTAGCATTTCTTTTTTTCCAGGCGTTTGCAAATCAACAGTGAATACAAAGCCCAACATTGGCCACCATCTACAAATCAGACTAAAAGGAGGTGATTTGCAATGCCAGGGTAAAGCAACTCCTTTTAAAAAGGGTTATAGTGTAATGCTGCATAGCCAGGAGAGAAATTTAGATCCAGGTGTTGCAATGTGGATTTATCAGCTAATGGAGCTGACAGAAGTAAATGCTAACCTTTAAGGTCTTGATGATGGTTTCATTTATCTCTGGTTTTACTTCAACAGCCTCCATCAGTTTCAGTAGAAAAAGGCAGTGCTCTCCCACATGGTATTATAGAGGATGGTTAATAAATTTCAAGAATTACAAATCCAGTACCAATATTCCCACTGGGCAAGAAGTGGGAATATCCCCTAGGATAAGAGACGCAGTGGCCAGTGGGAAGGCACAAGCCTGAGCAAGGAAGAAATGAACTTTTCAGGTTTTGTTATGGGTCCACTATAGATATAACCTGGGAAGAAACTCAGAACCAAGAGAGTGGGTTGTTCTCTGAGGTACTCTGTGCTCTGAATGCTGTAACACTTGGCAGAGCTTGAAGGCTGAACTGTTGTCCTAAAGAAGCAAAAAGAGAAACCAAAATTGTAGAGAAAAATTCATTGACCTGCTGTTCTGAGGGTAACTGGAAACCTGTAGGTGACAAGAGGAGTCCAGAAAGAAAAAGCTCAAGGAATCAGTGGCACATGGGGAATGAATTTATCACTGCAGACTAATCTGACATTGTAGTTAAGTGGGGGATTTAAAGCAAAACCTTCCATCCCTGCTTTTGTCCAAATTTGAAACCACTCATGGGTGTTTTTTTGAGTAGCAAGTATTAAACAGATTGAACCCAAATTGCAGATCTAAACATGCCTTGGCAGGCCAGTATCTAGATTCACAGGGAGTCTAAAGCTCACCTCTGTATTTTATTTCTGTGTTGTGAGGAAATTAATTTTGTAGAATTTGCATAAAACAAACTGCCAGAAGTGTTATGCAGAAAACTATTCAGTTGAGCACTTCATTGTGGTTCCTACAGCAGTCGTGGATTTAAGAGAAATAGTTTAATTACCTCCCTACTATTGGGTGATAATATTTATCTGAAAGGGGTTTTGCTGTCTGTATGGCTGGCCACCCGAAAGATGCCTTAATAACTTCTAGTTTCGCCTGGAGGTGGGTATTATCTTCTTTCAGATAGAAAATATTTATCCTCCAGGCATTGAAGCATATGTTTCTGTTGTTTGCTGTCAGGAAGAAAACATGAAAATCAATAATTCCTGTTCAGATGTTTTTTCCTTTACAATGCTCCTTCAAAAACATACGGCAATACCAGATTCTGCTTCTGTGCAGCTGGGAAGAGGAAAAGGATGTTTAAATCTCTCTTCTTTGTAGCAGCAGGCTAAAAGTTCCTGTGAACACCACTCTTGGAGTCTCTCCTTGCCATGGGACAGGACAGAGGGTGAGGTTGATTATTGAGGGATTCCTGTGTGCATGGAACACGTCCCTGCATCAGGAACAAGCTCTCTCATGCTCGCAGAAAGAGCACATTTGAACTGCTGCAGAATTGCCTAACATGCTGCAAATTCATTATTTAACCTATTTTATGAGCACATAACCTGAAACGTCACTAATATTGATTCCACTGGTTGTCTCAACTCACTATGATTAAGCCCTGGAGTCTGCAGTCAGAGGAGCTGCCTTTCCATCTCAACTCTGTGTTTCCTAACCTGGCTCAGGTCTCCACACTGCAGGTGTCTGTCTGCAAAACTGAAGCAGGAACTTGTGTGCTTTGTAAAGCACCTTAATTTCTGTGGAAGTAGAGTGCTAAATGAGCAAAGGTCTTTTTTCTATGTGCCTGTGCTGGGGATATGCTGAGTGCTGTTGGCTAAATCTCAGTGTCTGTTTTCTTCTCTGTAACATGAAGAGATCTTTCTTTCTAACCTGAGGTTTAATTATTAATAATTACATAGTGTTGGTCCAAAGGACAGTGTTAAGTCTTGCTGTTAACAAAATAAGCAGAGATAGTTTTTAAATGCAGTTCTGAATGCTGTATGTTTACATCCAGTTTTCTACCTTTAAACTTTTATTTCCGAATGAGCAATATATAACATTTGCTACAGAATTACAAGCCTGCACCGATGAGAAGAATGTTTTCATGAACTGAAAATAAGGATAATCTACCCCTATGTTTTGTCGTTTATATTTTCTGCAAATCCATTTTTTCACAGAGATAAAGATCAGTTTGGTTTTGAAAGACTACCCTCTTAATCCCTCCAAAAAACTCATTTCTGATACAGCATGAAGAATAGCCAAGTATTCTGGTTTTTTGTAGAATCTGTATTTGCAACAACAAAATTATAATAATGCTATATTAAATAATTTAACAACATCTGTGCAATGCAGTTCCCGGGGCTTGGGGCTTATTCTGTAAATTCATTGTGATTATGGGGAATGAATGCCTGAGTTTAATGAAAAAAATGCCTCCATTTCAGGAAACTGAAAGGCACAGTGTCACCTTATCTGTACAGTATCACCCTTGCCCAGTGTGGAGTTTGATTTAGGTTTCTGTCAGTGTCTTCAAGTCTGCATTTGAATTAAATGGTAAATCTTCTGGTGAATAGGACTGAGAAATCAAAATATGTTTTGTTATTAACATCCTACTGATATATTGGGCAATTTTTTGTTTTTTCCAGACTAAACATGTCCTCCTCTGAGATCCTCCAGATGGACTTTGAGGTTGACAACACCAGTAGCCTGGCAGGGGCCCAGCAAATTACCTGGCAGGTGGAATACCCTCGAGATGACACCTTGAGTGAGCTGGTGGTCTCTGAGATCTTTGTCAGCCGAACAATGTTTGTGGGAATTGTTCCTCTTGCAATGGTAAGAACTTTCTGCTGCTTCTTTTTGCTAAATGTTTCTGTTGCTTCTCGTTAGTATTCCAGAGAACATGAGCCATTTTATTATATGCTACTTCCTATGCACCTGCTGCAAGTGATTTAAATGCAAAAAAAATACATTTCAATAATATTTTATTTACCTGATATGCCATAATGACTCCATGGAAACCATTTGAGGCTTTTGTGACAATCCTTTACCGTTTGTGGATTATTGGCCTGGTACATGGTAATAGCTCCTTTGGAGCCATTGTCTTCTGGTGCATTAATGTGACTGCCATGCTTGTGCTCTAAGGGTAAATGTTGCAATTAGTTGGGATGTTTTCAGTGAAATAAATTAGCATGCATGTGTGAGAAACTTCATTGCTAAACCAAACAACTGGACTGTTTTCTGCTTTGCTTTTCCCCACAGGGCCACACAGCCCAGTGAGCTGCACAGTGTCAATTCAATAAAAGGTCCATTTTGAGTTATAGAGAGAGGACAAAATGCTTTCTGAAGGTGTAGGTGTTGGCCATATTTTCCAGGCAGGATTTAAGGTGTACGTGTGCTGAAAGCTTGAAGCTGTTAGCTTATTTATAAAAATGCAAATATCTCCCTCTAAAATGGAATGCACCTCTTCCTGTAGGGACCTCTGGTTTATGCTTCTGTCTGGTGGGCTTTTTAGTAGTAGAGATTTAAGCGTGTAAACATGACCAGTGATTTCAGTGGGGATATTCTGGTGTAAAACCAGAGTAACATCCAGTGACCCTGTTACACCAGTTCTCTCAGAAATGCTCTAGTAATTTTTATTCTCATGAAATTAGCTCTTTGTGCTGGTTGTCTTTCTATTACACCACATAACCAACAACTTTACCTCTGCATGATCACTAGGTTCTTCTACTGGGACAGAAGTAAGGAAAGATGCCTGTAAAGGTAAATGAGACTGAATAATTTTAATTTTCAGTTCCTACTGCCAAAGGCCATCCTTACTGACAGCCCAGTGAGAGAGGAGAAATTATATGCAGAAAAGGCAATAGAGAATTTTCTTCTACTGCATGCTGGAGATGAAACAAATCTCTAATTGTGTGGATGGAATATTCTCAAGTAGTAATGGTGAATCAGATATAATAATGACAGAATATGGTGCATGAACAGTCTCGTATGTAGCATTGCCAGTTTCAAATGGATAGCATGGAGTTTGCACCATGCTGAGCACCACAGACAGAAAAGAAAAACCAATCTAATCCAAAAGCTCATTGTGAATGTTGGATCAGAGATTTGCTGTTGTCTCTGTCAGGGTTTCACTTCATCTCTTTGCAGGTATGGCAGATGTTGGCTACTTCAGTTGTCTCTAACTATCCTTGGACAAAATCTGAGGCCGAGCCTGAATTCAAAGTAATCTAATCTCTCATACTTTGTCATTGTAAACCAACCATGGAGTGAAGTAAAAAGCTTCTTCTTGTGAATTTATGACCTTAGTCCTTAAATGGGGGTCTCACGTGGGCTACTACTTTGCTGTTGCATGTGAGCATCCTTGACTTGCTTGGCCCAAGGCTGATAGGAGAACTGATGAGAGGAATAGCAGGAACAACAGCTTGTATTTGCATTTCTTCCCCTTCTGTTTGCCAGTTTGCAGTGCTGCTTCGTTTAACAGTCACTAACTGGTGCAGGTTCTGGCACTGCATTGCCCAATCAGGAGCAAAAAATAACTGCTCTCTGCATCATGCTCTGTTGTTCAGAAAAACACCTTCCTGAGGCTCAGAGTTCCTGAGCCAACTAAATGTATTTTAACACTCATTCCTCATCCAGATTTGGCTGGGCTACTGGGAAGGCACTATGCCTCTGAGAACAGGTGGTATCTTTAAAAGAGACTTTTATCATCTCCTGGATCTGGATCCCCCAGAAGAGGGGGACCACCCAGGGGTCCAGAAACCACTGTGTTTCTATGCCTCCACCATAGCACTGAACATAAATTACTTGCTGTTCCTTTTCAGCATGCCCACTGTTTCATTGTAAGCATTGAATATTTATAAATTAAAACCAGAGAGATCCTTGGAGAGTTTAAGGTTTGAGGAAACATTTAGTCCTTGACTTGCAGGAGTGAATGTTTTTAGGAGATTAGGAAAACTTCATGGTGGGTCAATGGTTGACTCCAGGATTTGCATGAAGTGCAGCTCAGTGTTATGAAGAGGAAAAATTTCTTTCCAGTAAGGAGGCTGTAACCAGTTCAGTAAGAGCTTTACTGGAGGAGAAATTAGCTGTGGCATCCTGCAAAACAAAAATGGACTTTGTGTGGATTTCTTTCTGTAGGCCACTTTGCTGCTTTTAATATAAAGACATCCTTTTCCACATGGTTTGGAAGACTGCTGCTTTCTTGATGCACTTGGTCATGAGTTTATATTTTCTATGCTACTTTCTTAAACAGGAGAAAATTGAAAGAGCCTCAGATAATTTATTCTGTCATCACATTGTGTTGATTCTGGAGATAGTGGTGGGGCTATTGTCTCATTATTTTTTTTTAGATAATGACACGATAGACTTCATGGTAACATTTGAATAGTAGCTTAATGAAAAATACTGATTTTTTGCTTTAGTGATTTTAAGAAACTCTTGACATCAAAGTTTTTGATCTTAACATCTATGTTTGGCAGCAAGCTCAAAAGGCATTTGTTTTGCTTTTGGGTTTTTCCAAGTGAAGATAGAGTTGATTTTTGCACATTATGTACCAAAAACCAGCTCCTTATTAACAGACAGTCTTTCTGTAATCAACTTATATTGCAGATTAGTTCTGGTTAGCCCTTTAGTATCAGATCAGCAGTGCATTAATGAGCATTAATGCTTTGAGATGAGCAGGAGGAAGCAGGGCCAGGGAGAGTCTACAGGTGAAATGCTGGCCAGGGCAGCACCCATCAGCTGGGCTCTGTGCCTGCTCTCAGCCTGCTCCTCAGCTGATTTTATCCAACATAACTCTATGAAAGAGCTTTGTGACAAACTGTGATGCCTATAGACTGTGACTGAAAAGGAACAGAGATTTTAAACCTCAGTAGGGACATTAGGAAGTCACTAGAAGCTTGTTAGCTTGAGAAAAGTGGAAATACTTGGTGTAGCAATAGCAACTGTTCTTCCTTCTATGTAATGGTAAGAATATTGTGTCTTTTTTGGGGGGGTTTGCATTTTTTTGAAGAGGACTCATATGCAGTCTTGGAACACTAGGGATTCCTCCCAAATAATCTATCTTAGTTTCAATGATCATCCATCTAATAAATCTCAGTGCATTCAAGATACCTAAATAAATAAAGTAATTGCAGTAATCAGAAAAAAATGAAACAAGATTTTGTAATGATAGAGAGCCTGCTTTCTGCATCACCTGACAGCTCTCCCCAGATCCTTAGACTCCTAACGGGACAGTTGGGATTTCCAAGGGAGCTACACACACATGGAAACAGCACAGTCCTGTAGTTTGGGATTTGTTTCTTAAAAGTCATATCTTTGCTTCTGGGTGAGCAACGTAGGTACTGTGCACAGCAGGAAAATGCACAGAGAGGATTCCATGGGAATGCAGAGCATCCCTGGCTGACAGGGCAAAGAAAAGAGAAAATATCAAGATGGGTGATGACAATTGCAGGCAGGCAATGCTCCTCTCTCAGGAGCTGATTTGGCTGACAGCTGTGATAACCCTGCTGCTGCAGCTTGCTTTCTGGAGTTTTCTTATGGCTCTCTCTGTAAATCTGATGCCTGCTGAGAGGCTTCAGTCCTTTTGCACTTATTATAGAGGAGCAGAGTGGGAAATCCTCTCATTAAAGCTACACTGTCATTTCCATCATTCCCAGCTGCTGAGGAGAGTTTGGAGAAGGAACTGACCCCCTCTGTGTGCACACAGCCAAAGTCGTATGGGAAAACACGTTTGGTTTTCCTTGAGGAATGTTTTGAGATGTGAAAGGACATAAGGGGGTAGACTGTACCCTCTTCCCCCCAAAAATCCAACCAACCTTCCCCCAAATTGTGTTTTGTCCAAATGTGGCCTTATTACCCCTTAGCAGGTGACTACAGCATCAGTTCAAAATCAATTCAGAGTGCAAAGAGCTTCTTGTCTCCCTGGCAGGGTTTCCAGCCTCACGTAGGATCTGATCCCAGATGGTGTTGCTGTGTGTGTTTTACACTGTTTGGGAAACAGATTGTTTATTTTGTCTGCTATTCAACCTGACTTATGCTGAGATGATCAGACAGGATTCTGGGCATCACATACCTGCCCTACCTAGCTCCTGTGTTATCAGCTAACTGATCTCCCTGCGTGCTCATACCAATAGCCCGTGTTCTGCTCCTGGAAGGTTTTGGTTCTGTAGATGAGACTAGATTGGGAAATTCACCCCTTCTGAGCATGAAAATTGGATATATGTGTTGCTGTCCTTTGGTAGAGCTGAAAAGGTATAAAAATATATGTATTGAGACAAAGTGTCATAAGGTACCCGGATATGAAGTGTCTGTGTATATTCCTCTGTAAGTACAACTTCCAAGTAATTCTAAATGCATTTTCTGTGAACTGTGACACATAAAATAGATGAAGATTCATTGTCCTGTAACTGCTAGAACAATTGGATTTGATGATCTTGCAGGTCTTTTCCAGCCTTAATGAATCTATGGTTCTATGATTTCCAATAGCTAAAAGGAATTGTATGGGCCTGCTTACATATGGAAAAGAAATAAATGCTAATTCCTGAACTCTGAGGAAATGAACAGATTATTTTTTGCTTAAGTATTCTATTATTTAATATTTATGTAGTTTTATAATTGCAGAATACTTTACAGATATTGATTAATCAGGCCTGAATAAACCAAGCTTATTGAGAATGAAAAATTAAGTGGAAATCAAGTCACCCTTATTCAGCTTTACCTGTTTCTGAACAATTTGTGAGTCACTTTTCATACTCCTAATGGTACTTTTAAAAACACTTTAAAAGTAATCTTACAATACTATTACATATTATCTTTAAAACTGTTTTTGTTAGAAAAGAGGTAGGTTTTATACTGGTAATAGGTAAAAATGCATGGCTGGGAGGACTATTCCCTTAATTTGAAGGCAATTTAGGAGCCAGAATATTTGACTCCTTGACCATTCTTTGGAGGAGAGTGGAAGGAATATTTAGTTTCTCTGATGCTTTGCCATAAGCTTTAAGATGAAAAAACCCCAAAAAACTGGTTGAGAAATTTTACTTGTAGAAAAGGAATGACACTGAAGACCACACTGGGGTTGGGGATTTGGAGATAACACCCAGGCTTCCAGCTTGAGCATTATCTTGCAAAAGGACAGTGTGGTACAAACATGTCCCTAAATACCTTTTAGGATCTGGGCTGATCAGTTTAACATTCCATGATGCCCTGAGTGCCAGATGAAAATGTCAGCTGCTTTGGTCCTGTGAGGCTTATCTGTTTTGGTTTTTTTTTTACAATAAATGTCTCTGATAATTGATTCTTTCAACATCCTCTGTACAGATTAACATGGGGAACTAATGTCCCAACAAGGAGAAAGGGGAGCCACTTGCATAGTGAGTAGAATAGCAGATTAAGGAGGGCAGAACACAGCCATATTTGAAGCTCTTTTTAGTTAAACTATTTTGTTATGTTGCTGAACATCAGGAAAAGAACCTGTCACGGGATGCTGCTAACAGCAAGCACTGCAGGTGGGTATTGTAAAGGAAGTTTTATGGCACTGAAGTCACTGAAGTAGGATGTGAGTTCTGAATCTGGTTGGTGTCTGATGCATCAGGAGGTGTGTTTGAGGCATGCAGCAAATCTGTCAGAACCTTGTAAAGCTGGATCTCAACTGGGGGCTTTGATTTGTCTCAATACAATAATTTTGTGAAGAGGAAGTGTATGTCCTGCTAATTATGGAAATGGGTAGCACAGGCAAATCTGTTGTATTCAGTGGGGATTCTCTTCTCACTCTTCTCTCTCCTGATCTAAACAGACAGAATCTGCAATTTCCATAGTCATGGAAAGTTGCTGGTAGCAAGGTAATCAGTAGAGTCTGACTCCTGGGTTACAAGAAACAAACAGTTCAGCAGTTCTGAACCTGTCATCCTGGTTTCTGTCACAAATAAGTGTGATGGCATTAATCTGTTCCCCAACTAACAGTCAGGGAAAAAATAAGAAAGAAGAAAAATTCAGGTCTTTTAGAGAGTTTCTAGGCAACCAGGAACTTAGTCAAAGTAAAGAAAAAGATGTTGAAGACATCTGTTTTTTATAAGGAAGCTCCAGCTGAGGCTGGAGGCTTGAGGAACAATAAGTTTAATAATAGACCAATATCCAGCATTCTCTTCTTATCTAGGAAAAAGATGGCTTGGTCTGTAACTGGCAGCACTGGTGTTTCAGATATATGTGCCACAGGTCCTTTCTTGTCTAGTAATGGAACTGTAATTCCCAGTGTCATTATTCTGAAGTGTTTTTCAAATGCAACAATCAATATTTCACCAGTGCTTCAAGCCCCTCAGCCTGTAACACTTCTGTATATCCTAAAGTATTCAATCTGTGTGTTCAGAAATCTTCTTTCCTCCAAAAAAAAAAAAAAAAAAAAAAAAAAAAAGAGAACCACAGATGGCTGTGTATATTCTAGTAAGGTTTCTTTTAAATATGAAGCTGAATGATAGCATCTCCAGTTGCTGCTAGCAAACATACTGACAAGAACACCCAGAAAAATTGTCCTTAAATACACCTTGAAAATATTTCTATAACTCAGACTGAAAGGGAATTGCTGAGTGCAACACTTTGCTTATTTGTTTTAGAAAAATCAGGAATGCAGGGGAAGAGTGGGTTCTTTGCTTGTTTTGTTGTTGGGTTTTTTTGTTGTTTGGGTTGTATGTTTGTTTGTTTGTTTTTAAATGTCCTTCTAGCTCTGGCTGCCCGGTGTCCAGTAAGGAATAGGAGAATAAATGCAGTTTGGGATGAATGCCACCAAATCCCCATTTTCAAAGGAGATGGCATGGCCTTGTGTTTTTATTCATGGGGATTCCACTGCTGGCACAGCCTGGTAGAGCTTTCCCAGTAAGAGCTGTGTGCCTGTCCAGCTTGAAGTTTCATTTGAAAATGTAAAATATTTTTGTGGGAAGATTTACCCAATATTATTGACTAAATAAAATATTTGGGTTTTTTCTGTCCTGCATAAAAAAGACAGCACTTGGGTGCCTGGGTTGTGCTGGGAATGTTCATATGTCTGTGCCACACGTGAGCCCTCAAGGAAGCTGAGGCCATGGTACAAAAATAAAAGAGATCTCCCCATGCATCCACATCCAGCCATGAGCCTGTGCCTCTGTCACCCTCTAGTCAAATAAGCAAATAAGTCAATTTAAAATTTAAAATCAGGTTTTTGCTGGTACTATTTGTCCTGTTATGTAGCTTTTGGCTAGGAGTCTGCTGAGATTACATCCTGTTCTGTTATTCAGATTCTGCCAGGGTTTCATTCATGGTGATTCCTGTGCTCCTTCTTTGGGGAAAAGATTTCTTCTGTGCATTCATTTTAATTCAGTACAAGTTAAAAGATGTCTGAAGTAATGTGAATTCGAGTGCCCGTGTAGAACACTGTTGAATCCAGCTATCAAAAAGGGAGTGTTTAAAAATAACAAAAATAAAAAACTTTTAAAGAATTGATTTTTCCTACCAAAGCAGTTCTTGCTAATGGCAATATAGCTTTTATTCAGACACCAATTAAAGGAGCACATTCACACCAAGATGCAAATTGACCCAGACTTAGAAAAAAGATTACCTTCACCTTAAGGTAAAATAAGAAAATGTCAAGCTTTGCAGCCTCTTTTCTTTACTCTCTCTGGGGTCAGCTATAAAACCCCAGTTTTATAAAACCCCAGCCATTTCTAGCAAACCCAGGTGATTCACAGATTTTTTTTTAGAGGTTAAAATACAGTTATGTGTTTAACCATCTCACTAACTGCATATTTCTTACTTGAAATAATCTTCACCTTCCATTTTGGCTTTCCAATGCCCTTTAAATTATGCAGTGCATCTCTGGTTTACTTTTCATGCAAAGTGAACTGCACAGACATGATTTTGTCATTCACAAAATTGACCATTTCCTGGGAAAAGTATTAAAACATAAATTCAATATAGAGTAGATCTTCATCCCGGAAACACTGTGGATTAATCAGATTTTTTAAAGAAATAAAATCAGGATCTATGACTCCCAGATGATAGATTTCAGAGTAAATTTCAAGATTAACTAATGGGAACAAAACTGAAGTCTTGAGCTTCTGTAAAACCCCACACTGGAAGGATTGATTTTAAACTCAAAGCAAATTAAGTACTCTGAAGAGAGTATAGAATAAGAAAGAAGAATTTTTTCTTTCATATTATTATATTTACTTTTCCCATAGTGAGTGTTTTATAGCTCTGTGGCAGAGATAGGATCTGCAGCAATTATTACTGTCCTCAAATTAATTGTCATCAGGAATTAAATGGTTTTGTTTTGTAAGGCTGTTCCAACAACCAGAGGGTGAATTTTATGGAGAAAGATGCAATTTAAAAAAATTCCTTGAAACATGTAAGCCAAAGTAGAAGCCACTGAAGATTTTATTACGTTAGATCAAAGAGAAGCCTTTGACTCTGAAATGTGCTGGAAGAGAAAGAGTGGGGAGCCCGAGCCATGGGCAGTGCCCCCACGGGCTTTGCTCTGATGGTGCCAAGTCAGGAGGTTCAACATGTTTTGTGAGCAGACAGTCAGGAAAGCTGTTTGGGATTGATCAATATTGGGTAACAGCAGGAAAACATTTTTTCATGTAGAACTGACATGTTTGATTAAGCTTGATTAAATACTGTGCAAATACTTAATTTTGAAAAAGAACATCTTAGCTTAAGTGCAAATGCCTCATCATTATGACAGAGAAGGACAATTTTGGTAATTTTAATGGTTTTAATTGGACTGTATTTTCAAAAGGATATCACATTTTTTCCCTTTCAGTCTCATTCTGGGCATCTGAGCAGTTGAGCTAGGTCTTGCAGTTGCTTATTGTGAACCATTATCCTTTTTCCCCTCTGTTCAGTTAAACATACTCTTACCGTTTAATTTTGAGAATGAAAAATTGAATGAAAAATAATTCAGAAACTAAAAGACATTTGCTATTGGTGGGACAAAAATAATGGCATTTTAAGTGTTTCCATGAAAGTAATGTGACATGACAAATTTTCCAAAGCTCTGTGAATACTATTAATATTTATGATACACTCAAGAAAACAGCTATTGTGTGCCACATCCATCAAAGATAAGAATTGTATTCAACTGTGTTGGGTGATAAACATTGAATGACAATAGCTAGAGCTTATGTGAGGGATTTCATCCTCATGTTTTGTGCCTATTTGGGTAAAAGCACCATGTTATTCTACTGCGAACCAATAATTTTCTTTCATGAAATTAGATACACTTGCTGATACTTATTACAACCATAGTCCAAAACAGTAATGGATATGCAGGGAGTGCTGGTACCAAGTGCTTCAGAGATCCTATTGCAAGCTACACAGGATCAAATCCTAAAGGCAGCATTTGTCACTAATCCTCCTCTTGGAAGTCACTCTGAAGCTTACCAATATTGTAGTGATTTGACCACATATTGCTACTTTTTTTGCAGTTTGGATGAATGCTAATGATTACCCCAATAAACGAAGGCCTTTCCAGCACAGCAAGCTGGCTGTTTATATCCCGTGTTCCTCTTAAAAAGAAAATCCATCTCCCTGTCACCAGGAATGGGACAGAGTTGTCCATGCTGTGGGAATGCCTGCTGTGATCCCACACTGGCATCTGTCTGTAGGTAACGTTGCCATGAATGTCCTAAGTCTGGCATTGCTTTTCTTCATTTTTATTGCTGCAAGATGCAGTTTTGGAATTAATATATGGTTATCCAGGCAAGTAACTGCTAGGGACAGATAAAGGGGACATCTCTCCCACCTCCTGCTCTTAAGCACTGCATGTGTCCTGGTGCTTTGCTGGCAAGCTGCATGGCCTCATCCTCCCTGGCCCCTGGGCAATGCTGTGTCTGCTTCTGGGATGAATCTCTTTGACACAGAGGCTTTGTGCATTGCCACTTCCATGTTCTTTCTGCCCCACCTCCTTACTGAAAGTGGAATGCTCCAGAGATACTTCTTGCTGAAGATCAGAGCAATGGTGCCTGAGTTCTCCACTGCACATTTCTGTCTTTGGAAAGAAAGTGTAATTCAGAGTTAATGGACGAATACCTGTAGCATCTTTGGTGACATATATCCAAATAAAGCTGTATTTGGAACAAGTAACATGCTCACCATCAATCAGGGGGAAGAGGACATCCATCATTCTTGCAGCCAGAATGATCTTGGGCCACGTGGAGAGTGACTGTTCTTAGAAAACCTTTTCCAATGATGCACAGGCACTAAATTCTTGTTAGCAGTAACTGGTTCCAAGAATAAATGTGCAAGGGAAATGCTAAGAGCTCCTCTTCCACTGAGCTGATGTGGCTGTGCTGCCTCTGGAGGGTTATTTAGGTTTGCTTCATTTAGCTTTATGAAAAATTTGGCAATGGGAGCTCAGAGCAAGCTGATGGGGGGATCCCTGGGCAGACTGCCATGGGTGGTGGGACCTCCTGCAGGGCACAGCAACCAACTTGACAGAGAGATTGCAAGAGGGATGAGCTGAGCCAACCTGGAGTGGTTTATGTGGGCAGTTCAGGCCATTAGCAGGACCCAGATCAGGGAAACACAGTGTGCTGGAGGGAGCTGCAAAGCTTTTACTTTGTCTACCTAAAATGAGGCTCTTCTTCTTCCTTAACAATTACCCAATAATTTGGCTCATCTGTAATTTTTTCCAGAGTGCTCATTCTGGTTTTATTGCCAATTAACTTAGTATTCTAGTCTTCATCTACAGCTGATTGGCCAGTAATTTGAACTAAAGCCCTCATCAAAAGGGCATCATTTGTAAAAGTGAGAAGAAATCTCAGAGATACTGAAATTACTGTTAATTAAATCAGCACATTAATATAATGGGCACACGTGAGCAAAATTATATTTGTTTTTGAGCTGTTCTCTTAGCTGGAGTGTAAGTCTTATTAGGACTATTTAATTGTCAGCCTGTATTTATAAGATTTACAGCAAGTTGAGGCCCTTATGCATTAATTAATTTTGTATTGTCTGTACATGCACGGGTGCTATCTATAGTTCTTAGCTTATGCAAACAGACCATGTTCTTGCCAAACAGATGCTGTATTACATTTCTTATGTACACGTTGCTCTGAAAGCTTTTCTTACAAAGCAGTCATTTGTATGTAACACAACTCTTGTTCAAAGCTGGCGTTGACCTTAATGTGGTTAGTTCTGATGTACAAGGCCCCAGTATCAGTTAGGCTTAGGAATTATTTTACATGTAATTTCTATTTTTTTAATTCAATTAAAATAGAACCATAAAGGTGGAGCAGAGCAGCAATCAGAGAGCTCTAGAAGTTGTAATGTAGCCTATAAACAGCTATCGTGTATAAAGAAATTTCTTCCAAAGATGCCTCAGCTTTACTGAAAATGCTAAGCTACAGTTTTATGAAGGTAATCAAGATGCTCTAACGTGGTGCTTTGGGACAGCCTCATAATATTCTGTGTTGCTCAGTTCTAAAGTTCTTGAATTAGCAGTTTCACAACTCTGCCTCCTGTGGAGCTGGAAAGCAAAAGTGCATTTTATACTGGTTGGCATTTATCTGGGAGCTCTTTCAAGATCCGTTCAAGGCAGAAGACAACATTCCCTCATGGGGGTGGTAGGAGTGAGGGTGTCAGGACTGATAAGGAGGCATTGCAAATTCCAGGTTATTTGAGAGGATACAAATGCATTCCCTGGTGTGGGGAGGGGAAGAAATTGTCCCAGTGAGTTTCAAGGGATGAAATGTTGGAATCACACTGAAATCTGTGGTCAAGGACAGGGAGAAGCCAACTGAGTTTTGCATAATCTTTGGGACCTCCTATTTCTGGTTTAGTAAATCCCCTGCAATGGCAATGACTCCTGTCATTCCAGCCTGCTTTCCACAGCTTCTGGGAATACCACTGCCCCAAACCTCAATGCCATGAGACCAGTGTGGCTCCTGTACTGGAGTCTGGGTGAGAGCCCAAACCTGCTCTCCTCAGTTCCTGCAGCAGCAGAATTTACACACTGATCACAGTCAGGATTTGCTGTAACTGCCCGGGCAGTCTCCTAGAAGGGAGTGAAGAGTAGGAGGAAAAAAGCAGAGAATATAATCCAAAAGTTGCACTTTATTCATCCCCTTTCCCACGTGTGTCCTTTCTCCTTGTGTTGTTTCCTTATGTTTAGGAGCAAGCTGATTCCTGTGGTGTTGGCTTGGCTCTGGGAAAGAGGAGGAGCCACAAAAATTGCAGTTTGATAGGAAGAAAACATGGAGCCATTTGGACACTGCAGTGTTTTGGCTTGCCTTGCATGGGTTAACAGGCTTGATGCACTTTGTGTTGCTAGAGGTTTAAATCACTCTGCCTCTAATGTGTCATTTCTTTTTTAGAGTCTGGATGTCAAAATGCATTTGATCTGCTGCAGAGTTAAAAACACTCATTGTTTCAGCCTCCATTTTGAAGCTCACCTAATGAAGAGCAAATTTCAAAGGGAAAAACACACCATTAAATTCTTTGTTAGACTAGAGAGCCATAATGGTTGTTTAGCTTTTTGCCTCTAGATTGCCAGCTCTAGTCTAAGTCTGCCAATAAAAATCAGCAATTTTTACCATGTAATATTATCTGGTTTCTAGGGAACAGCAATTTAAGTGAAACACCAGCCCTATGAAGTGTGATAGCCCTATGACTGAGAGTTCCACTTCACAGAATTTGAGATGAAATTTTCAAGAGCACCTCATGGTTGCATTTCTGAAAGTTATTAAGACACCAGGAGCTGCAGATAGTAATTTATGAGATTTCTGGATAATTGCTGCTGTTTAACTCTGTTAGACACCTCTCTGTAAATTGTGGCTCTTCCAGATACTAAAGAAGGGTATTTTCAGTGTCCTGTCAGTGAGCTGTGTGTGTCCAAATCAGCCCAGTTACACTGGCAAGAGAATGAGGCACAGAAGCTCATCTGCTTGGTGGGGCTGGGAGTCAGTGTGTGTATACAGGTGGATCCTTTAATAAGGGATAAAACTCCCACCCAGCAGCCAGGTCTGGGCTCTTCCAGGGACTGATGCTATCCAACAGGTTCTCAAGACCAGACAGGTTGTTTGTGAAAAGATGTCTGTTAGAGATCTACCACTCAGCTAAAAGTACTATGATAAATTCCTAGAAACATGTGCATGCTTGGGCTTTTGTAGAACAAATAATGGCATTCCCAGAGGTTCCTATTTATCAGTTATTTTCAGTTGCAAGTTTGCCATCTAAATTTTAGGATCAGTTATTGCTTATAAGTTGCCTAAGTTGTTTTCTTAATTACATAACTTGTATGCCAAAATCACTGCAAACTGTTGAGGGTTTTTTTGTTGTTTTTTCTTTGTTTGTTGTTTTAAACATTACTTTTCCATTGTTGCTAGTTACATGACTGTCTGCTCAAGAACAATAATCTGAATGGTTGCCACTGCTTATATCTCCTAATGTGAATTCAAATCACATTTTAGGATAGTGGTTGCTTGGGTTTGTGTGTTTTTTGTGTGTTTTTTTGTTTTTTTTTTTTTTTTAAAGATATTCAGGTTAAGAATTATCCACAGAAAATAATTCTGCTAACTGGGTACATTTTCAAGTTTTCCAAACTGTTTCTGATAAATTCACAAAGAGGAAAAGGAATGTAAAATTCATCAAATAAATTATTCATTATATTCACTCAGCTCTAGCTAGCAGTGAATTGTCTAGACAGTAATTACTAATTATTAACCTATGTGTGGTCACATCACACTATTGTGTGAACAGCTTCAATATACAGTGGCTTGAGATAATAGTAATGGATATAAGTCAACTAGTAGGTGATTTTAATTGGGAAATTATACTGGATTTTCTATTGAAATTCCATGAAACACTACATAAATATTGAATCTTCTTGATGTTTTTTCTCCAGTTGGAGCTGTAGGCACACAGAGTTCTGTTCTAATTTCATCAGTGGGTAGGAAAACATTTTTATATTTTTTTAATTCTGCTGCAAAAATCTCCAGAAAATCATTAAACTGAGAATACAGTAAGAATCTACAAGGAGTCTGGTGCAATCACATTTTCCATTTCAGTGATGATTTTCCAGTAACAGGTTTGCATGGCTCCTGAAGGAAGGTTCCCACTTCTCCATTTCCTTTTCCTGCTGGGCTGTAATGTGATCCCGACAGCGCAAGGGACCAAAAACCTTGGTCCTTTCCCTTTGTTGCTCTGGCAAAAAATCAGAACTTGGAAGGGATTCCCTTTGTTTCCTAGGCAATGCAAAACCTCTGCAGTGACAGAGCTCACCTCCTGCTCAGCTACCAGCTGCCTGGGGGACGTGGTTGCTGGGATGTGCTGGGACCTCAGAAGAGCCACTGCTGCTGGTGGGACAGTGGTCCCGTGGGTCTGTCAGTACCACAGGCTGGTACCACAGTGCTACAGATTGTCAGTTGTGTGGGTGTGATTGTGGAGAAAAAAGGTTTATGTATTCCTTTGCCTTTTTAAAAAAATTCATTTATTGTTTTTTTTTTTCCCCCTGAAACCTTTATTACTATCAATTAATTCGAACAGAGTTAGACTGAAAATAAAGCAGAAAATCATAATTTGGATTGGATTTGTTATTGATACACATTCCCTATGGACTAACAGCAAGTTAGTAATTTTGTGGTGCTCAGAAACTGTCACTTAGAAAGCTCTTCCATTCCACTGAGGGTAACATGCCTTACCAGAAAAATAGCAGGAGACCACACAAACGATTGGAAATGATACAAAAACTAGGACATGGTAAAAAATATTTGCATAAATAAATGTTGTTTTTGTGTATGTCAGTTTAAGTAAGCTACATCCTCGGGGCATGGTTTGTAGAGAAGTGCATTAAAAATTAACCACGTGTAGCTCCCATTAACCCTAATACAAGCTCTGATTTTGCCTTCCTGTGTGCTTCATGTTAGTGCAATTTGATTTGATATTTAATTGCAGTAATTTAATTAATGGCTCTGTAAATAAAAAGGCTAAGTTGTGCACTCCTCCATGCACAGATATGCACAACAAGCAGCTCCAGTGGCTCCTATGAGACTTAAATTTATGTGTCTTAGAGCAGAATTTAACCCTAAGGAGGAATGATAAAATGCTCAAATCCCAGACTACTGTAATGGTGTTTGCATTGGAAATGTTCCAGCATCAGTTCAAGCCTTCACAAGAGGATAGAGGCATTTAAAAAACAAACCTACAAATTTCTCCCTAATACTTGTCTATGGGATAGGTCACAGAATTGCTTTCTGGTAATAACTGGATTCCATTTTAAATAGTTTACCAAGACTTAGTCATTAATAAAAATGTTATTAACTGGATAACCTGCTACTAAAATCATCACAGAATCACATTGGCCCAGTGGGTTACTCAGAAGCCAGAGCTTACCAGTATTCATAACCCTTCTATGAATTGTTATAACCTTCTCTAAGACACACTAGACATGTCTATTGCACACTTAAATGCCTATTAAATATTGATTAGTCTCCCTTATAAACCATTTATAAATAGGAGCTTGTAATACAAAATAACCTAAACTCATTAAGGCTACATGGTGTGCAAATTAAAAGCAGCAATCGTGAGAAGTTAGGGAGTGCAGGAATTAAGGGCACTGTACATAGAAAATATTTCCTTAGGATGAGACCGTGGAGCTCCCATAGAAATTAGGAAGATCCCACAGCATTTACTGAAGATCTTGCTCTTTAAAAAAATCTGCTTAAAGAGGTGACATAATGCAACTTTGGGTCTACCAAGTAAGATGAATTATTTCTCTGGGTTTTCTTTAGGTTTGACTAGAGCTGTGTACACCACAGCTCTGAATGCTTATGCAAAGGAGGAGGAGCATCCTCTGTTAATTTACAGAAAATTGGTCCACGTTCCCTTGTGTTGCTGCTGTAAAATACAGAGATGTTGTGCAGATGTTAATGGAACTGTACCATATTCTCTATATAATAAATCACAGACAGCTGTTGCTACATCAGCCCCTAAGCTGAGCAGGATGCAGCAGAAGCAGTGTCCCACTTCAGCCTAATTGCTCACCATTAAGCTTGGAGGTAAATCATGTTTATGGCCAGAGCTGGTGAAAGTGAAATCTGAGGGAGACACTTGGGTAGAATTTGCCTTGCCTTGAGTTTGCATTGCCATTTAACTTAATATTTTTGCAAATATCTTCGACACATATTTTAAAATTATTTTAAATTTTATTTTAAAATAGGTTTTATTTTAAATAAAACCTTTGAATAGGTTTTATTTTATTGAAATGGCAGATTTTCAGATTGACCAGATTTGTGGTCACCACCATTCTCTTTTTTTTTTTTTTTTTTTTTTTTTGGTCACAAACAGGATATTTAAAGAGGAAAGAACCAACTCTGGTCCAAAGTCTGATGTACTCTGAAAACCCACAAAACACTGACATTCAGTGTAGGAATGACAAGTACATAAGCAATAATGGCAATCATCAGGCTGTTCTGGCTTTTCTGTTACGCAAAGGAAAAAAAAATCAGATAGATGGAAACAACAATAAATCAGAAGTGATTCCGAGTGCTTTCTTTCAAAACATCTCCCAGTTCCCATCTGCCTCCCTTCTTTGGCATATCTCACTTTGCAGATAAAGAGCAGAATTGGTCAGACTCTTACTTTGCCTTTGCAGTTTGTGCTCATTATTCAGTGTCTGTACCTGACCCCCAGCTCTTCAAAGCCCAACAATTAAGCAAATTCCAGTGAGGGTTACAGTTGAGAATCAGAGGGTATAAATGTGAATTTAGCATGGAGTGCTGAACATGACAAATCATTTTTGTGCCTAGGCTTTACTTGTTCTGAAATGAGTTTCAGAATGAAGAGATTCAGCTGTGGTCCCGTGCTGAGTGCCAGGTGCAGCCATGCAGGTTCTACACATTGGCTCCTTCAGGGCTTCCTGAGATGGTAATACCCTGCCTTGAGCCCAGAGTGCCACCATTACTCTTGGAAGGAAATAGAGATGTGTATGCAAACAGTTCTGTATTTGGGATATTCGAAGAAAGTTCTTCACTGAAAGGGTTATCAAATACTGGAACTGCCTGCCCAGGGAGATGGTTGAATCAGCATCCCTGGAGGTGTTTAAAAGCTCCATAGATGTGGTGCTCAGGGACATGGTTTAGCACTGGACTCAGTAGAGTTAGGTTAATGTTTGGTCTTGATGATCTTAAAAGGTCTTTTCTAACCAGAACAGTTCTGTGATTGTGTGTGTGATTCTGCAAACCAACCTCCCAGGTTATTTCCTTCTCTTTGGAAATAATAGATGGAGAGCATTGCATTGCAGGAAGAATGAATAAGGCCACTGGAAGGTGGACTCAGGATTCCTTATTTATGAGGCTATAAGAGACAGGAGATCTTGGTAAGAAAATTTTCTGAAATGAATGATGTAAGATCACAATGGAAAGGAAAATTTCCCTGGTTGTTTTTCTGCTGCGAGTTACTCTGGGAGAAGTTTGTCTGAGGCTTTCATTACTGCAGAAGCTGCCTAGTGTTTCATTGATAAAGAAGAAATCTCTGAGATCAGAAGAGTATTAATAGTATGCACATGTGTGCTTGCATGTGTCTGTGTATTGAATTGCCATGGAAACAAGGGAAAGTGCCATGAACCCAAACATTCTTTCCAGTCAAGAAACATTTGTGCTATTGGAAAGCTGCATGGAAAAATAATGAAACTCATTCACCCATTCTGTAAGCATCTTGCAACAGTCAACAGCGTGCATTGGGTGTGGGTTCCATATAGAGGTGACAGAGAGGCACTTGACTTTGTTTCTGAGCATATTGTTGAAGAAATGAGTTGACATCAGTGAAGTTTCTAACAAGGAGAAAAAACATGTATGCAAAGTATAGAAGATTTTGGCAATGCTCCAGCTGTACATTGAAGTTACTAAGATATGAAACACCAAGAATATTCACATGGCAAAACAAAGTGTGCAGTTTTACCTTACATATTGGAACAGCTCTTCCAGCATATTGGCCTCAAAGATAGTATGTTGAAACAGCTGTCCAGGTGTCTCAGAGGTTAATCCACTCAAGCAATCCTTGTGTATTTTGTTTTCAATTTATAATAATGTTCATACCATTTCTTGTGGATGTGTGAACAAAATACTAACTGTGAAGTTTTAGTCATCAGTGAAATGCATATCAGAAAACTTTGAGAAGAAATCTGTCTTCAGAGTGACACGAGGTCTTGGAGAGAGAAACACAACAATACAAACACTGATCTCAGCAGTCAAGTTATGGTGGTTTTTCAAACATAAATTTTAATGGAGGATGACTAGCAAGATTGGTCTGTGGGATACAAAAAGCCTGGACTTCTGCATGAGGTTCTGTGAAACTGTCAGGGACATTTTATGCTGGTTGCTGTTTCCAAGTCATATAGAGGCTTCCACTTTGGTGACCTGCAAGCTGCAATTCCATGTTTTCTAGACCCAAAGACCTCAGGCTGCAGCCTGGGAGTGCAAACCAGCTAAAACCATTTTGGTGTCTGATAAATAGCCATGGACTGTCAGCGTGGAGAGTGCATGGAGCCTGAGTTGTGTCTCACTGTCCTGCATTTGCAGGTGTGAAGCTCAGGATCAGGTGCAGAGCATCACGGTGCTGCACATCAGCCCCTTCATGTGGCACTGCAGAGCTGAGGGGAGAGCTGCCCTGCAATTATCACTCTGGGATTCTTGTAGATGGGAAAAATAATCTTCAATGAGACTTTGCCCTGGAGAGAGGTGTATTTCAGGTGTGTTGGGATCTGAAAATGATGCACACACGAAATGGCCAATGCTCCCACCTCATCTGAATTCACTTTGCTATATTTCAAGAATTAAATCCTAGAACCTTGCCCATTTTCTGCATATTTGCTGCCACTGAATTGTAGACAACCACTGTCAGAAAATTCCTCTGGCGATCCATTTGACCAGAAAGAGATAAAATCTAAACATAATTTCCAACCTTTCTAAATATCACTGGACATGTAAAAATAGCAAAATCTTTAGATATCATATCCCAGTCCATCTTGCATGTCAATATTTTTCTAGTCAAACGTAAGGTTTCTGGCTTGGTTTTCCTCAGGAGACCATGCAGAATAAGTGCAAAGAGTTATTTGAAAAGTTGCTGAAATACAGATTTCAGTAGTTACACACATCTCTGCTTAACACATTCTACAATCTGTTCTTCTGCACTAGATTTTCCAGATTCTAGATTTATTCCCTGCTGGACTGAATAGCTGGAATGAGGCTTTTTAGATTGGAACTCTGTTTATGAGATTCTTGGCCAAGAAAAGGGGGTGAGAGGATGGTAGCAAACCAGAAGTGGTGTTGCAGAGGGAGAAGTTGCTGCAAGCTGTGGCTGCCTGGAACCAGCACTGTTAGATAACTGCCTGGGGAAATGCTGCTGCTTAACATCTCCAAGATTGACTCTGGCTCAGGCTGTTGCTGTTTCTCAGCCTCATCAGTGAAACAGCCCAGCACTATCTGGCTGGGAAACTTGGACATCAGCTCTTCCACTCCTGTCACAGCTTTTCATTAGGAAGAAGGTTGCAGTCTTATTCTGGGTTGTTGTCTGTAATAGATTTTGTTGGGTTGCACTGGATATGTGGACCAGAGTTCAGTGTTACTGCAGGGAAAATCCAAATCAAAATGGACAACAACTTGTTACAGTTTCCTTCAGGAACAGAAAGGAAGAAAAGCAGTATTAAAACACCAGGTGCTGCTACATTTAGGAGAGTGGGCACTTAGTTAAATGCCAATGTCATTTAACAAAAATGAAAAACAAATACGAAGGTCTGTGTGATATATTTGTGGTGCTCTTGAGACTTTAGAAGTTGGGCACTGATTGACCACTTTGCATCGTGTTGGCCATGAAAAGAACAAACATTTGTCTTTCAAAACCAACCTGCAGTAAAGCAGGAGAATGTGGAATAAAAAATTGGATCATCTCTTTTGCTTCTTTTTTACAAGATCCCTTCTGGTAATGATTCCTGGGCTTTGGAAAATTATGATGTTGCATCACAGCAAAGGAACAAAGCTGTATTGAAACACCATTTATGTTTCAAGATCCACTTCATGTATTTTTAGATCATTCCTGTTGCCTAGAAAATTTTAAAATTCAGTAGTGTGAGAGTTTATAATTAGATTTATGTAAGACCCTCCATTTTGGAGGAACACTTTGAACACAAAATGTGGGAAGTACTGGTCATGTGAGTGCATCTGTGCCATGTGAGTGCATTTCAACCACTGAGGAGGTGAGATGTCATCAGGGAGGAAGAATTTGGCTGAATATTCAAAATGTAGAAAAAGAAGGGTAAGAGTCAAAATGATAAGGAGAAGTGGGAGATGTGGAGAGCATGCTTTTTTCTGCCTGGTAATTGTATGGGGGTGCTTTCAACTGAAAGCATTTTTGAGATGGAATTCTGTGTTACATTTATGAAGGCATTCAGGTGGAATCCTTTGTCCTTCTTTGTCAATCCTTTGCTAAAATGGTGTCAAAATGCCAAAAATGTCAAAATGTCTTTTCTTAAGCTGTGTCTTCTGGAAAAAACATCTTCCCCTAGATTTGTCTGTCCGAGTAGCAGGAGGAATTGACATGCAGCAAGAGGCCCCCAGCAGCTGCAGCACATGGACTACAGCCTTAGACCTGGCCTTCTTCTCACCTTACAACAGTAAACAAATTGAAATTGGTACTGCAAAAGCAGAAATAAATGTATTATCACTTGGAAATCGTCCCATTTTTGGAGCAAAAGTAAAGAATGAATGGTTAAGACAGCCAATTTTAAAGAAGATGGATTTCCTTAATGGAGGCGAATAGCAAATACTCATTCCATTTGAACAGCCCAGCAGTGGTGATCTAATGCCTCTTACAGCTGAGTCAGGCTCTGTAATTTTGTGTTCTCACATTAAGTAAAATGTCTGCAAATGGGAGAAGTTTTCCTCCACCAAGGCAGTTCTTGCAAATGAGTTCTTCAACACAAACTGGGTAGTTCTCTTTTTCTTCTCTTGCTGTGTCTGCTTCACCTTTCTGGAAGATCAGTATTTTTCCCATTACCCTTAATGCATCAGCTTCTAAAGAAACAGATTGTAGTCTGAATTTGAATAATACCTTAATGATTTCTAAAGACTAATTATAAAGATGGTACTTTGGAAGAAAGGTTAGATGTCTTTTTTCTTTGGCCCTTCAGTGCCTTTGGTTGAGATGGAAAACCAATTCAGCCACTACTTCATGTAGTTTTAAAATGGTTTAAAAGTTTACAGACTGCACTAGAGTCCGTGGAGTCCCTGCTTGGACTGAGCTTGGCTCTGAGGTGTAAGGACAAGGAACTATTATTAAAATTCTTTATTGAAGAAACACGTTGTGATTTAGGTGCATACTTTCATAGAATAAAAAGTGGAAGACCTATGTCTGTTTACAGAATATTTCTATTGGAAACCAATAATACTGTCACTTTCTATTTCTATTCTTGAGAAACATCAGTGTCATCCCCCTTGCCTACTGTCTTGCCACACTTCAAACCACCAGGGAGGTGACATTGGAAGCTGGCTCAAAGTGGGCTGTGTTGCAATAGTTTCATACTAAGAGGTATTCTGTGATTTTTCTCTTGGGTGCATTCAGCTACCTGTGGTATCAGAGTATGTGCTGGTGTTCTGGTTTCTGCTGGGATGGCAGAGAGAAGCACAAGAGTAAAAGTGAGAAAACTTTTAGGGGTTAAGATAAGACAGTTTAATAGGTAAAGCAAAAGCCACTCACAAGCAAAGCAAAACAAGAAATTCCTTCACCATTTCCCATCAGCAGGCACACGCTCAGCCATCTCCAGGAAAGCAGGGCTCTGTCACACAGGATGGTTCCTTAGGAAGACAAATGCCATCACCCCAAATGTGCCCCCCTTCCGACTTCCACCAGCTTTCTATGCTGAGCATGGTGTCACATGCTACGGAATTTCCCTTTGGTCAGGTGGGTTCAGCTCTCCTGGCTGTTACCTCCCAACTTGTGCATCCTGAGCCTACCTGCTGCTGTGGGGGAGTAAAAAGTAGAAAGGCCTTGACTCTGTGTAAGTGCTGCTCAGCAACAGCAAAAACATTTCTGCATAAATCCAAACCACAGCCCCATACCAACTACCATGAAGAAAATTAACTCTATCCCAGACCAAACCAGCACAGCTAAGTATGGCATCATCATTTTCCCTTTAGGAAAGGTATCAGTACTTTTTTCTTTCCATGCATCTGTTACTGGTGGCTTTATTTGTAGCCCTCTGTGCTTCTTTACAGTCACTGATTCTTGTTTTGCTGCTGAAATTCAGTAAAACAACCAATAAATTGTTTGAGAAGGTGTGTTTACTTGTTATGCCAAAAGACCATTTAATAGGGAAGATGAGGGATCTGGTATTTAAACTCTACAGACCCAACAGCCTGAAGATAGTCTCTCAGAAAAATCATGGACCTAGGACCTTGGGAATATGGATTCAGTTTCTTGATCTGACACTGGCCTGGTGGGATTTCTTCTGCCTCAGTTATTTTAGCTGCATAAATGAAGATAACTGTCCTGTTGTCCTTGGCAGAGCTGAGAACAGGTTTTGAAGTATTGTGGAAAGACAAGGTACTATAAGGAGTAATTTAAATAAATCATTCAATATGTAATTTTTAGAACAGATGAGAGAGAGGCAGGGGAAAAGATGAAAAATTAAACAGTGTGATCCTGATTTCTTAGGACTTTTGCATTTGTGTTACTTCATGATCTTTATTATAATTACTCCCTCTTGCACCAGTCTAGCTGAAAGCAGAATCCAGTCAGCCTTTTTTGGTTCTTAAAACTTTCTTTAGGTTGAGGGACTGTGTCTCCTAAGAGCTACTGGATGGTCTGAAAGCAGTGGCTCAGCTTTTGAAACACAGATGATATTGTTCTAGTCTGCAGGAAATCCACTGTTCACTGAGAAATATGATCATGAAAACAAAAATGGGATTCTGAACTTAAATAAAAAAGGGGTTGTTCTTTATAAAAGCTGAACAAAAAAAGAAATAATCAGACACAGGGACATGTCAGAACAGAGCAGAACTTCTGAACAGGTACAAACAAGATGAACAGACTGAAAAATTAAAATGAAGAACAAAACTAAAGCCAAGAAGTGAAGGAAGGAAGAAAGAGAAGAAAGGAGAAAGAGCTCCAATAATCCTTAGATCAATCAGAAGACTCTCAAAGCCTCACCTCAGATCAATGTTCTTAGTTGTAAAAATTCACAATTTTTAATTTTAGCTTTTTTCAAAGTAAAATATACTCAAAGGTGTCTTTTTTATGCTTTTTAATTTTTGTTAAGAAATTTTTTTCCTTCCTGTCAAAAAAGTTTCCAAGCAGTTCTAACCACAGCCAGGTGACATCTTCTGTAGTGTTTCAGTAGAAAGTAAATGTTGAAGACTTGAAAGGCAAAACTTTGTTCAGGTGAGTGGCAGAGTAAAGATGAGCAATATAGTTGACGGATGCTCCCAAAATCAGTGAATTGAAGGACCAGGAATTTCTGAGTGTGCAAAGACTGTAAAGGCTGGTGCCTGGTCTGCCAGATACTTTCTTCTTTTTATTTTCACTGCCTCAAATCCAGCAGCAGGCAGCTTCATGAAGTGAAGTAGATAAAAGGTGTGGTTATATCATCTGTGAAGTCCATGGAACTCTAGGAAACATACAGTGGAGTAAAAATTGTGGAGTGGAGTACTGCTAGCTCCAAGGAGTAAAGAAGCTAAGGGGAATGTATAGCTGCTGACTGTTTATAATTCTGAAAACAAGAAGGGATAGAGTTTCTCTCCCCTAATTCTAGATATCAAGTCTAAACTCTAAATCTGAGCCCTTTAATAGGAAGGAGAGAGATAAAACTTCCAATGTGTCACTTTGGCTGTCCAAAGACAGAAACTGCCAGAGAATGAATGCCTGGGTGCAGGCCCTCGAGGGGAGAACTTCCTTTCTGAGAGAGAGCGGGCTGTGGGAAAAAAAAACTGTCTCCAAATCCTCTGTAGTCTTGGAAAGCCAGTCCTGCAGCAGTGTGTGTGTTTTACCACTGAGAGTAGTCATATGCAAGCCCATGAAAAAATTTAAGTAGGTAAAATAAGTAAGTACAGCAGTCAGGCCCTGACAGATACGACAGACCATCTTAAAGGAAAAAAAATAATCCTTTTTTGGGTAAGGCATGGGGCTTTCCTGTCAGACCCATGTTCTTTGAAAATAATATCCCCCTTTTGCAGAACAATGGACATCTCTTGGTCTCTATTCCATTTTAAACTCCATAATGTGCTTCTCAGATACGGTCAGTTATTTTGTGCATCTAGTTCTGCCCAGAACAAACAGCTTTATTGACTTCACTTGGTACATGGTGACTCTGTACTTACACCAGTACTGCGGGAGAAGACATAAAATCCAGGCCTGAACTCCCTGATTGCCTGACAGCCCTCTTCTGTCAGGGGATTTCAGAGGACTTTGCATGATGTCACAGTTGCTTTCCCCTGTAGCCTTTTCTGCTCATAAATGGGTATTCTTAACCTGTACTGGCTTAAAGAAGCAAGTCACAGCATCCGAAGCTCAAAGTGAACCCACTCTCCCTCCCTGAGAGGATGCTCCTGCAGGATGTTGGGAAGTCTTGTAGACAAGCTGTAATTAATTTGTGCATTCTTCTATAGCATTTCTTCTATAGCATATTCTTCTGTTATTACAGAAGGAGATGGATTTCTGCCCAGGTAGCACTCATGGTACACACATAAGTACACAGATTGTGGCAGTAAACTCACGTGATGAACAAACTCATGTTTCTGTCTGGAGTTTCTCACGTGTGAACCTGAAGCCTTTTTAAGCCAGTTGGTTGCCAGTTCTCCCATTACCCTGGTGGCACAGAATTTCCTCCAGAAAACCCTCCTTCCATCCAGCTCCAAAAGAAATTGTGATGACTAAGACAGGAATTAGCAAAATGTCTTAAAGAAATTCTTCTGGCTGGCTACCTGCGATGCTATTAAATATTATTAAGCCTGTGGGACAAAGATACAGAGCTAGAAAACTGTAATATTGACTGCTGTTGGTACTCAAAGTGAATCCAGTAGTTACATTCCATAAACTAGGCAAAGCACAGCCTCCCTAGAGCTTTCTGTGGAAAAAACAGTGCCTTTGAGGAGTGTTCATACTATTATTTCATGGCTATTTGAAAACAATCAGTAGTGTCTCAGTTTGGACTGAGGCTCCTGTCATTGCTCTTGAGTAGACAGCTCTGCCCATTGTGTAGCCTCTTGAATTCATGGGGATATTTTTTATTTCAGTTGGAGATGACCCACAATTTTATTAGGTCAGAACATGATTGTGTTTTTCTGGAATTAAATGAACTGTGAAATTCTAAATATGCTTAGGAGTGGTTACCAATCTCTTTTTATTAAGAAGAACTGCACAAGCCTGCCAGATGTATCCTCAGGTACTACGCAGGTCTCTAAACATAGTTTAAATTCCAGTGTGAATGGCAAGCAGGATTTGCCATACTTTTAGGGCAACTTTAGCAGGATTTACCATACTTTTAGGGCAACTTCAGGTCCTGTATTTTTTGATGTGTATGAAACACAAGGTGGAAGCTCTTGGTGCCACTCTTCTCTGTGCAGACAAGTAAAATCAGATGTGTGATAGTTGCTCTCCAGCTGTAATAATTTCCCTTTTATTCTACCTTGAGCATGTACTTCAGAGCAGTGGTGTCATGATGTTTAACACAGCAGGTTTGGAGAATAAACTCTACTGAGACATAATGGGATAAAGTGGAATAGCATGAGCCCAATCTCAGGTCTTTTGCTCATGCAGAAGGCACTGGTACTTAGCTGAGACAGTGGAGACTGCTTGACAGGTTGCAATTACTTCTGCCAAGTGCACCAGGCTGTGTTCTGAACCTTTGCTTAATGGGGGCAGATCTGTTCTGAGTTATAAAAAATAAAATAAAAATGCCTCAGGTCATAGATATGACAGTATCTGTGTGTCTAATCAGGTTTCACCTTCAGCAGCAGGTTTCGCTTATTCATCCTACATAAACCTCAAAATGAGCTGAATTTCCTTCATAAAAAAAGCATAGAAATGGAATAAATCTCAGCTTTAGTTTCCATGAACTCCATGACAGAATTCCCACTCTGGCTGATGGCACATGCCAGGTACATTCTGCTAAGATGAGAGCTTCCTTCAGTGTATCTGTGACAAAAAAATACAAGCTGTGAAATAAGATTGCACTTTGGAGTCACTGTATCATGATTATTTGTGCTATAGCAACTTGTTTTTGCAGCACACTGTAATATACATCTAGAATAATATTCAATTAGGCTGATGGCTGCTGCTCACATTGCTCTGTGAGAACTGGTGATTAAGAACCTCTTTGTATGGTTCACTCTACATTAATTAATTTCTCCTGCAGAATAGATGCACCTGCCTGTTCTTCCTTTGGGATCCCAATATGAAGTAAAGCTGTTATGCAGGTAAACAAAGGAGGTAATGAATGACCTTTAACTTTGACACAACAGCCTGCAGTATTTGTGATTTACCATCTGTCACAACTGATCACTCCTAACCATGATAGGCCAGACAAGAAGCAGAAATGGGGAGACAGCTGGAGACAGAGGGAGGTTGGAGGGGAGAGGGAATGCCCTGCTAGCATTGCCTGTGGTGGTCAGGGCAGGACTGGTGCATGGTTACACTTCAGCCTCACTGACACCTGAAAACTTGCTAAATACTTGATTCCACAAGCAGGTCCATGTAGTGGGCTGGCTGTATGAATGTAGGGAGGAAAAAGAGTCAAAGAGCAACATGAACTCTTTGCAAACTTGTTTGTGTTTTGGACTGTTTCATAAAAATCTAATCCCAGTTGTTCATTCTCACCATTGGGTGACAAAATGATGTATCTTATCTGATATAACAGTGGAAAATATAAACAGCTTTCTGGCAACCAGGTTTCATTAACATGTATTGGAAAACCTTATCATGTATGGGAAACCTAAAATGGTATTCAGCTATGAGGGGGAAAAAAGTACAGAATTGCTTTGGATTATAATAATTTCAGTAAAGCATCTAATTTATATATTAAGCTTGCTTAATGGATTTGTATTGCCTTGCCTAATCAGAAGAAAAATGTGGTGAATAATTTATCAAGTGAAAAAACCTTCCCTAGCCCAGCCCACACGTCACAATCTGCCCTATAATTTACATTTTCGAAGAGATGTTGTTTCCAGGCAGGAGAACTGGGCCCTAAAGATTCTTTCTAATATTACAAATGTGTTTTCACGAGGTACACTCTGGGGAAAAAAGTAATAATGAAGGAATGAAATTCTGCAGACAAATGTTTCAGCTCTGTGCCTTCTTCACTAAAGACAGTCATTTCCACTAAATGCCAAAAGGCATTTAGCTTTAGCATTTGCCAGTGGAAAAAGGTTGGCTTTAGGTTTCCCTCCTGATTTACTATGGAGTGTTCATTGGGTTTACTATACTGTAGCATATTTTGTTAACCTCTAAAAAAAACGCACCCAGCTTGTGCATTAATCACAAGGATGATATCTGTCACAGTAAACTGGGTCAGCGTGGGACTCCTGTGCCCTGCCAGACTTCATGGAAAAGATGCTGTCTGCTCCCAAAGGAGCAGGAAAGATGCACTGGCAGCTTTGAGCTGGAGTCTAGATAACCTGTGTCCAGCTCCTGGCTCCTGAAATGGTTTCTTGTGAGACACATAATCTGTTTCTCTCTGTCTTTATTTTTCAGCCAAAAGAGGGAAATAACTGTCGTGTTGCCTCAGAGTAGCTGGGTAAACTAGAGTCAGATGCCCAAAGAGGATTTAGGTCATTGTGGTGGTGTTTAAAGGCAAATTATTGTGAACTCTGTGCCTGAATATTCTCAGTTGGTTTGTGTCTACCTATTGTAGTCATTCCTCAGTAGTCCTGGTTTCTGATCACACACAGACAAAACAGCATCACAGCTCTACTGTGACTCTTACCACATCCCCCATTCACATTGCCCCCCCATTTGTCCAAAGCAATGACTTGTCAAATATTTACTACGGCTGTGCACAGGATTTATTCATATTTAAATAAAGCCATTATCCTGGCCTTGAGTTTCAGTAGTTTTCTGCTCTTTCTCTTGAGTATTTCTCTCAGTAGTGCCATCTAATCAGCTTTAGATTTTAATTAAACAGCTGTCATTTGCTTCCTAGTTCTGTTGCGACCTGATGTTGTATTAAATTTTAATTTAGCCTAGGCTGGATAAGGAGTAGATTCCTTCAGACAACAAAGAAATGCTATTATCAGGTTACAGTTGTAATTAAGAAGAGCTCTGCTGAAGTGGAAATGCATTCAGGTACAGAGAAGGAGCTGGAGATAAAACCACACAGAAGTATTATTCTGGGATAGAGCCTGCAATGTGAACGTGCAGCTTCCACCTGGGCTGCTTTCATGGAAGGTTTTGGTCAAAATCTTGCAACTGAAACCCTTGACAAAAGAAAGAGGAAGGGATTCCTGGTGTTCACCTGGAACCTTGCAGTGTCAGCAGTTAGAGGTTTGTGCTGGTGATCCCTGGGTGTTCCAGCTGTTTCACTGATGCTGTGTCAGGTGGCAGCACTTGCCTGTGGAAATCCCCATTATTACCCCTCTCTAGATTTCAGATGCTGTTAGAAGTAACCATCACAGGTAATTTAACTTCAGCAACACTTTTTTTATGCAATAAACCCTACCATGAAAATATGAAGTAAGCCTAATAGGATGTAGATGAAATGCTACTTGCTGAAAAGACACTGAAAAAAATAGTCTGGTTCTAAATCTAAAGGACAGTCAATTAGTTCAGTTCTGCCTTCATATTTCTTCCTCACAGGTAATATTTTTTTTCAGCTTATAAATAGCCAGCTTTTAAAAAGGTCTTTACACAGCCTATTATACTTGTGTAACACTCAGCTCAGGCATCAGGTATTTGAAATATTGATTTATATAGTAGAATTGCTTACCAGAGAAGTGCAGTTTTTGTGAAGCAGCACCAGCTAATTAGCAGTTGAGTATCTATACACACCAGGAAGGAGGGAGGGCTCAGGACAGAGCTTGGCTCCAGATTAAGATGAGCCTATTTCAGAGCCCCCACAAAGAGTGGGGTCCTGAGGTGTCTCTTCTAAGACCTTTTCTCTGGTGCTCATCTTCACAGGGAATTTAGGAAACTAATGCAAATGTCTTTGTAAACTTTTTGTTATCCTTCAAAGCATCTAAGTCTGACTGACTGAGTAGCACTTAGAGTTAAAAGGAAGATGGAGGTTTTGTTTATCCTTTGTCACACACAGGAGGGGTCAACATGAGGGGGTGATACAATGAACAGAGCAAGAACCAAAGAAAAAATTCGTAGTGGCCTGTTGAGAAACTGATTCCAAGTCCACTGAAGTCAAAATAATAAGCCTTTCATCTATGACTCAGTGGGGCTTTGAATAAGACTGTAATTTCATACAAGTGCAAGTGGAGAGGGGGTTTGGAAGTAGAATTAGTTTTGTGATCATTGTTTATAACCTTGGCTAAAATACTGTTTCCCTGATGCACTGAAGAGACTAATGTTGAAAAGAAGGTTTAGAAATAGTGTGCTGGCAAACTGGTTTTGGGAGCATTTTGAAACAGGACAACTATGTCTTCACTGTATACCTGGCATATGATTATATTGGATTGATAGTCTGAGCCTGATGGGATATTTGCTGTTGGTTTGGTGAAATTTAATTACCTCTTCTCTAACATATTTGTGGATGAAGCACCCTCAGTTTCTCTTCGTCTTATACAGCCTCTTTCCACCTGAGGTGCATCGAATTTTTTTCTTTCACCTGGCAGTGAATTTTCTTCTGTTTTGTTCAAACCTCAGTCTTTGTAAAAGTTTTACAGTTGCTCTTTCACGCTTCATGTTCATCACTCCCTTCTCTCTTTCCCAGTGTCCCCCCCTCATGGATGGCAGCTGGTTATAAATAAGCCCATTCAGCATAAACAAACACTAGACAGTCATTTACTGTGTAAAACATCTGGTTTGTGCCTTACAGAGAATAGAACAAAGACAGTATATTTATTTCCTGAGGTATTATTCAGAAAAGCATCTCTATTCAGGACAACACTTAAACACATGCTTAAATCACGTTGAAGTTTAAGTGTCAAGCTGAGCACATACTTTTAGTGCTGTTCTGAACAGAAATGGACTGGAGTACATGCTTAAAGGCTTTTCTGGAACATGACTGCCCATAAAGCTCTAGTAGACTATATCAGTTAGCTGGCACTAGTGTTATTAGTACTTCAACTTATTTAATTCAGGGTGCTTTTTGTGGAAGTTTCCGAATATTGATTAATAATACATCTTAGCTGCAAGTATTTATTGGTCTTCTCCAGCTGTCCCTAGCTTGTGGTCAATGCCCATTATTTTCTATCAATCTAGCTAGCAGACAGAAGCAAATGATAGTGAATATATCTCCCTATGCAAGCTGCCATCAAATTTTTCACTGAAATCCATTTCTCCTTCCACCAATTCTAATAATGGAATTTAAAGTTAGATTAGTTGGAACCAACTTTTTTTTTTTTTCCTCCCCCAGCTGGCAAAGCAATTAGTTTTATGGAAGTTGAAAAATGAAAAGCAGATTGATTCAAAGCAGTATTTCCTATCACAGGCTTTTCTGAGAAGTCTGAACTGAATCCCTGTGAAAGGCCCCGTTGTTCCTTGCCCCACATGGATGTCAGGATTTGGGTTTGCAGCAGGCACTGCTGAAGCAGAGAGAAGCTGCTCTGCAGGCCTTTGGAGGCTGCTCCCCTGCCTCCTGCATATCTGCTAATGCAAGGCAGGCACCTCTGTAGCAGCTCATTTGGAGTAATTAATCAAGCAGCAACCATACTGAGACACAGAGGAAGGCTGTGTTAATGGAGTCATTAGAGTGTCAGTTCTGTGAATTTGTCAGGATTAGAGATAAATGTGGTAAGACATCTCTAGGTGGGATTTTGATGGGGAAAGATTTTTAAAAATGCACGTAGATGGCATCTTTTGATTTGCAATACCCTGCCTCATAATCAGTTTTTCTCACCATGCATTCATGTCCTGAAAAAGGGAAAATAGTCAGCTCACAGCACTGTTAGCTGGAGCAGTGAGGAAGAAAAGCTGTTACTGTGATACTTGGTAATGAGTACCCAAATCTCTAGCATGATTTGGGACAAAGGGATGAAAAGGGTCGCTCACAACCCTTGGAAATTGTAAATGAATAGAGCTGGGGTTCTGCCTTAGCACATAACTGTGTTACAGATTGCATTGCTACAAGAGCCAGACCTGTAAATGGGCTCAAAAAGAGAAAATCCCCATGGTTCAAGATGCAAGTTTTGGTTTAGAAATCTGTTAAAGCATTGCCTGCAGGGAGGTTGAAGGGTGCGTGCAAGGAAGGGTGTAATTGCTGCCACGTCCCTGGCAGGGGTTTGGTTCCTCCCTCTGTCCCCTGCAGCCTTTTTATGGTTTTATGCTTCCCTAATGCCCATCCCTCATCTCTGTGTGTGTGCATACAGGACACTGAGGTCCTTAACACGGCCATTCTGACGGGCAAAACGGTGTCTGTTCCAGTCAAGGTTGTTGCTGTGGAGGAGGATGGGTCCGTGGTTGATGTTTCGGAGTCCACTGAGTGCAAATCGGCCGATGAAGACGTCATCAAGGTAAGACACACCTGAGGGCAGAATTGAGTTTCCACTGTGTGATGTTTGGTCTCCAGAGGTTGTGCAGGGCTGGAATGTTTCCATAGACTGAGCCAGAGCCATTTGTGCTGGTGGTTTCCATATGGAGAGAGGGCCAGGGACGCTGAGAGAGCAGTCCTGTCTTCCCCTGCTGGCCATCCACGCTGATGAGAAAGCACGTGCTGCCTGGTGCATCCCACCTGGGAAATGGCCCCACACAGAGATCTTTGTTCTTGTGTGGCTTTTCTGCATCCAGTATTCAACAGCAATAACACAGTATATTGTGACAGTGTACAGCAAGGTTGCCTTCATGCTTTTGACTGAATCTTCTGCTTTCCAGTCAGGGATGTCTTGCAAGTAAAGATACTGAGCTGTACCAAAGTCTGGAGGATCATGACAGAGAATAGAAAATAACAACCATATTGCAAAAATTCTTAAATTGAGGGTTGGGAACTTTTAAACAATGTTGTGTTTTGCTCTTCTCTTTAAATAATATGTTCAACTAGTTCTCTCCCTGTGACATTGAGATGGAAGTAGTGTTAATGTGACTTCATCAAGACATTGAGTGCATGATTTCTGACACCACTGCTTGGCTTTCTGCTTTTAGCTCACTATTATTTGCAGGCATAACAGAGTTCCTTTTGTATAATTTTAGATGAGGAAAAAAAATAATCACACTTTCTTCTTCTGGAAATCAAATTTCCTTAAAAGTTCTTACCAGAAGGAACATGAATTTATATCTTCATTTATGACTAACTTAATTGTCAAAGGAACAGATTATCTTGTTAAATTTTGCTTTTTTTTTTTTTTTTTTTTCCTGGCACTGTGTACGGTACAGCTATTATCTGATTAGAGGTGGCTACTTATTTCCTCATAATGAATTGCTCATATCATAAGCTGAAGCACCAAGTTACATATCATCAGCACACTGACAAGACTGTCTTTGCACTTCAGAACACCAGATCCAGGTCTAAAGAACTGTTTATGTGGACTTTTGTTTCTATGAACTGAGTTCCTAATATTTCTAGGGCTACTGGACTGAAGCAGAAAAAGACTCCCAATCCTCTTCCACTAATAAAACTGGTATCTGCAGATGTCAGGGAGAAGTTGCAGCTCATAACAGTGCCTGTTTAAATTCCATTTAGTTCAATCAGCAGTTGTCCCTGTGAATATCCTGTCAAAGCTGGGTATGAAGGTAGTTGTTCTGGTTCTCAAGTTTAAAAGGTCCACTGAAGTTGGCAACTAAATAAGGCTTGACATGACCTCTCTGAGCAGTTGCAGTTGTAGATTTATGCACTTCAGGAAAGCAAATCTCTTGCCCTTTGACCAGCTCCCTTTTTTGCCTTTTCAAAATGGGTTGTATATCTGGGTGGAATCAGACCTCTCCCAAAGCACCTTAAAGCTGATGAGTGTCCTTTCAGACCAAAACACAGACAAAATTCTGCACTGGTTTTACTACATTTGCACCATAATTTTTTTTTTTTTTTTTTTTCATTTTGTGTTTGTTTTGGTTGTGGCTAAGTTGGGTATAAATCAGGGCTTTGTTTGACTGCTCTGTGAAATTATTTAGGTATCAAATCACTGACAGAAGAGAATGCTTCTGGGACTCTTTCCCAGATCTGGTACCCAACTCCAATATATTGATTTAATGAGCAAAACAAAGAGGTCTGAATGTGGCCTTCACTAAGTTCATCTTTCCTTATCCTGGTTATATAAAATGGGAGTGGTTTGTTTTTATGAGAAAATCTCATCATCCTTATAATGGATTGCAGTCACAAATTACTGAGAGGTGCTCTCAGACTCAATGCTGTTTAGGCATAATTTTTTTACTAGAAATATATGCAAGATTGACTCCATAACAGTTAATTAGCTAAGTTAAAATTTAGTATAAGGTTTATGTGCCCATATTTTTTCAGAAAAATGCATATTGTCTTTACAAGCCCCTTTGGTAAAGTCAATATTGACTTTGCTTCCAAATTTGTGTTCCTTTTTCTATGTAGGTTGTACTGCTAAACCCTCTAATAAGAGCTGTCAGGCATTTTGGATGTGATTGCCTAATCTTAAGCTTCTTTTCACTGTTAATTTTGCCTTTATTGTTTCTTTGTAGTTGGAGACATATTCATATTCTTTTGGGCAGAACGAAGTGTTGCATTCTTAACCTTTTATTTCTGTTTAATAGCTAATTATTTAATACACAATTAAAGAGAAAATTCTTTGATCACTGCTGTGACACCATTATTTTCACTTAAGACACAATGAACTGAAGCTAGTTTACACAAAAAAAAAGGCCCAGACTGTTATGTTTCTACAGCAAACATGCTTATCTGGGCAGCTACCTAGGTATGGCATTGATATAAATACTACTCAGAGATGGTAAAACAGATCATGATGTACAAATATTTTATTTGTAGGTGAGTGAATCTTTCCTATCCTAAACCATTTATTCCCTCAGCCTAAAAGCTTAATAGCTTCCTCACAAGAGAATATTTCAATCCACATTTTTCAAAGCCTACCTAATTAGCAGTAGATACACCTATTTACTTTTTTGCCTTTGCATTTCCCGACCCTAGCAGGACTTGATCCTCAAAGGAATCTCACAGGTAAACTTGCTCAGGTCAGCTCCAGTCCCTGGTTTCTACAATTGCTGGTGCCTACAGCTGAACATCAGTTGCAGTACTGACCAGCCATGGCTGATGGAAAAGTTACTGTGAGTCAGTGAACCTCTTATTCCATTATTGCAAAGGAATATTTAATGCTGTTGGTATTTGAGGGTAGAGATTGGCTTTATGATTAAGGCTCTGAAATGCTTCTCAGCATTCATTTCCATGTCTCGTGCTGATTTCCTGTGGGTTAATCACTCATTCCCCCTGGAATTTCACTTCCTTATCTGCAAACAAGGTGGAATAATATATCCTTTTCCTAGCCTCAGCCTGCCTTATGTACTTCCTTCAGCTCCTTATCTTCACTAGAGTCTCAATAACTTCAGTGGTGTTCTGCCTCAGACTCCCTTGAAGGACTTCTCTGCCAGTGTCCTGCTTTTCCTTCAAACCACAGCTAAATAAGGTTGTGAAGCTAAAAAGAAAGAAATACTGGAAATGATAGAATTTATGCATAAATTATTCAGCTACCCCGTGGTGATGGGCAGTGCACTGAGAGATAAAGGAACTGCAGATATGGTGGAGTAAACCTTTCTGGTTTTTGAACTATGGGGCCTCATGTGGGCAAAAAAAGCCTTGGAGAAAAGATTTAAGCAGTTAGTGGTACCATGGCAGGGACACTGCTGATCTGTCCTGTCAGGAAGTATAAGCACTGCTGAAGTTTTGCTGGCCTGTTACAGTGGGCTTCACTTCCTCCCCACTGACCTTTGAGCCATAGGTAGAGGGAAATAGAGTTAGAGCAGGATCAGTGATGGAGGGAGCACCTGAGTTGGTTGTATTAGAGTGAGATGTAACCTGAGGGGCTTCAGAACAATCAATCTTTACAGTTGCTTAGAATCTCCAAGGTCCATGAAGTCCTTTTTCCTCCCTATAAAAGTGCCTTTAAAAATGTGAACCATAGTGATTTCACATGAAAAAGTCTGAAATTACTGGAGTTACGTGGTGGTCACAAACTTCATGCAAAAAGTGAGGACATTATGAGGAGAGCTTCTTAGTCCAAATGTTTATCTTCATAGTGTATAAATGAAAGGGAGGCAGCTGCCCAATGAATTCACTCTTAGATTAGTCATATTTTCATGTCCTTTGCAAGTTACACAGAACCTCACTGGTGGTTCAGATTACTCACATTACTCTCTGCAGTAATTCAGAAGGCTTCCATGGAGTTACAGCATGGACTAATTCAGCCTAAGTTTTTGTAACACAAAGGCCCTCAATTGAGCAGGAGGGAGCCAAAGGGCCTCATCCTGCCCATTTCTGCCCACATGTAAAATGCAGTAGGAACAGACCCCATGTGCCCAGGCACACAGTAAGAACAATAGTGCTACAATAATATACCATGAGCTCCATCTCTGTAAGAATGCCCTTTTCTTGTAAGCTTGCTAGAGGAAAGCACTTCAGTGAGTTATTTTTTACCTTTTCCCAGTTTCCTCTGTAATTATAACAAAAGTAAAATTCAAACCATTCCTTCCCCCTACTTTTCTAACATAAACCTTATCTTGAACTCTCTATAATTAGTGTTAAAACAATAGAAGACCTAATTTTCCTAGCAACAGCCAGGTAGGCTTTATCTAATGTGCAGTAGAAGTAGTGTAAGACAGGCAGAAGAGCTGATAGCTGAAACAGACTGAATCTGAGGAAGGTTCTTTCCTCTTCCAGACAAAAAAGCAGATGAGTGACTTAGGACTTTAATCAACAACCCTGGGCAGAGTGATCACTCACCCCAGCACAGTAACTGCTGCAAGGAACCATGGGGAAAAACAAGAGAAAAGAAAAGGGTTCTGCAGTTCTCCAGTGTAGATGACAGTGAATGCTGGGGAACTTCAGACTCACAGCACACTCTTAAGACAATTTACGGAGAGGAGCACCTGCCTAGAGGTGTTTAATATCCCTATTTATGCAGGAGCTCTGAAAACAATGCCAGAGCTTGTGATTTGCAAGTTCTGCAACTGCTTCACCATTAAATATGTGGTCGAAAGTGTAATGTACTTGTACATAAAGTGGGGCTAGTCTTCTCCATATATCATTTTTTTTGAGTACCTCTCACTATGTTACCTAAAGGCTTTATTTTGTGGTCACTCACGCAGAAATTAGCTCATGCCAGGAGTCCAGACTCCTTGTGGAAGCAGTGAAAATGCTCTCCACTTGTTTATATGATGGATTTACTTTGGTGCCAGTTGGTTTATCACATAATTCATTTTGAACTAGATCTTATTTTTTAAGTAGTTTGGTTTGGGTTTTTTTTTCCCCTCTGGTGCTGCTGTATGGCTCAAGATTGACAGCCCTTAGAGCCTTAACCACTCTGTCTTGCCCCAGAAGAGGGGACAGGTTGGGCTGTGGCAGGCAGCTGTTACAACTAGAAAGCTTCTGAAAGGAGAATATTTAATGTGGTGAGTCTGTCTTGGAGACTCTGTTAATGCTGTCCTGTTAATCTCACCTGATTAGTGCCAGTGAATCAGTATCATCAGCTCCATGAAATCAGCTGTTAGCAGCCTCAAGTCACTGTCAGCTTCATCTCTTTGGGGGTTGGGAGGTGGAGGACTCTGCAGTCCATTACAAAGCTCCTGAAATTATGACTCCCCTGGTGCCTGCCAGAGGCAAAAGGTTTATGGCAGTGAAGCATTCCTCAGCTGAACAGAAGGATTGCTTAGGAGGTGGGGATCCTGCTTGTGACTCAGGAGCTGCTGCTCTCTGTCTCAGTAGCACCACAGTGATAAGGATCCTCCTACCCATAGGATTTATTGGCATGAAAACTTTTGAGGACTGTGCACCTTGTCTTTGGTATCTGTAGGCAGGTATGCCTAAGCTAGAGCAACAATTAAATACCATTGAGCTGTTTGCAGTTCATCAAACTTATAAATGAGATTTCTAGTTTTTGGCCAAAAAAAGCCCCTCTCTTTGTCCCCACCCAAAGTTCATCTTTATGAGTCATAAGAGAGAGGCAGGAGAGCACGACAAGTCTCTCTACAGTATGTTGACTGTTGAATTAAGGATTTTGGTTCTTGCTGAAATATCAGAGGTTCTGACATTCAGGTCACCAGATTCTGCTAATTAGCTCTCTAGCTAGACAAAGCATGATCAGAAAAGAGTAACAGAGCCACTTACTGCATATTAAAGATTTGTCTTAAAAAGACATTGGTTACACAGCAATATGTTGAAATCTATATTGTTTTATGATCGTGCCAAGCTAAAACCTTGGGTCTGCAATCATATTTGCACACAAACCAGCTCTGTGTGTAGCAATAATGATGCCAATGAGGCGATCTCACAAAATCACATATTGAGGAATTAATATTCTGTACACAGTACACATTGTACACAGTTTATAGCAAAATATATGTGTGTGTCTTTCCGAATCTATTTTTAAACACACACAGTCTTCAAAGCCAGCTTGAGAAAACAGTGTTTTGTCTGGGAGAGGATCCGCTAAGAACAGACCATGCTGACATATGCAATTACACAGATTTCGGCAGAGATGCTTATGGTGTCTTCCAAGGGACCAGCTGCTGCTTCAGGGGAAGAAAACAATTCTATGGCTTAGCATTTGGCTGCTCTGAGAGCTGAAATGCAAAGGGCATGGATCCCAGTCCTGGGAAACCATCATTAGCCTGCACCACCCCATTGCTTAGGATAAACTCTGAATATTTTATACTAAGTATAAATAACTCGGTCCAGGCTCAACAAAAGCAAATGTAACAATAAGTAGCTGTTGTCAGGAGAAAATGACAAAATTCTGAAGCCTTTTCCTCCAAGTTCTGTAGGAAATTAACTCTACTTTATGAACTTTAATGCTGCCAGCCATTAGCATATTTTAACTGTGGATGTATGGACCTCATGGATTCCAAGGCTTTTATATCTCCTGAACTATCATTCTGACTGGACAAACTAATTGACATTGCCATTGTCATCAAAATCCCTGTGGCCAAAACATGCTCTCAGCTAAAGTCATGCAACTATGTGAAAAGCACTGGAGTGACAGGGGTGGCCCAGAGGGTGACATTTACTCCATAGGAAAGTTAAAACCACCATTAGCTGGTGGCTACGGGGCAAGAAAAGTCTTTATCTTCTGTCCTCTTCACTGGTGTGATAGCTGAGAGAACTGGGCAGCAAATGATGCTTTCTGGGTGGCATAACATCCCTTTTAAAGTTAGCCTGAGTATACATTTTTGTGGTTTAACACACCTGTGCTTCAGTAATGTGTTCTGAGATGCACTCCCTTGAGATACATAATTGGAGCTGAGGATGGAGATGATGAGGCTGACACACCACTGTCATTTGAAGTGCAGTTAATTTGTTTGACATAAAAAGCACCTACCATTAACAGTAACCAGCTCCCTTTCTCCTCTGTGGAAGAAGGCATTTTTTTTTTTCTTGCTATGTTTTTTAAATACTAATTTTTTTCTTTCTCATCATCAGAATTGGAAATAAGAATGAAAACTATATTGATCTTCGTCATAGGAACAGAAACAAGAGGAGAAATAATATCTAGCTAGACAGATCTGTATGTTTGTATATCAGGAGTGGGGTGTATCTGGGATTTTGAGAAGAACTGGGAAAAATCCAGCCTTAAAGAATGCCAGCTAGCTGCTGGATTAATGAAATGGACTACTTACTAAACAAGGATGAAAGAACAAAATAAAGTTATAAATTATAGTTTTTTTGCCATTTGCATGCAGCCCAGGGAATGGCAGGGATGCACTAGGGTGTGGCTCTTCTTTCAGTTGTGTTTCACAGTGCAGTGAGAGTGCCCATCAGCTCCTTGCTTTGTTCTGACATTCCACAGGCAGCCCAGTGAACAGTGGTCTGAACTGGGGGTGCAAGTATTGGGCCCCTGCTCTGCTTTTCAAAACAAGCCCCAAATGAAAGTCTCTGGTGCTGACTGACAGGTTCTGTGGGTGAATGATCCCCGTGGAAGGTGTCCTGAGACCCAGTGTTTGTAATTAGCACAGGGAGATGTGGTGTCCAGCAGTGACTGATGAGTGTGGGTGGTTGGGTTAGTGGGGAGAAAGGCTTCACAAACACACCTGGCACGTTTAGGGGTGAAATGCTCCACTTTGGTTTATCTACTCAGAACAAGGGAATGTCAGAACTTGTAGGTGTGCTCTGGCCAGTGAATGAGTGACACTGCAAAGGTGGCACAGTCAGATCTATACCAGATATAGGTGTATGTATACCTGTGTATAAACTCTATGTGATGGCCATATCAGGTATCAAGGCTGTTGAATATACATTTACTTCACTGAAGAAGGTTTGGATGTTTATTTCTGTTGCATGCATTATTTGTAGAGTGCTGTACTCAACCCCACATAAAAGTGGTGGGAACACAGTGTCTACCCTACAGGTCTCACAGCTGAGCAAGAGTTACTGCTACAATACAGGCATTCTGGGTGGTAATCCTCTATTGAGGTACCTGTAAAAATATCCCATGCAGCTCAGCAGTGAGGAGGGGAATGACATTACCCAGGGAAAGGAGAATGGAGATTGCCCAGCAGGACTGCTAGCAGAGGGGAGTTGAGCTGCATTATCAGACATTGTGAGTTCCTAGCAGGAAATGCTATCTCCTATTTATGTGCTTTATTTATTTGCTCTTTTCCAATTGCTGCTTCTGGGATTATTGTTTGGCTTTAATTTGTCACCCCTCTTCAATGGCTTTCAGGTTTTCTTCTGAAAATACAAGAGAAAATCCTCAAGATACACAGTTTGTCTTTAGATCTTTTACACTCAACATTATCCACTGCAGAGCAAAATTAATGTATGCCCTTCCTCATTGTTTTCCTACTTAATTCTTTTCTTTCCATAGAAACTCAGCAAGCTCCAATTTTCCAAGGGAGTTTTTAATCGCCCAAGCCCAGCATGATTACATTCTTCCAATCTAGTTGCCATTTGATGCAATCAGTATTTCAGCATACAATGATTTTAATTTCCTCCTCCCCCCCCCTCAAACTGAATGCTTTATGGCCAGCTGATAACACTTGGCTGCAAAGGAACATAAAATACTGACAGTGCTGTGTGAAATAACAAAACCTTTGTTTGTGAGGTCTTCCCCAGCCAGGTGCATGAAGGTGATGTGAAACAGTTTCATAAGATGGGGCACAAAGAAATTTATTATTCTGCTACTAAGAGCATAGGCTGGGGAGGGAAGGAAGGAGAAGACAGGAACGCAGTGTGCTGAAGTATTTCTCACTACTGGAATGCTTGCTTTGAAAGGGCCTTTCAAAAGTACATGTTGCCAGGGGAGATTTGCTCTCTACATCTTTTATTACCACCCCACAAATGAAAGATTTCAATACACCAATACTGGAAAACTGCAGAGTTACACAGTCCCTGCCAGGCAGAAGCTGTAGGATTCTAGATTTCCCCAACTTGTAGTGAATTTAGCATGAGACGTTATCAGTGTAAAATGAGAAAAACTTTCCTTGGAGTAAATGCTCAACTGCTGTGTTTTTAAGCACATCTTGTGCACTCTGCCAAACAAACACTGGCAAAATTACTCAGTGAAGATCAGGACCCAGGTACCAAAAGTGAGGATAAAGTAACACTGAAGGAAATAAAGGGTAGAAGGGAAGCAGCGGCTGCAAATAATGGGGCTGCATTTTAATTAGAGCAGACTGCCAGACTTGTTTCTCATTATCCTGCAACACCTCCTGATGCAGCCTCTAGGTCTAGGGATGGTCTTTTGTCCCTTCATGCAATGTAACATGTGGAGAAAACCACATGGGTGCAGTTGGATCCTGCTGCATTTAACCATGGTGAGATGGGGGAGATCCACCCAGCACCACTGCAGTGCAGAGCTGAGACAATGGGAGGCTTCACTTCTATTTTTTTACAATAAAGCAAATGCCCACAATGTATGGATGTTTCCCGATATTCTCTGTGGATGCCACATGACTATCGCTGCTTAAGTTACAGCTTGTTTATTTTTCACAATGCTGTTGGTGAATATGGTTGTCTAAAGTCTAGTAGACAGCCATTTGCTAGGACCTTCTGTTCTTAGAGAACTTGACAGTGTGGCTTGTTTAATCGCCTTATGTTATTATTGATATTTTCATCTTGTGTAACTAATTTTGTTGAGGAAAAAATATATTATTGCCAACTCTGATCCCCTTAATTCTTGTAAGAAAATGCCTCCAGCTGTGGCCCATTTGAAGAATACACAGATTTTTTTGTAGAGGAGGACAGATCCTCGGAGAAGGCTTCTGACATTGAGTGTCCCTGGGTCAGGATGGGAAGGGATCCTATTTAGTGAGACTGAAGAGATTTTGAAGGTGGCTGCTGCTGCCTGTCTTTCACATAATTATTTTTCTGTCTGTCACTGGAAATTCAGAAAAAGCTGCAGCAAGCTCAGGGAAAAGCCTGATGTACCTAAAATGAAGGTGATTCTAAAAGAAGGCTAGGATGAGACTGAAATACAAGGAAAAAGCTAAGGAAAAGAAATACAAGGTATCCCGAAAAGCAGGAATCTGATCAGACGAAATGGACTACAGATGGGCAAAGTCCTTCACAAGGACTGCCCTTGGTGCTGAATCAGTAAGTGCAAATGCCCTGCATTGAACAGGAGTGGCCTACACCAGCCACACTGTCATGTTAGGCAACAAGGAAGGCAGCAAAGTGTAGAAAAGCAAACATCTTGCTACCAAAAAAAGGGTGCACTTACAGGTTAAATCAATAGGACTACATCTATGACCTACATAAAACATGAGACTTTACTATAGAGTTATTCCAGTAAACAGAATGTAATAGCTTTGGTAGCCACAAACTGACTTCAGAGATGCCTGCTGTGGGCAGATTTTGTGCTGTAAGGATGAGACTAGTGGCAGACAGACAAAATTTCCTTTAACCTCAGGAGCTTTCCCCTCCTCGAACATTTGGAGTATTTACATTTAGGGACCACACTGAAAGACCACCTTAGGTGCTGAGATTTCTTCAGATAGAGGGGGAGACAGGTCCCTTGTGGCTGTGTACCCCACTGGACCACAGGCTTCTGTGCACATGTAGCAAACCTTCTGGCTTTGAGTCACTGACTGTCCAGCTCTTAAATATCTCAAGAGGGTCACCTTAGGCATTCACCACCAACCTAAGTGAAGAGGAGGTGGGGATCCCAGTCTCTTAAACCCCCTTTTGAAAATCTTCCTCTGTGGAAAATAAAACAGGAGAAGCCACACAGCTATGAGCTTTAAGAGCTTAAAGGGACAAAACCAAAGGAAGACCTGAAAAGAAACAGCTGAAAGGAACTGCTGAAAGGGAAGAATATGGAATCTATTAGTGAATAAGGTGAATGGACAGCGAAAAAAAAAGCATGGCTATTGGCAGGAGGTACAGTTAAAAATCCCAAGCAAAACCTCACTAATCCCTCCTTTGCCACAAAAGTGGGAGATCGATGCAAGAAACTATTTGAAGGCTTCTAGATGAAATTGGAAATGAAACCACAGAGGTGGAGATGACAGCTATCCTATCAGTGTCCAAAGTGCACTTGCAGCATGAACATTGTAAAGAAAATAAATCCATGTGATGTCAGCTGAAAAACCAGTATTAAGAAGACTCCAAAATCAGTGGAGTGGTAACATGAGTTTCTTAAAGAAAAAACAAGGCCAAAGCTAATGAGACTTCAGTGCTGGTTTTCACAGGGAACACAAAACCACAGTTGAGTTTTGGAAGGGATGCCTGGGGTACAGTCTGTGTTGTGCTGGGTTTGTGTTCTGCTTGGGCAGAAACTGTGGCAGCCATAGTGCTGGACTCCATCATCTCTGCTTTATTTGCATGAATGGGGAAGGAAGTGTCTCCAGAGAACTCTAGTACAATAGAAAAATTATGTATTAATTAAAAAAAATGAGATCTGTGCTTCAAATGAACTTGTTATTTTGGGTGTTTTTGTAGCTATAGCAAACTAGTGGATGAAAGTCAGATAAAACTTAGGATTTCATGTGAAAGTATTTGTATTTGTGCATGGAATATCTCACACCTGGACTGCCCCTCTCTGGTTGTTCATCTAATCACATTCCACTGAGTAAGCCTGCTTGGAACTGGCAGTTTGACTAAAATTCATATAAAATCTCTGCTAGCTCTAAACTAACTCATTTGGGTCACAGACACAGCACAAAATTCATCTTGGGCTGACTGATCCAAGCCTCCAATACATGTAATGCATGGGGAACTGTAATACATTTTTACCAAAATCCAGGCTAACAAAGTACATCTCAATCAGGTACAGCTGCCAGTGCTGTCAACCTGCTTTGTATTCATGTTGCCTAGCTACTTTATTTTCATTTTGCTTTCCCTATCTCTTCTTCTAAGGGTTTTTAACATAGACTTTCCCTATCCCTTTTTGTAGGGATTTTTAACAAAGCACCAGCTCTCTCCTGCAGCCTGATGCAGTCTGATGAAGCACTCAGGCTACTTCTATGCTGTATCCATCACAGATGCTTTAAACAAACCCACGTTTCCTGAGACCCAGACCAGGAGCTTCTAGGGAATGTTTGGGTGATTAGGCAATCGTGGCTTCATGAGAGAAATATAAAGAAATTGGTGTGACCAAGACAATCTTCTCCTGGCTTGCTCATTCTGTGTTTACACTGCTGATTGAACAGACTTCCCTTTACATCCATAATGCACCTTTTGCCTTTCTGGTTAGGGAAGACAAATTGTAGCTGTTAGTAAGAGAGTCAAACAGCTTCATGTGTTTTTTGTATGCCAGCATTTAGAATATATATTTTATTTTGTATGTAGCTTTTACTTATACATGTCTTGTGATGTAAGGGATGGGTCAAACTTTGAGAAAAGAAAGAAACCTTTTTGTTGTGTTCCCATACTTTTTTACATTCTTTGACTGTAGTGTATTTTTTTTTCTGTAGCTACAAAGCCCTAAGGGGAGATGTTAAAAAAACCAAACCAAAAGAGGAAAAATCCAAAAGTACAGCAGAAAACTTATGGCAGCTCTCTGCAGTTTGTCACTTATCTTTCATGCATGAGTTGGGAGGGTTATTTTTGCCCAGATTCAATTGGGGAACTGAAGAGCTTTACAAATCTGTCTTGGCATTTAGCTAGAATTCACAAAAGTACATGCACTGGGGCTGTACATGGGAGGGAGACTGACAGGAAGAACATTCATTTGTAGCTGGATTTTAACAGGGTCTTATGTGGGAAAGAGAAGGTCAGTCCACCCAGGTCATATGGGCTTTGGACCAAAGATGATCCAGTAAAAAGAGAGCAACAGAGGAGTCAGGTAGTGCTACTCTGAGTTCTTCTGATAAGTGCTGTCTGTCAGTAAAAATCAATAGCAAACAATTGATTTTGATAGGTCATGCTTTCTGAAGAGCTTTATGGAAAAAGGTAAATTTGATGTCATCCAAAATGTAGACACTGTGACCTTTGTTCTCACCGTGATTAGCCCGTTTTAAAAACTTCTCAAAAGAGAAAACTCTGTGGTCTGTCAGTCTGGTAGTCCTTAGGTCTGCAGCCCCCAGCACAATCTTACTGCTGTGATGGCTGAGAGCTTTGGACCCAGCAACCCTGGGCCTGGACCTGCCCAGAAGCTCAGGGCTTCTCTTCTGTCTGAGGATTTCAGTAAGCTGCAGTCTCTTCTTGGTAAAAACAAGGGTTATGACAGTTAACTCTGTGCCATTGAGATGGCCAACAGAGATCTAGAGAACTATAAATACCATTCCATGACTTGTGGCAGGTGTGCATCACGTGGGGCTGAAGTGCATATTTAGGAAGTAAAATGTAGGGCAAGATCATCCCTTGCAGTGCCCTTTCCTTGATACTGTCCTTTGCCCACAGTGGAAGACACTTCAAGGTCAAAAGCTAAAGCATGATAATAGAAGAGGGGAAAGTGGGAGGTGACAGCAGATGTCCTGCAGACCCTTTTGACAGAGCACTTACACCACTGGGGCATGCCAATGAAAGAGCATTTCCATCTTCAGTCCAACAAATTCCTTGGTATCAGTGCAGCAGTCAAACATTTGTACTACAACTGCACCAGGAATTTTCTGCTCTGCACAGACAGTCTAGCCAAGATGTGTTGCTTTCCCCTGTGTTGGACTTGGGGTTTATTGACACAATAGAAGTCAAACAACAGTCAGCAACAAAGCAGATTTCACCCTGAGTGTTCTCCCTAAACGGGGCTGTTCCTGCAGGATTTGTTCTGTTCCACTCTGCTTCTTCCTGCACCAGAGGGAAAATTCACTCCTCTCCTGTTCCAGTTGGCAAACACAAAGGCAGCTGCTCCTGTCATCAGATCAGATTTTCATTCTTGTACTCATGAGCTATCTGTAAACCCCCCTGTGACCCAGAAGCAGTGAAATTGCAGTCCCTGTGTGAGTGACAAAAGGGGAGCTTTGCTCCAAGGCACCCTCTGGCTCAGATCCCTCTGATCCTGCAGAGGCTGTTCCCTCCACACTTGAGCTTCCCCATCTTTTTTTACCCTTGATGTCTCCTCTCCTGGTCTGTCAAGAAACCTTAGCTAGGAGTAGGAGGACTACTTGTAGGCGTGCAGCTGTCAGGAACAGGAGGTTACATGGGGGACTCTTTTCAAGGGATTCAGCTGCCTCAGGTGCAGCTTATGGTATAGGAATTCCTTTGAATTTATATGCAGCATTTTAGTTTCTAAGTTGAGTTTATGTCATGTCACACCTGAAGCATGCCATCTTAAGCATCATCTTAGATCTCCTTATATACTGAAGCAAATCCAGGACTTTGCATTAAGGCATTAAGCTCTCATGTTTGTGTCATTCTGACAGTAAGGAGAGAGGAATATTTTGTGGGAAAAGATCTGCTGTGTCGTTCAGTCACTTCCTGACGATTTCATGAGTCCTGACACTGTACACTTGAATGGAATTCTGGCTGTATTTTTTGATACACTAAGACTTTTTCCTTTCCAGTGCATTCATCCTAAAGGACCTCTCTCTGTTTCTCTGGGTGACTGTCCTAGAGCATTCCCTGCAAGGTCCCTTCTGCAGGAGCACAGCTTGGAGGTTGTACAGCAGTCAGCCAGGAGGTTGTACAGCACAATCCACTGCTAGCATGGGAGCTGGGATGTCTTGGACAGGAATGGAGAATGGAAAAAATGCAGAATTGCCCTTTTTACCTTCTCTGTCTGCTCCTCTACAGGCAATGAAGGGTGTTTGTTTGTTGTTAATTTTTTTTTCTTCTCGTGTTTCCTGCACTATAGTAAAATCCCCATGATTGTTACAGTATTGCCATTGTTTAAAAAGGACTTTTTACAGTTCACAATATCTAGGAAAACTGTAGTTAAAATACTGGCCTTACAGCTACCCACAAACCCTCCTTCCTGGAAAGTGACAACATTGGCTAAAAATCAAGTTCAGAATACTTTTGGGGCCCTTTTGTGACTATCTGTATTTTCAGCCTTTAGAGAGTCCACATTTTTAAAACTTTTAGTATCCACTAGAGCTAGATGCTTTTTTTTAAATTTGAAAAAATAAACTTTAGTTTTTCACAGACTGGCATGATTGTAGGAATGGAAATTTGCATAGAAAATATCAAATGTTTTAAGTATTGTGCTAAAATTACAAGTATGAACAAGACTGTAGTGTATGCAGTACAACAGGATGCCCAGAAGTCATTGGACCATCTTGTATATGCAAGGAACTTGCACTGTCTTTTATACTTTTTAATTTGATTATTTGAATTGCATTAATCTATGTCTCTTGGCTTTTTTCATTTACTGAATTGCTCCTTCCTAATGCCAACCTTCTATATCATCCTACATTAGACGAATAACATGGTCTAATATGGTTTAGTCTCATAAGACCAGAGAGGGAGGGTAATTTTTTAGGAAAACAATTTTATTGAAGCACTTGGCTGCATAAATACAGTTTAAGATCTGTTTTTGTTAGCTGTGTTTGCTGCCTAAGTGTCCCTTTTTTTTTTTTTTTAATGATTAATGAATTATTTATTGCTCAGAGACTAGCTGGGAAGAGTTATGAATGCTGACATGCTAATATCTAGGTAGAGGACCAGAGGTTTTTACATAAAATAAAAGTGTACTGCTGTGTATTTAAAACCTTTTTTAGAATTTTTTTTTTTCTATTGATCCTTTGGGATAAACATTGTGTATTCTTTTGTTACTGGAAGAAGATTAAAGACTAGATCAGTGTGGCTAATATTCATGACAACACATTACTCTTATTACTATAGTAAGTTCACAAGCTTTATTACTTGGCTGTCTAGACTTTTTCTGGGCTTGTGGCTATATGGTGCTGTTGTAGTTGCCATATATTCAAATTACATTCAGGGCAAGTGGTGCAGTCATCCTTCTGTGGAAAAAGCAGCACATGTTGTAGCATCTATGAAATATTTGTGGTAGATGAGGAAATCTGGAGGTGATGTGCATTCTCCAGGTATATGATGAAACCAGCAGACACAGAGGAGCTGGTTAACTTCAGCAGTTATAACTGACCTGATGGGTTTTTTCAAGTTCACATTCCTTAGAAACATCTATTTCCCCTGTTAAAATTTCATGGGAAAAACTGAAGGCTACACAATACATGAAATTGAATGAATATGCATGTAATCGAGTCTTTTTATTCTAATTTCATGGAGCCTCAGATCTTAAATTTCAGTCACAGGGATTAGTGCCATGAATCATGGGCACTAAGTTTACTTAGTACACAGAAGATTACTTTTAATGCCCATTATTTTACAAAGAACTTCAGTGGAACTGAAGTGTGTTACATCTGCCTCCCTCTTACTTACAATATCTCCCCTCTTACCCTTCTCAATGCTGTGTAAATTATTCTGTGACCCTATAACCCCACTTGTGTGAGTGACTCAAGTGGGAGAATAAAAAAAAAAGAGGGGAAAAATACCACATTAGTTTATAGCTCAAACATATGTGTTAGTTTCACCTAATTAGCACTTTTCACAGGACAGGTTCAGTGTTTGCAGATAGACTTGGTGCAAGAAAGAGGTGGCACCATATGCTGGGGTTTCACCAGACAAAAAACTCCTAAGCCCTTTTGAGATACCAGCTGATGAATATGAAGCAGGTGGATGTTTACTTAAGATCACAAGTGTTGGTGATGTCTAATCTGCAGACGTTTAAGGATCAAATATATTAAAGCAAAATCCACCTCAGGCAAGTGTGTGATTAGAATTTTTGCTGACAAAATCCTTTATCTGAGTGGGAGGAATGCAGATGACTGTCTAGAGATAAGCACGCCTGTCGGGGAAGGATGTTAACCCAAAAGACCTACTGCATCATGGTGACAAAGCAAGTAGAAGCTATGCTGACCTGCATACTAGATTGCTTAAAAGAAACAGAAATTCATGGGGCAAGAATGGTGCTGGCAAAATCAATTGCAAATGGACAAGAAAACAGGAGATCATGGTCTGAGCTCTTGTCCATGTGTTATCTTTATCAACATAGTAGTGGTTGAATGAAAAAAAAAAACAAAACATCAAAACAATGTTCCTGAAGCTCCCCCCAAACACAAATTGTGCTGAGATCTACCTGAGGAAAGTTCCATGTGCACCTGCTTGTCTGCATCCTGGCAGTGGAACTGCAACTCTATCAGGAGATAATGGCAGTTTGTCCAAACAACTTGAAGTATGATATACCAAAAAACTGCAGCCTCTGAAAAAACACTGCCTAAAAATCAACCTGTTCCAAGCTTGTGTCACAACTGGCTGTCACTGCACTAGAGAGTCAAGTCTTCCCATCCTTTAAAACTCTTGGTCTGAGGCCAGTAAATCAGTAAGAAGTTTCTCATTTTCTTCAATGAGTGTTGGATCAAAGCTAAAAAAGGCATACTGTATCCCCTACCAGTTCCATCCCTTTTTGCTTTCATGCATCAAAGTAGATTCTCATCTGGTTTCTTAACCAGTTGTAGGAATGTCTGTGATAAGACCAATAGCAACACAGCCACCACGATCTTTTAGTTCCTGGTATCAAGCATCACTTCTTGTGCAGGGGAGCTGACATGCCTGATGGATCAACCACTGTGTCTGTTCCAGGTTCTGTGAACAAAGGCATGCTCTTATCTTCCTAGGACACCAGCATCTTAGAATGGCCATTGATTTCACCTAATGAAGATGATGATCTCTTTTTCTTAATCTGCATAATTTAGCAAGGAGTACAGAAACAGTAACTTAATTCTGACAGAATTCATTTGCTTGGTTTTCATAGAAAAATTGCAGTTAAAAGCTGACCTGATCAGCAAAGGAACTTGGTACATGGAGGAGAGAACATTTTGGCAGACACCACGCACTGCTATTAGCTGCCCCCCAATCACTTCCAGTACTCAGTCTACATAATCAGTAAGAAGGAAATGCCAGAGCATCTGCCCTTCCCAGCAGCTGCACCACTGGGGTGGATGTGCAGCAGTTATTACTGAGCCAGGCTGAGCAGTGGGCTGGAGTCTGAAAGCAAACCCACCTTCTCTGGTCCTCCCCTTGCAACCTGTGCACCCGCCAACATGATCATCTCCTGCAGGAACGCCCCTGCACGGCGGGATGGGAAGGGAATGAGAGCAGCTGCTCTGCACCTGGGACTGCAATCCTGGCAGATCTCATATGTTGTTTAATGAATTTTTGCATAGATCAACAGTTTTTGAATAGTCCACACTTCAGTACAGCAGGGTTTTTACGTTCTCATTGTACATTCATGGATCGTTGCACCTTTTCTAAACCACAGCAATTGTCTCTATTGTTAAACCAAAATGTTAATGTCTTCCATGCTGTCCTTCCCTCTAGTTCAGTTCAGTGCATTTCAATGGGGGTTAAAAGGTAAAAACACTATAAAACTTCAAATACCCATTCACATCATTAGAAGTGATACCTAGACTCCCTCCTCCCCCAGTATTGCTGCTTCTCTTTGTCAGTAGTGTTAAATAGTGACATCTACAGAGAAAATGAAGAGGCTTCTTCAATAAAACAATAGGGTATCAGTAACTATTGTGCTAATTGCTCCTGAGCTGCTATTAAATGGTGTCACATTGTTCAAGTGAAGCTCTGTGCATCTCTCTAATTTATGATCCCCTCCATAAGGCTCTGGCTCAGCCCATCAGGTTTTTCTGGTCTCTTGAACACACAGCACTTCAGTTTATTTTCTGGTTTTCCAAATTTTTCCTTTCCTAGACAAAGGGTTTTCCTTTCAATTCTGCTTCTAACATATTTTGAGCCAAAGTATAAATTTTGTGTTTCGTATCCCTTCCATAAGTGGTTTTCAGAATAGGCCCAGTCTGGCAAAAAATGTTTAAGATATTTTGTCTCTGTATCTGTAATGGTGGTCTGTAATCTGTAATTTCCCAAAGGAATTAATTCCTGTGGTTTTGGAAATCTCCACTCATGTAGTTAATATCTGCCTTGCAAACATCTAAAACTCTGGCCTTTGATGCGTGATCATCCTCCACTTAATTCAATTGGATTTCAGCAGTTTTCAGCAGTTTTAAGATCAAATCTTTAGGTAGTGAAAAAGAGGAGCAAATATCTGAAAACAGCAGACCCAATATTGTTGCTGACAGCTGCTGTGGCTGGGCTGTTGCTACAGTGCTGTGGGCACTGAACAAACTTTCCTGCCCCAAGTCAAACATCCCCAGACAACAGGATTAGGGATACCTCTTGTTTTGCAGTAGAAATATGCAGTTGTCTTCTTAGACAATGTTGGAATTTAAAACTACATAAGATGAATAGCATTAGAAATGCTTTGGATTACCTTGACGTATTTTAGTTTCTAAATTTTTCTTCTATGAAAGCTGGTAGTGTTGGGGGGAAATAATTACATTTGTATTTGTAAGTATAGCTATAGGACTGCATTGAATTATGAAGTTTTTATACTGTTTCCGTCTAACATTATTCTTCACTGATGACATGAAAAGCAAACAAACCAAACACATGGGATAGGGAATATTTGGTTTAAACTCCTGCTCTTGCAATAGCACTTTCTGATTTTGCAGGCAGTGGACATGGGCAGGAACAGAATAGTTAGAAAAGAGCATGGCAGTTACATTTTTTGCTGTTTGCTCACTGTGTAGTGTTTGCAGGAGAGATTTAACTGCATTTCCCCTCTTCCTCCCCTTGGAACCAGCAGCTCAAAAGAAATCCATGCCTTCAGTCACCTTCCAGAGTAACTCTGCCTGTGTCTCCCCACTGGGTCAGAGCTCACCCCATGGCAAACCTGAGAGCTTTCTGCTGTAACCAGGCAGGCACCCCCCAGACCCCAGCAGCAGTCATAGGAGTTCCCCTTCCTGCAGCATGAGCTGCTTCTGTCAGTCAGTGTGAGAAAAAAAAGTGAGGAGCAGACTTAAAAGGGGAGAAAGTGAAGGGGGAAACTGGCAGTAGGCCACCAGCCAGAGAATACAACTGGGACCGAGTCCCCAAACTCAGTGTGTGTTTCTCATTCCCTCTGCTCTTTGGAGGAGTGTCAGAGTGCTGTTGGTATGAAATCACATCTCCTGTCTGAGACCTGGATGAAATTAATTATTTTTCCTGAGTCTGGAGTACATCCCCAGTGAAACAGAAGTGCTGGGAATTTTCTATACATGATCTAGTTCTGGTTTCTATACGTGCTCCAGATTCTAAGTTTCCTTAAATGCACCAAAGGGATTTTCAAGTAACAAGTGCTGTAAAGGTGTGAAAGAAACATGACAGTAAATACCCGTGAATGCAACAGAGGTTTCCTCAGGTGAGCTTTTGTCTAACCTGAATGGATAAAGTGATGGTGGTTTCACATGCTTCATTATGGGATTCAGCTGAACTCAGGGTGACTACTGTTTTCATTCTCATTTGGACAAACAATTTCCCTAATTTTTTGGTTTGCTTGTACCTAAGAGTAAACCCAAATTCCAGGTAGAGAACTGAAACAACAATAATGTCTCTCTTCAAATTTCTTATTGAGACTGTGTTATTTTCTGGAAGATACACTTAACTGAAAAATGAGCTCTGAACCCTACACAAGATCACTGGGTGAACTTCTATAGCATAGTTATATATACTGCTTTATACACACCTCTAGGTCACTATATAAATGACTGAATGGCTCTGTCTAGACATATAATCTGTGAAATTTGTAAGCTTACCCTGATATTTTTACAGCTGCAATTAAAGTCCATATTTCAGTTCCCTAATTTAATACCTTTCTTGCTTGCTGACAAGGAGACAAGAACATTTTAAGGAGTAAGAGGGAATTCTAAAATATTAGCTATTGTCATGCCAAATATTAGTTATTCCCCTGATCTGATCTTAATGCATATCCCTCCCTCTTTGTATTTCCTTAATTGTTTCTGTCTTGTCTTAATTCTCACAAAACTCCCTAGATGTAAGCTTTATGATTTAGAATCAAAACTGCTCATTCAATTAATGGGCTTGATTAATGTGCTTAAACTTCCCAGAGACACTTGTGACACACGATGAGAGGGAAACATAAATTCCAAGCGTTTGTGGTACTCCTGAGCCTGGAGTCCATTTAAGCTCTGTATTAGATAGCTAGACCTTTTTTTTTTCTTTCTTTTTAATAGTTCTAAATCTTAAAACTATTATGAAAGCCATTTAGGCAAATTCTTCTTATTTAAATGTGCTCCATATGATAGTAGAACTCAAGTACTGTCCATCTAACAGCTCAAGAGAAAAACAGTGTTATTCCATATGAGATTTGAAGCAGGACAGATTTAATTTCAAAGTCATACCTGAGGACTGCCTTAAAGGAAAAAAAAAGGCTGCTACCCATTTTCTGTAATTTTTCTTGGCTGACTAAACCCTAATTCATGTTAATATCAAAGATTTGAGGTATATTTGCAAAGCAAAACCAACCTGTCTTTCAGCATATTCCTCTCTGAAGTCTACATGAATTATTTCAGTTACTCCAGTAAACCAGAATTTAATCACTGGCTTAGCCAGGATCCCTTCAGATCTGAGTCCCAGTGCATTATACAACATGACACAGAACAGTCCTGACAAAAGAACAAAGTCCATTCCAGGAACACAACTATGTCTCATAAGCCATTGGTTTAAAAGATTAAATACATAGTACGTGGACTCTGTGGAGACTATCACTTATCTCTTGGAACAAAGCAGAAGGCAAAGCTCTATGTAGATGCAAATACAGATGTATGAGCATGTTAGACATCATTCTAAAGGTGTGTGTATGTAATCCAAAACTATACACACATGCATCCATAAATACATTAATAAATTGTACCTCGTGAAGAAGGAGTTCCATTGTTCTAGGATGCAGGTCAAATGCATCGCTGTGTCATGTTCTTTATACAGACAGGATCTGTGTCCAGGACCTTGATTTTGTGCCAAAGGATCCCTGAGATCAAGAGAGTAAATGAGTTGTAGTATAGACCCCACACGCTAGTTTTAGCAGTAATTTCATATAGTGACACAAAGCAGCTATAATACATTTTGCTAAAAGAGAAGTTTTAAAAATTAATGCATTTTTCTCATTTCTGCTCATGAGCCATAAAGGAGATCTTTGTCTTTCAGCTTTACAGTGCTCAAGGAAAAAGGAAAAGTCTGTTTTATGGTTGAGTCAGTCTTTTTCTTACTAACATATGGTCCCATTTTTTTCCAGTTTCTTTAAGCAAGCTGTAAACATAAACTTTGAGGCACATGGCGTTTGATGCATGAAGAGTTTAATTTGCCTGGTATAAAAGATTCACATAGGTTATATAACATCATTAGATTATTTTTGTAGTTTGAGTGGTATCCATTGAGGAAAGCAGAACTGTTTCCCTGGGGTCCATTTATCACTGTTTGCTACTAATTAGAAAACTGAAAATACAATATGCATGACTCCCATTATCAGTGTTGTCTTTGGCCTGATGTATTATTCCTCCTGCTTCCCCAGGAACTTTCATTCATTTCCTAATTAATCTTGTTTTTTCTTTTTTTTTTTCTTCTTTTTTAAGGTTTCTGACAGATGTGACTCCATCTTCGTTAATGGCAAGGAAATGAAAAGCAAAGTGGATACTATTGTTAATTTCACTTATCAGCATTTTACCACCCAGTTAGAAGTGACTGTCTGGGTTCCAAGGCTCCCACTGCAGATTGAGATCTCTGATACAGAGCTCAGCCAGATCAAAGGCTGGAGGATACCTGTCACTTCCAACAAAAGGTATGGTTACAGCATTAGCTCAGTCCAGATACATGCCCAGGGCCTCTGTTTTTAGTACATAAAGCTTTTTTAGAGTATTTCTCAGAATTTAAACTCTCTTGTGTAAAATTAGCTTTACATTCTGTCTCTGCCTTCACTAAAACATACAAAAATTGTATCCATCAGTTAAATTTTATCCTGTATAGTTCAAGATTCAGTGATTTTGCCTGGAGCATGAATCAATTCCACACAATTTTAGGGGCACCGTCAGGAGTGTTGGACTAGAACTTTAAAGGATCTCCTTCCAATCTAAACCATTCCATGACTCTGAATCATTCTATGACTGATTCTGTGTCTTTGGACATGATTATTCAGTGGCTGAAGTACTACTTAGCAGTAGTACTACTGAATTATGCAAAAAAACCCCAAACCTACCCATGTGCCTACTGAAGATTATATTCTGATGAACGGATTTTACCAGGACAAACGTGGATGGGGGGATGGGAAGTGGGTATTTTGAGCTCTGTTCCTAGTGTTCCCTACTGAAAACAGCAAATAGAATAACCATCTAGAATAGCCATCACTTGGACAATTTGCATGATTAAGAACTTCCAGAAACACTGCTACAGTGGTGGATTTTGGGCTAAGTTGAAATATACTACTGGAGAGCAAGGCACAACACCAGCTCAAATTTATAATACAGTGACAAAACATTTCTGTCAGCTGTTAATGTAGCTCTAAACACTGTGGCAGTTCCAGCTAAAGCACTCGATATGCCCAGGAGAATATCTCCACTATTGAAGAGCCTTAAAGAGCCCAGACAGCCAAGTGGAGTAGAATTATCTAACACTTTGTGAGGGCATAAAACTAAGGGCAATTTACGGGATACTCAGATAATGAGCTCCAAAGCTGGTGAATGACTTGACTCTACTATGTTTACATTTTTTATGGCTATGACAGAAGAGGTAATGAGGATATGGCACAAGAGAAATTAGTGTGTTTGCTTCAGTGCTAAGAACAAAGTTTGAAGCAGGAAGAGGTGTGCTAGGTGATGGATGAACGTACGCTGGTTACTTACCTTCTCTCTGTAATGTGCCAAGTGCTGCAGCACTCCCTTGGGTGCAGCTCCCAGTAAAACCAGTGGGGATTTGCTGAGTAAAAGGCTGCAGGATTAGGGAGTTGGTGTTTATTATAGCAGTAAACTTTCAGCAGCATACCCAGGGCGTCAGGCATCCAACTGTGGTTAACAGTCGTGGACATTCTGACTTTAAACCCATTACATGCAGTGCTGGAAATCTACTCCCTGGTGTCTTGTTCTGATTTATTTGGCCAGGTAAAATAAAGATTATGGTCTGAGAGTCTGCTCTGTTTGCAAGCTGGCAAATGGTACAAGTTTGCTGCTGCTCAGACTGCTGGCACATCTTTAGTGAGCATTTTCCATGAAAGGTGGAAGTGTATAAAGAATGGACACGGTGCTGTTCCTCAGATTTGCAGCTGGTAGTTTATGGTGTTGTGCATCAGCAGCCCATGCCCATGTGAATAGGAAAGGTTTCAACTAGAAATAATTTTTCTTTTGTTTTATGGAACATTCATATGGATTTTTTTTTAAGTTTGGGGGGTATTCTAAATCAATAGGCAATCTAGCACTAGCATTAGTTGTGTTCAGTCTGACATTTACTTTGTATATAAGATTTTTACATTTCCTTTATTTTTAGATTTGGATGGCTTTTGCCTGAGATTTAGTGGCTTTTCCTTTTGATTTTTTTTTTGTCTTTAATTTTATATCTGCTTATACTTCCACATCCTTCATAACTACATGTTTGCCAATAATATAAACATGGGGGAGTTTTTATGATGACTTTTAAATGGCCAAGTTTAGTTCTTGGCAAGAACTAAACGTTGCTCTAAAGTAATTAATCAATATACAGAAGGTGAAAGTTTTGAGCATTTCTCAAAGGGACTTTTCAGAGATGCTTCAGCAGCCTCTGAATGTTACTTCCTCTCCTTGGGTTCTCCCATGTTCTCTCATGCTCAGCATGCTTGGGCTGCTGCAGTTGTCTGAGGGGCTGAGCCAGATGGCAAAATATAACTGGATTTACAATAATCTTTTAAATGTTTTTATTGGTGCTTTTGACAAAAGAAACACTTGTGAAACTACTGTCTCAGCATGGCAGTTCTTCATCTGAATATAGCTGCTTCTCTTTGAGACCTGAAAACATGTTTATATGACCCAATTCACATCTGTTCTTTCCAGTAATGTTTGTTGATTTAATAAAATGCATTGCTTCTCCCTATAAACCTTTGTGCTTGTAATTGTAATATTCATGTGATTACAGACATGTTTGCTTACCTAACATCTTGATTCATTTCCACAAGGCAATGAAAAAGACAGTTTTTACAAAAATTTTATAAATGCCACATAGTTGGCTCAGTTAGAACTGTGTTTTCATCTGGTCTGAGCTACTCTAAGAGTAGGAACTTGCTAGGGGAGCAGAGAGAAGTGGGCTGCTTTTATGTCAAAAACTGGGGGGAACAAATGGTTAATCAGGTAGTGGCTCTACTTTGGTCTTGTCTAGTACTAGAGAGAGCAGCAGGAAAGTTAGCCCAAGTTAAGTGCAGAAAATAATAAACTGCTTTAGTTAAACCTCTGTGTGAGTGCTGCCACTCACAGAAAGCCATACTATAAGATGAATTAAGTGAAACTGGATTCAAACCATTCCATTTGTGAATTACAACATCTGCACAAAGCTGGAGCATATTGTAAATTCATTCCTTTAGTTAATTGACTTTAATGTCCTATGGAGATAAGGCCAGAGAGATTTTTGTTAACAGGTAGACTGTATTTTCTAGTTCTGTAAAGGTACCAAATTGCATTTCTTATTGAACTGTGAGTGGAGCTATTTGCAACTTATTTCTGCAGCTGCCACTAAATCAGCTTGTAGTGGCTTGTATTTTGTATCCAAAATAGATTTTTTCTTTCAATTAGGGGTGTTGCAAATGTTTTTTTAAATACATGACTTTTTAATGAGTATTTCAAATTCAAACCCAGCAAAACTGATTTCTTTAGGGTTTTTTTAACAGAAAATGAGCATCTGCCCCAAGAACATGATGCCTGGTTTGAGAATGGTGCAAATTAAAAGAGACATACTTAAAGTGCTCACAGACAACGTCTATAATGTAAAATTGACAGATCACTGATAAGATCAGTGCTAGCAGGCACCCTTGTAACAGGGCTGCTGTACTAATTCAGTTCTCTGGCAAAAGGTTTCTCAGTGTGAAATGTAAATGAAATAAATATAAACGTAAATGGAAATCTGGCAATCTTGGTTCACTCAAGAAATGCAAAAAGTCTTCCAAGCAAGCTCACCAAGCATGAAGAAATAGGACAAGAAAGATTCAGAGTGATACCCAGAGCTAACCTTGGCAGTAACCAAAGGGAAAAAAGGTACAATTTTCAGCAATAGCTTATATTCATGAGGATATGTCTTAAAAACAAAATGAGCTGACTGCTTGGGGAAGAATTTTAAGCCTACTGAAAATATTGTAAAGAGAAGTTTAAGACTCTAAAGGGAACTATGCAATTTAGTGGATCTCAAACATTTTGTTGTGCTCATGGAGACAAAACACTGAAATAAATGTGTTACTGAATCATGGATTTGTGGCTTTAAAGTGGAAAGGGGTAGCATTTGTTTAAAAGAAAAAAAAACAGGAAAAGAAAAAAGTTGGTATGGGTGTTGAACACGTGAATATTTTTCTACAAGTCCCTAAATAGGCCCAGGCCACGTAAGCTGCATGAATGTCTCCCTTCTAGTACTTTCCTTTCAGCTGTTTTGCTGACTGGCTGGTTCAGCTCATAGTCCAGATTGACACTTGTGTTGGGAAGCAGAACAATTGAAAATGTCCCTGAAATACCCAGCTAGTCTAATTCTGAAAAACTAATCTTATAATCCTGTTTTCTTCTTAGCAGTTCAGTGGTTATTCAATGTTTCAGTTAGCAACTGATGATGGGACACTTGTTTTACACAAGGGAAAGCAAAAGGTTGTACCAAATACATTACTTGAGGCCGAATGTATATATTCAACTAAAAAGGCATGCACTGAAAATGTATTTCAAGTGTATTATATTCTGTAACACCAGGACTTTCTATCATTTTGAAAAGCATAAGGGCTTTTCTTAGATATTTTTTCAGCTTACTCTTTGCCAACTTTGTCATAAAACAATTTATAACACAAGCAATTCTGTTTTATAATGGTTTTTCCCAGGTGATATTTTGAATCAGAAGATAAAGGAAGAGAGTAAACACAAAATGCTTCCCAAAATACTGTGAAAAATAAGAGGCTTGCCTTGTATTTTCTACCCTTGCTATAGAGGTGGCTTCAGGCTCAATAAATCAGTAAAGGAGGAAGGCAAATAGTTTCAGAGCAATGAATTCCACAGCATGGGGGCATAAGGAGTAAAAGTGTGACCACCTAGTGCTTAATACCTGACTTGAAAGAGACAAGAGAATCCATGTGTTAGTCCCAAGGAAAAAACAATAGCAAAATAAAAATAATAAAAGAAGAATTAATGGGAAACTCGGTTTTAAACCAGACAAAATTCTGTCAGTTGTGGCAGCACTGCTGTAATATAAATCACTGTGATGCCTTATTTTAGGTTTATGGAAGACTATTACATTGTTGCAGTTTGCATTTTGCAAGGGGGACAGACCACTGGAGTATGTTAAAGTGTGTTTAATGCTGCAGCTGTTACTGTGGGGAGAGTGGAAGCTTCACCAGTTTGGCAGAGTTGATGTCCCAAGGGGTAACTGAAGTGCCTCATTTGGTTTTTTTTGAAGCCCCATGTGATCATGACATTATCAAATATACCAGACACCTGCAGGAAATCTTTAAGATTTAAGGTGAAATCATGGTATGTTTCTCAAATGCAAAGGGTTTAAAGAACCTGGGAGATAGGGATGTGGGTAAGGTAGGGTGGCATTACCTAAGCAGGGAATCCAGAGTGTGTTACAGTAGTTTTGTATTGGATTTATTTGTGCATTTTGTGTTTGTAGAGCTGAGTAGAGTGACACAAATACTATGGGCACAGGTGGTGGAAAGGTTGCTGAAACATTCTCCCATACCTGCTGAGCTGCTACAGGGGTTTCAGAACTGCTCTCATTAACACTTCATGCTGCTTTCCTTAGGCCCCTGCAAGATTTGGCTGCCACTTGGAGACATGGTGAAGCAGCAGGGGTTCCACTGAAACCTCAGCATTGCAGATATATTTTTGAGTTCTGGGGATGTCCCACTCAAGCAAAGAGTTCAGTAACAGAAGTGACAGTAGCTTTTAAATTATGTAGCACAAAAAAGCTGTACTAGCATCTCAGCTAGATTTAGTAACTGAAACATCCAGAATCAGGTTCTTGTATCTCCCACAGCAGCAAAGGATGGTAACATTAATCTGTTTGAAAATACCATGCAACTGAAGCTGTGCAGTGGCAAAGCAGATAACAAACCTGGATCTATTTACAGGCCTACCCGTGACAGTGAGGATGAAGAGGATGATGAAAAAAAAGGCAAAGGTTGTACCCTCCAGTATCAGCATGCCATGGTGCGAGTTCTCACACAGTTTGTAGCTGAATCCTCTGAGTTTGGAGGCCACTTGACCTATATGCTAGGCTCTGAGTGGCAGTTTGACATCACTGACCTTGTGACTGATTTCATGAAGGTGGAAGAACCCAAGATTGCTCAGCTTCAGGATGGTCGAGTTCTGGTTGGTCGTGAGCATGGCATCACCACAGTCCAGGTACAGCCTCAGGCTTCTCTGCAGCTCCCGTGGAGAGAGTTCTGGATACACAAACACAATAGCTTGTTAGCTTATAAAATTAATTCCTCTGAGAAGAAAAAAGCACAACAAAACCCAGCCAAACAAAAATCCCCAGCTGAAATGAATCATATGCTAAACATAAAAAGAAGTTTAAATGGGTTTTCATTTCTTCTATTTATCACTGGGATTTCCAAAGCCTTTTTGCAAATCTCACTTTCATTTCATTCAGGTCCCCTGTCCTTATAGAAACATTGGGCTGAGTTCCTATCAGCCAGGTTTTGTATATTTACTCATTCCCTTCCTGAATTTCAGTGATAATCAGTCTCCTGTGTTCTGTGCAATGCAATTCTGCATTCATAGGAGGTTTTATTGACCACACAAAACCAACCTTTTTTTTCGAAAAACAAATCAATTTGATTTAATCTATACTCCATTGTTGAGATGAAGCTGCAATTTTGAAATGATTGGTTGTTTTATTAAATTATTTTTTAAACAAGGTAATTTAGCAGCAACTTATTGTAATGTCTTGGGGGGAAACATGAATTCTACCTTATACATGGATGTGACAAACCTGAGATTAATCTGAAAGTGTTGCACCAATTTGAGACTACTCTTGCTTTATAACACAGTTATTGGCTGTTTCATGCAAGGTGTTTGCTTTCTCTTTCAAGGTTCTGTCTCCTCTTTCTGATTCCATCTTGGCAGAGAAGACAGTGATAGTTCTAGATGACCGTGTAACCATTACAGATCTGGGAGTACAACTGGTTTCAGGCTTGTCTCTCTCCTTACAAATCAGCAAAGGAAATAAGAGAGCTGTTGTTTCTACCACCTCTGCATATGATATACTTCATAGTCCAAAACAGGTATGATCCAAACTGCTATATAGAATTAATTTGTTTTTCTGTTGTGTTTTCTCAGAAGCTGGAGAAAAGCTACTCCCTGGAATTTTTAGACAGCAGATGTAATGTATGGCTTTGTGAAAACAGAAAGTTTGCATAGTCAAGGCTGCTCAGCTAACTGACCAACTCCTACAGGTGCAAACACCCATACAGAATGACCACTGAATTTATTCAGAACTAGTTTGGAGACCTGCACAAAATATTGAATATTATGGACATATCTGTGCACACATAATGCTGTAGAAGGCATGTATGTGCCACTCAAAACACTTTTTCTATGGTAAAATACATCTTAGCTATGTAAGCAGAGGAAGAAACCCCCTCCCTTGACAGTCTCACAAAGTCAGTTTAGCCAAAAGATCTTTTTCATTATCTGCATTGCTGAAATCTGATGACTTTGTGCTTACTTTGAACTGTGTAATCTGAGGAACTAAACAGCTTTTGATGAGGTCACAGAATAAAATATTTAAATGTTTTTTATTTTATTTATTATAGAATCGAGACTAAATCACTAAAGAAGTGTGACTATCATTTAGCACTAGCAATTTGCAGTAACAAGACAAATTGTTTTGGCTAAAGCATCCTTTAAAAATGGCATTTTTGTAAGTGTATTTTTATAGTTCCCAGAAAGAACTACAATCACTTTTGGATTTCTCATAATCTTGTATAACTGAAAGCACAACACAATATGTAAAATTCTTCTGCTTCCCACTTCACGCTGAAAAAAAGAATTGTCAACCTTTATTTTTTTGCCAGCTCCTTTATTAAATTTAGATGACCGTGTCTTTGATAGTTCCTGAAGATGAGATAAATGCCTCAGCCTAGAGAACACAAATTTGCAAGAAGAAAATGAGAAGTGGGGTAGACATCTTGATTTTTTTTTTTTTAACTGCTGAAAAAATAACCCAAAGTTAAATTGTGTGGGGTTTTTTTGCCACCATCAAAGAGATTTTAACAATTGAGTGTCTGAGTTTCATGGTTTTTTTTGTTCTTCCCAGGAAGCCATAGTCAGTGCTTGGATTTTGTTCAGTGATGGGTCAGTAACACCATTAGATATCTATGACTCCAAGGACTTCTCGATCACCATCACTTCACTGGATGAGATGGTAGTGTCTGTACACCAAAATCTTCAGTCCAAATGGCCCGGGGTAGTGGCAGAAGGGGATGGGCAAGGACCTTTGATTAAAATTGAAATGGTCATCAGTGAGCCCTGTCAGAAGACTAAGCGGAAGAGCATCCTGGCTGTTGGGAAAGGAAGTGTCAAAGTGAAGCTTGGTCAAAAAGATTCTGACCAAAAAGGAAGTAGTAATGACATTGATGATGCAGATAGAGATTTTAAAAGCCATGCAAGCAATTCTATAGAGAAACCAGCAGAACAAGACAGGACAGCACAAGAATGGTCCAAAAACCACGAGGAGATGCCCAGTTATGAGGACAATGCAAATAAAAGCACAACTTTGATATCTCCCATTGATCTGGAGTCCCTGGAGGATGAACAGCTCCAAAATAACCCAACTACCTTTACAGGTTTCCCTACGCAAGTAGAACTACCAGGAGAAAGCAATCCCAGTGATCTCACATTGACTCCAAGAGGATTAACAGATCTGGAGATTGGCATGTATGCCCTGCTGTGTGTTTTCTGCTTAGCAATCTTAGTCTTTTTGATTAACTGTGTGGCATTTGCTTGGAAGTACAGACATAAAAGGTTTGCTGTGAGTGAGCAAGGCAACATTCCCCATTCCCATGACTGGGTCTGGCTTGGAAATGAGGTTGAACTGCTGGAAAACCCAGTTGACATTTCACTCCCGTCAGAGGAGTGTACGACCATGATCGACAGAGGAATGCAGTTTGAAGAAAGCAACTTTCTCCTTAATGGGAGTTCTCAGAAGACTCTTCATAACCATATCCTCAGATCTTCTGAGTACCTTTGTGAAAAAGAAGTTAAAACTGAACCTATAAATCCTTCTGGGCCAAAGCAGAAGCGAGTAAAGTTCACTTCATATACAACAATACTGCCAGAGGATGGAGGCCCCTACACCAACTCAATTCTATTTGACAGTGATGATAATATTAAATGGGTATGCCAAGATATGAATCTTGGTGATTCCAAGGAACTTAGGGACTATATGGAAAGACTCCAAGACAATATGTAAAACTACTTTCTTATGTTTGTAATCACCTTTATGCCTTCTGTTTATGGATGGTGGAGCAGTCAGTCCAGTCAGCAATAGGAACAAGACAGTCCAACCTTGGAGTTACTGAGATGATAACCTGATATCACTGAGCAGGTACAAGAGGCTGGCTGAGTTAAACCTGTTTCACCACAAACCAGGATGTGCCCCTAAAACAGCTACCTGTAGGTGTTGGAGGTGTCACACATGATGGCTGTTTTTGTATACTGCCTGGTACTAGCAAAATGCTAATACAACTACGCTCAGACTCAGAGGAGACTTCATTTGTCTGTCATCTCTCATGGTAAAGGGTAAATCAGAAAAGAAAGGGATATTCGTTTGCATTGATTTTTCTAGTGGTCGTCCTTTGTAAAGCACAGTGGACATTTCATGCTGACAGCCTGGAAGGAGGCTTACTTTAAAAAGGGATCTGAATTAGTCTAATTTTAGCCTATGTGCAATGCAGCCAAGTACTCTTATTATTTTTCACAATATAAAACCCCCCATGTGGTTAATTTCCTTTCCTATTGTTATGAATTTTATTTGACTTAGGGAACATTAAATATTTTCTTTGGAAGTTGTTTTTTTTTTGGTTTTTTTTTTTTTTCAGTTGTACCAAAGTGTAATACAGTAATATTTATAATGATTTAAGTTTTCTGTTCATCTGCATCTGCCCCTAGAGACACCTCCTGCATCACTGATTATCTTTCTTCTTTCCATATGGGTATATGGGTCGTTAGTATTTGCAACATAGAAAGGTATTAGAGAACTCTTACTGGGAAAGGGTTGTATCTTCTTACAGGGAACTGTAAATAATAATAAACCCTGGAAACTAAAAACCAAGGAGTAGCCCTGGGTTTACTTTTGCCGTTGCTAACATGAAAAAGTAACCTGCAACAAAACAGCACACACTTCAAGGAAAACACTTTGCTGAAACAGCAGCTTGGTTGACACTACACATTATTACCAGAAAGTCAAATGTGGTATTGAAATGCATAGGACAGGAAGGAAATTTCCTAACAAATAAGCAAAGGTGTGGAGTAACTGCTACTCTGTACAAATTAATACATTGATGGGAGAGTTTGGCAGGACAAAGAAGTCCATGCTCAAGAGCCAGTGCCCCAGACTTGGTCTAAAACATCTCGGACTGTAAGGGTGGTAAAGAGAAAAACTTTACACCGTGTTTCATTACAAAAGGGAGAATGAAAGAAAAGACAAATTGGGCACGTTAGAAGGTGACTATTCCCAATTTTAACAAGGAAAACACACTGGAAATTCAAAGCTGCCATTTCCTATGTATTACATGTATTTTTTTTTTTTTTTTAACTGAAGGATAACTGAAATAAATTGAAAATTACAGTTATAAAAAACCTGAAGCTACACAATACTTAGCAAAACCAATAAAGCACACGTTCTTGTGATGCATCCTGTGCAATAAACACAAGATCCAAATTACAACTGCCTTACATATTGTAGTTCCCATCTTTTAGGTACATCAAGATAGAATTTAAATTTTATAATTCAGTTCTGATATTAGAACAGACCAGATCACCTTAACTATGGAAAATTCTGCATTTGGATCCTAATTCACAACTGGTAACGTGTTTAATGTAACTGCTACCAAACATGAGAATTTTAATGGTGAGACTAGAAAGTGAGGACACCAGGCTTATATAAGTGATTAGAGACTTATGTTTGCTGGCACTGAACTGCACAGAGAGGGGATGGCATCTGTTATAATCTAATTTTAAGTAGAGAAAATAATAGACCACAGAGATGCTTCTGTTTCATAAGGGATGCAGCACTTGTGTGTCAAATGAAATCTGGGTTTCTTTAACAAGTTTTCGCTCTTCTTTAAATGATTCAGACCTTGTAAGGAAAAAATTAATCTCTATTATGATCCTTGTTACTAACAATATAAAAATCCCTTTTTAGAATTTAACATGTCTTCCCAACACATTACTTTGTATTTAGCCCAACAACAAACGAAGCATATTGTTTGCACAAGGGTGAATTAGTACAAATCAACCTCAACTAAATCTAGCCTGTAAAACAGAGAAAACAACTTGCTGATGGTAGTTGCAGAAGGCAGCAACACCTATGTTTTAATGAACATGAATCATAGTATGGTTTGGGTTGGAAGGGACCCTAAAGATCACCTAGCTCCAGCACCACAACAGGCACCCCCAGACAGTCCTTCAATGAAATTCTACAATCAAGTTCTTAGGTGGCTCAGTGACTGAATGTGACTTTAGAATCATGACTTTTGCAGCTATAGGCATCATACATGTGTCTATTCCTAAGTTAAATTACAAATACAGCCCATTACAAAGCAGCACAGTCACTGCTGGTGATCAGGAAAACTTTGGAACTGGATACAACTGTCCACATAAAGACCCTTTCCAAAATCTGGCAATGGGGAAAAAAAAAAAAAAAAATCTACAACTGCATATTCATATAACCTTTCTTTTTTGTTTTACATCACATGCTGTTGAATTCAAGTTCTTACATGGAAAAAAGATGACACAAAACCCAAAAAAGCTGGGAAGAGAGAATTCTACTCTCAGTAAAACCGAGATAAGACCAATAAAGTGGAGTTGTGTTGGATCTGTGCTCGTTTAAGCACTTATGCTGCTTCTCAAATAAAAAGGGAAAGAATGTATATTAATATATTTAATGCAAAATGTAGTTCTTAGCTGATCAGTCCTTCTGAAATGAAATATATCAAAATGAAGTTTCAAAATTATGACATACTTTAAATGTAAGTATATTTATTTAAAATTATTTTTAAACCCCACAGTTTTATGATTATCCTAAATGTTTGGATTTTTTGTGTTTTTTTTTAAGGGGAAGTATTTTGTTCACTTCACATGTAATATTCTACTTTTCTCTTAAATGAAGAGCATTTATATGCTGATAAAAGAATCTCTCCCTTTGAGATTACAAAGCAAAGGTATCCAAATGATCAAAAGGCACATTATGTATGCATGTATGCAGGAAATGAGGATTGTTTAAAAACAGAAAATAGAAACTATACTGACAGATTAATTAGAATTATGCTTCAGCAGGTGCCCAGGAAAGCAGCACTCATAATTTAATACTGAGCAAACAGTGCAACTTATTTCTGGCATGTATAGAGAAGACACTGGGAGCAAGGTCCTTTGTCTGCTGTCAAGGAAAGGAGGGACATAGTAGCAATGCAACTACCAGGAGACATGTGGGGAAAATTCTGTAAGTAAAGAGTGGATTAATGGAACATGGCGAGTTTTTGAACTTTGAAGAATAAAGCTGATGCCAAACCCTCAGCTGCTGTAATCAGAGCTGGGTGATTTATGGCAGCTGGCAAATAGAGAATGGAGAAGCAGGAGCTTGCAGTTCTCATCTGTGCAGAACTTCTTTCCTTTGGCCATCACACACTGCCCAGCTCCATGGGGCTTGTCTACACCTTCTTTCTCATGTTAATAAGAACTTAGGAAACCAGTGCCCTGCTCTCCTCTCCATGTAGAACCACACAGATTCAAGTTTTGAGCTGCTGTTTCTTAATTCATTTTGGGGAATGTACAAGAGAAACCTTACAGCCATACGACACAGTACAAACAGCCCATTACAGAATGGAAAGCCCTGTATTTCAAGGTAGAGTACCCTATGAATAAAATACCTATTTTTCATAGTGGATATGCTCTTTTCTGAAATATAAATCATGTGCACTACACTGAAATACACTATAGTGTATTGTGAAATGCATACATTAATTGATGAATCTATAACACTGAATATGTATATACATCACACCCAAGATATTTATACAATATGTCTTAGATGTATAACATAATGAATTCTGTACAAAATAAACTGTAAGTTAAGACAATGAAACAGACCTTTTATATCCGTGTAGTTTGTATGCTAATTAAGCTATTCCAGCCTCAGTTTTAATCCTTAAAATGTGCCCTTGAAAAAAAAACCCAAAACCAAACCCCATATTTTCTGTGGAAAGACACCTGAAATAAAGACTGCACTCTTCAGAAAAGAAGCAACTGAAAGACTGTGAAGGAAACAGATTCTCCTGGAGAAATAAACAATCTTCTTGTGACTTTTTTTTTTAAAACTGACTGAACAATGTTGCATTTATACTGGTCAAGGTGATCTGCTGGCTGGGTTGAGGGTGATGTGCCCCTGCAGTGTGAACAGTAAATCAGCAGAATCACCAATCACAGGGGATGCTCCTGTCCCTCCTTGCTCAAGGCAACACAAATCACCAGATTATATACTCCACCCTTCCTCAAAATAGTGCTCCAGCCCCCTCTTCCTGCAGAGTGATCCTTTCTCAGCATAAAGTGAACAGGTGAACATATTAAATGACCATTGACTTGCAAAGTACAGTAGAAATGTATGTTTGGATTTAAAGAAAAAGGTAAAAAACCTGAACCTGTCCCTTTAGTTCTCTCCAGGGTGAATCACCATAGGTCAGATTTTTGATTTTGTGTCTGAATTTCCTCATGTTCACGTTAGAATCAAAGAGTCTCAAAATGATAAAGTGACCACTGACCTCATCACAAGAGTTGGGAAGCAGCTCGTTAGTGCCAAAACAGGAATTGTGTCTCAGTTTTTAGGTTTTGCTGAAGGTCTTGGAGAAGGTGTCAGACAGCCACAGACTCACTCAGGACCTGCCAAGGTAATCATGCCTCTCACAGACAATACAGCGCGGGGCAGCAGTGCTTGGGAGGTGCCTCCATCATCCTTTTGCTGTTCTCAGCTGAACCATGCTTGAGATCTGACTCTACAAACACTGCAAAGGTATAGGCTGCTACTAATGGGAGTCATTTAAGATCACCTGAACAATTTAATGATCACTATTGCCATTTCTAATGTACTGAAGTGGTTTTTAAAGTCAATTGGATGAATGGATTGCAAAGCTCAGTTAAGGACGTGCCTCAGAGAACCTAAACTCTGTGGTGCTTTGGGCACAGATTCCAGTTTGTCACCACTCAGTATCCTCAATAGTAAAATAAGATTTTTTTTTTTTGTAGCTGATATCATTGTATTTTTTGCATTGCCAGTCATATTTGATCCTTATTTCACCACTACTATGAAACCCTTCCCCTCAGCAGCATCTGACTAAAGAAATGTAAGTGGATCTATTGACACTGCAGGGCTCTACTTAAGGCAACTAAAGGTACCAGACTATGAGCTTTTACAGAAAAACAGTATTTATGGTTATATTTTTTATACACAACTTATACTCAACTGTTCAAAACAACAAGCCTAGGTGTAACACTGACCTACCAATGTGTGTGTCCTGTGGAACAAAAAAAAAACCAAAAACCTACCTGTAGTTATTTGGGAAAAAAAAATAACCCAACAAATACAACTCTTTTTTTTTTTCTTTCAAAAAAGAGAGCCCTCAGGAGCTGGCAGGCAAAAGGCCCACATAGTGATATTTGTCACAAATTAAATAGGCCAAATGCTGAAGGCTGTCTCAGTTGAAACTCTCACTGGTCTTGTTAAGAGTTGGAAAGGAGACAGGACCAGAGACAGACAATTACCAGTCAGGTCTGGAGCCTGAGAGGTTGGATTCAGCCTTGTGTTACATAAAACTTTCCAATCAGTAGCACCTCTACCTGGCAGCAAAGAGAATGATGGTGCTCAGACTTATGTGACAGATGACATAAAACTTTGAGGATTTCTTTGGTGAAAAAGGAGCCAGTTAAAATTAGCTGTTAATTCTCTGCCCTGCCAATACAGCCCTTATAGCATGACTTTTTTTTTCTTATTCCAGTGTGCCATGTGGCCAGTGTCTGCAAAAGTTTGGTTACTGAGGGAATAAAATTGAGCTGCCTTATTGAAAGAAGCAGATTATTTAAGAAATTCAAGTGAAATGGATGATTTTTTGAGACCGGCTCTGACACTGTAAAAGTGTATGACAGCCTTACTTGCTTCCATAAACATACATATCAGTACAAGGTTTTATAAACCAATGTAAATGAAGACTTGTATTGTTTCTTCTGATAATCTTGGATTAATCTATTTAAAAATCAATGGGATCTGATGATCTAAAAACCAAGTAAGGAGCTCAAGATTTAGTGGAAATGAACAATGGATGGTTTAATCCTCCTCTTTAAAACTATGGAAGGCAGCATAGAATATACTCTCCTATGCCATAGTAGTATCTGTAAGGTTTGGGTTTTTTAATCAATAGGATTTAAATTCAAAAAATTGTCAGCCGTTGTTAATATTTCCCCTTGGTTTGTATAAACCAGGTATGGGTATCTATTTTAATCCCCAGGTACAGCAAACAAGCTATTTATACCACATACCATGCTACATATGCATGCAGCATACAGGCATCCATATGGCATCCATTTGATATCTAGCTGATAACACTGAATTGGCCAACCTATATGAAAACGTTGTGGAATCTTTCTTTTTAAATCTAAACCACTTGTTCACTTCAAAAAGCCTGATTTACAAAGACAGGCCAAATGAGTCTCTTTTTCTGGAGCACTTTTGCAAAGACTGAAGAGCTGGGATCCCCACATGCTCTACTGGGAGCACAAAAGGCCTCTTTCAGCAGCTGTTTTTTTACTGAAGAGTAAAGAGACATTGGTACTGCCACCACCCCCTGCCATACAGAAATCTGTCTACAAAAGAAAAGGGGCAGGTACTGATGCTATTTCAGTGTCCTGAAGGTTCATGTGTGTGACACAAAAAGGGTAATGGCCACTACAGAGTCCAGGTCTGCTACACAGTGAGTTAGAGAAGGGACATTTTGGAAACACTGCTCACAAAGCTCTGACAAAGTCAAACTTCAATGAAAACAACCCAGCCTGAGAATTGCTATGTTGGCTGACAATAATGGCCATCTACACTCTCATCCTATTAAAGTCCATGACCACAATGAGACAATTCAGCAAATGTCAAGAAAACATGCAGCACAGGTTTGTACAATAATATCTCTGTCTGACCAACATGCACAAAGGTTTGCAGCCCATGCCAGGTAGCTACAGGCTGTGGTTCAGTACAGCTAATGCAGTTACTTTTCTAAAACTGCTCCATGATGTAAAAGCATAGAGGTATAATATATACTTGTTCAGGTACATAGGGATGTGATTACTGGAAATAAATGCATAAAATGAGCTCCTCTGTCTGGCATGCTTGTAGATGCTGTATATGGTGCCTGTGTTGACTCTCAGTTCGATCTGGCCCAGTTGCTCAAGTCCTTTTCTGGCTTTGAGCTTTCCTTAATGCATCATTCTAATTTATCAAATAGCTTAAAACACCAAAGCATGCATCACCAAAATATAGACTAACAAAAAGTTTCAGACTTGCTAGAAAAAGTGAAGCACATAATAACTAAAGCAATTCAATTTGCTGCCCCAAAGAAGCTGCACTCCTCAAAATAAGCCTTCTGGAAGCCAAGTTCCTAAGGGCATTCCCTAATTTGGAAGGAGTTCCTCTTACCCTGCTGCTTTTCTTTCTGTTGACACCACCAGCAGAAAGCATATTGAAAAAGAAAAGTTGGCAGGGTACCTGATGACAAATGAGCCATTTTGTAATACCTGATTACCTTTCCAATTGGAAGATGGTGATACTTACCGTGTTGAGAGCCCTGTGACTCCTCCAATGCTTGGACCCTGTCTGAAGTGGAATGGAAATGGGTGGGTGCCCTCTGGGGGACTCACCTGCACACAGGTACAGTGCCCCAGAAACCAGTGGAAGCAGAGGAGAGAAAACTTCATAGTAAACTTGGGGATAAACACAGAAGCCTCGTGTGCTGGTGAGGCTATTTCACCTCAGTAACAACACATAAATCAGCCAGCCCTTTTCTTAACAAGTTCATTACACACCTAGGAGCCACCCTGGAATTCCTGAGACAGCTGCCTCTGCTTTCAACTGAGCTTCATTTAAATAAGGACACTTGACAGATGATTTCTGAAAGCAAACGAGGATCAAAGCTAGGACTTTGTTGTTTGTTCAGCTGCTATTTGACTGTGCTACCTTTTTTTTTACTGTGGCTTTAGTAGGTTCTTGGTCATTGTAACTCGTAAGGATGTACAGTACTTTAAAAGAAAATCAGTCAGCAGTGTATGTACCAGCAACCCAAATAATGGAAGCATGTTTTTGTCACTATAACACAGTTTGTAAGTCAGCTTGTTCCCTTGGCTTGCCAGTAGCTGATGGTGACCCTACCAAGACACATGGCAGTGCCAACATTCTGAGAAATCTCTTTCATGAAAAGTAACAACATGCAGCATTAGATAAGCAACAGTTTTCCTGACAGAAAAGAAAAAACAGAAGCTAGAAACACTGAGGTAGGCACATTAGGACACAAGTTGGGAATAGCTGGCATTTTCTCAGTAGCAGCATCACATAACCTGTAAATGATACTATATGCTTTTTACTGAATCTTCTTCTGCCTGGTTTAATCTTTTTAACACCACTTTTATGTAATAAACCTGGCCTGCCTTTACAGTGAGACTCCTCCTGCTTTGAAGTCAGGGAAAAACAATCTTCCAAAGGCAGCTGTAATAGACCCTTCAGCTGTTCAAGGAGGACGAATGCACCCAGGGAGAAATACAGCAGGTACCAGAGCTCTCCTTGCTTGAACAGTGTTAACAGCTGTCTCCAGTCTGGGTTAAGAATGAGACCCAGGTAAAAAACTGCTAAGATTTTCAAATATTCTTTGACATCTACATCCATTTTGTATCCAAAATCCTTTTACAAAGGTATCCAAATACCTTTTACAAATCTTTTAAGCAGGAAGAAGGCTAAATCTTCCTGAAAGTTATTCAGGGCTTGTGTCCCCAGGTGCCACTGGGTAACATTCTCCAAAGCATCATAAATTATTTATGACCTTGACCTACCAGTCAGGCAGTACAGCTTAGTCACATTTGCAGTTTTCTTCTTAAGCTATAGAGCAAGCAAAGCTTGTCAGAGCCACAACAGATACCTGTCACTCACTCTGCCACCTATACTGACAAGCATCTGGTTCAACTGTTTTGCTATTAAGCAATATCTGTTTTGCTCTCTTTCCTGTAAATGAGGGCATTTGTCCATACATCTAAATTAGAAAATACATGCTGTCATTTCTGTTGTACTCATAACTTAGTGATCCTTTAAATATGAAACCAGTTCACTGCATTGAGAAACAAAGTCATAAAAACCCCCAAATTAGTAAAAAAAAAAAAAAAGAATGCTTTGGGCTTTTTATTTTTAATTCCCATCTCAATGAATGCATCCAATTAAGTTTCAAAACCACACATGATTCCTCCTTTGGAATGGAGATGTCTTTCCAATGTCTGGAACAGCTGCTTAGCACTGGTGAGAGCAGTGGAGTATTGGTTTCAGTTCTGGACAACCCACTGTGAGAAAGACCAGGACTTACCAGAGCAGGTCCAGTGAATGAGCATGGGGGTCGTTAAGGGACTGCAGTATCTGACTCAAGGCGAGGAGGAGAGAGCTGACACTGTTTGTCTTGGAGATGTTCCAAAATCTTGGGGCAATCTTAACAATGCTCATAAGTTATCTGATGGGTGGAAATAAAGAAAATGGAGCCAGATTACTCTATGCCTTTCAGTGAAAGGCAAAAAGGCAAAAAAAAAAAAAAAAAAAAAAAAAAGGCAGTAAGCACCCAGCACTTGGGGATATCACAAACAGGGCAGAACTGTGCAGGGAACAAAGAACAAGGAGTAACCCAAGCTACAAAAGGGAAAACATCATTACCTGAGCCTTGGACAACATCACCCACTATGTGTCTTGGCAGCTATTACTGTTTAACTGTGCAACAAGTGCTGAGTCACAAAGGGTGTTTTGTGCATTCTGGGTAAGGACCATGACAATTTAATATTTCCTGAATTACCATCTAGTAGTATTAGTCAATGTAGAGACAGGAATGGAGACAGGCAACCTCATAGGAGTTAGGGAGTAAACACAATCAGTACATCCCACACTGTCAGACTTGTCTACAGGCAGAGGTCAGCTGTTAGGTTAGCTGGACAGTGGTTCTGGCTAGGTCAAGGCTATGTAAGAATGCAGGAGAAAATCCTGTGCACACAGGTATTGGATAAGTCTAGATACCTTTAAAGATGTGCATTATGGTCTGTGCTCTAGTGTGTTTGAAAACTGCCTAAGCCACAGAGGCAACATACAAGCATACTGTGGGGTGGAAAGAGGAAGACCGTACAGGTAGCATGGCTCAGTGCTTGCCAAAAGCCCCACAATAATTTTAATGGTGCACCACCAGTTCAGCATGGCATTGAGACATCTGTGTCTAAGGACAGGATTTTAGAAGCCAGAGAAGCTTGGACTCATGATGGCCTTATTATGACAGCTCTAAATAGAGCTCTCAGGACCTGTTTTTGCTCCTGCAACTGCTCCTGGTGAAGCTACAATAGATAGCATCCCACACCATCCATCCCTGGGGGAATGTTGCAGAGCTCTCAAGTTAAACAGCCTACTGCTGAGAGTGGCTTCCACGAAATGCTTTCTCTCCTCCTTCTGTAGACATGCACCACTGCCCAAGGGAGCAGAGCCCTGGCTGGCCATAAACCATCTGTCTTCTCTTGGTACAGATTTCCTAGCAGCAGCAGAGCAGGACCCACATCAGAATGCACTGCTCGGTTGGTTCCTCATGGCGTGTTCTAACAGACTGTCTGATTTAAAATGTTTCAAAGGGGCTATTTTTAGTGATACATATTACACACTTTGCACATTTGCCTCCTACAGAGGCCACCCACATTTGGTGCTTCATTGACCCCGTTCTAATGTTGGAAAGCACCTTGGATGTCCCCCTCTCCTTTGGTGTAGTTTCAGGGTAAATTAGAAGCGACAAAATACAGTAAGTTTTTTTGCATCACTTTAGCAAATACATATCATCTGAGTCTGGGGCCACAGTCTGCCTCTGGCAGAGGGACTTCCATGTGGTTCTTGCTTTCGTGCGTGCCATAGGTGTTGCATATCCCTTCCAAACTGGAAAGGTAAGAGGCATTTTATGCCACCTTCTCTAGATCTTTTTTGCACTGGTCTGGCTGAGATAAGGCAGCATTTTTCTAGCCCTTTTCACTTTTTTTTTTTTCCAGTTAATCTAAGAGCATAGCAACTTTACTAATTTATTTGCTGAAACCATTGAAGATTACATCTACTGTGATCAAATCCCCCTAAGTAAAATATGAACCGCTACTTCTTTGAGCGTAAAGCCTAAATCAATAATGGACATGAAATCATCAGGTTTAATCTCAAACACAGTTAACCCAAGTAATCACTCTTCTTGATATAAAACTAATTCTGCTTGACAATAAAATACTACTGGTCTGCACCATAAACCAATGGAACAAATAACTTTCTTAACCCTGACAGCTGCTGTCCAAAATCATTACATCGCCTCTCCTCAGTGATCAGGCATGTCACTGCAGTGCTATTGCAGCTCAATTCTCTTTCTATAAAACACATCATACGTGCCAGAACTTGGGAATAATTTGGTTTAAGTGAAGTGTTATGGTATTGTCTCTTTTTCTGTTTGCCAGATTTGCATAGGTTGTACAAGGAACAGAAAACAGTAAGGATGTTAGCATCTAGCTAAATTTTCTGTCAAGTTTAAGCATCAGCAGTGAATGAACCTGAGTCCTGAATGAAGATTCCACAAAATCCATAATCAATAGCAGTCAGGTTGAGGTTTCTTACAAATGTGCATCACTGTAATTCTTCCAGGAGCTTCCTGTTCCTCTCCTGTGCTGACAAAGACTGTCAGAATTCAGAGGTCTTTGCCCAGGGGCCCACCTCCACGGGCTGCTTTGTATGCTGGGGGCTAAAATGGTGCAGAATTTGGAAGTACACAGGGGACAGAGATGCATGGCAAGACCCAGCCCAGCATATTTGGATGTGTCCATGTGTTAAGAGCACCTGGCCACATTGTTGTCATATTTCTCATAACTCGGGCTCCCTGTGTAATCTTGACACCAAGCCCATAAATTGCTGATGTTTTTGATATGTAACACACCAGGCATCCAAGATACAAAAGTCAGAAATTACACCAGAAAGAAAATCTGCAGCTCTTCTCATCAGTGCTTTTGGTTCTTAGCTGCAACTGGAAGAAGTTATGTGAAAATCATCTTATGAAGTCTCAAGTTTTGATAACATCTTCCATGCTTTTAATGCCATTTTAAAGGTTGAAGGCACAGCATGCTTTTTACAGTAGGAGAAATGTCTCATTTCTTTTCCCCCCTACTGGCAGAATATTTCACGCTGAGTTCACCTCTAGATAGATCCTTTGGCCTCTCAAATCTCTGGCTTTTCAAGAGCTCTGCTTACATACAGACATTGCATGAGTTCAGAGCTAATTCAAGGATCTGGACTTCCTGTGATTTACCTGTCAGGCATAGAGTCTCTGCACTTGAAAGCCTTACTCAGAGGTTTGTAGTTTTTATCAAAACTCTTCCAGTCGATAACCAGATAACAACAGCTAGGCCAAAGAGCAGAGTTTGATCCAAGTTAGATCCATGTCCACATATGAGCCAGTGAAAATCTGATTATCTCACTGCTGAAGTTCTGGGGTGGAAGCTTCTGAACAAGAGCCAGTGGCTGTTATCATCTTGTTAATGTCAAAGCTCGATTGTTTTTTCCCTCCTTTCAATATTTCTGACAATTTATACCCTGTCACAGTCCTTAATAACAGGTATCTCTGAAGCTGAGAAGTTTTAATATTCTTTGTTTTTTTTCCTCGGCACTTGTTTTTATGAAAAAAAGTTTATTTGGTATGGTTATTTTGTTGTGAGAGGAGAAGAGGAACATTTGTGAGCAAAAGTTGTGTTCCAAATAAGTGTTGCAATGTCAAAATGATAACTTTTTTGAGTAAATGCAACAGGAATGGATTGAAACAGAATTAACTTTGGATTCTATGCAGGTAAGATTTTTTCATTTAGTTTTTCACTTGTGCCTTAATACTTAGGTTTAGGTAGATCTTTCAAATGGAACAACAAAATAGTCTAATCACTTGTCAGGAAAAAAAGAATGTCTGTTTCTTTACACTTGCAACTGTATTCAAAGTGATAGTTTAGATGTATAATTATAAAGATCATGAAAGATAATGAATTTAGTATTTTAAACAACATGCCATACTTTAAATGACAATTATGGCTTTCTATGGTTCAAGAATCAACAGGCTGCTTTTCTTCTGTTGGATAAATACTCAGCAGCACCATGATGGCATTCTGGCAGTCATTAATTAGAGTTTAGTCAGAAAGAGTTTTCCATTATTACCTATCACAAATTATGCAAAACCTGACCAGCATTGAGGTAAAAAGCTTGAATTCTCTTGCCTGAAAAATGATCCTTTCCTCTCCCTCACTGGACTACTTCCTGCAAGGCTGGATACATTTGCAATGTGGAATGATGCAGTCCTGGCATTAGCACTTCCCTGTGCCCAGGAGAGTTCTGTTCTTCCCTTCAACGGTTCAGAGAAGGGAATGATAGGGATGGGAAGTGGAGATTGCTTTTTCCATAGGCTCAGTGAACCCCATCTTGAACTGTATGCTTCCCAGCTTCCAACATCCTGATGATGAAAGGCAGTGGGAGACTGAAATTCAAGGGCTGTTTTGAACTGGGGCTCCTGACTACTACAACCTGATTCTCCTGACTATCAAATGTTCTGTTCTACTTGCATCAGACAGTGATTTGTTTCTGCTGTGCCATTCTCTGAGAAAACTTTCCCACCAAAATGTTAATCAATTTGTTATGTCCCTGTAAATCCCAGTGTATTTTCACAGCATTCCAAAGAAAATGACTAAGGGAGGTTACAATGGAATCTATGCAATTTCTTCACAAGTATAGGAGGAAGCACCCAATTAGCAAGTTTTTTATGTATCAACCACCTCTTTTATTATTCTTCTCCCAAAATGCTATCTGCCCTAGTCTAAACTGCCCCAGCACACTTTTGCACACCATTTCATACCATGCTCAGTCAGAAAATTTGATGCTGCTTTGGCACTTCTAATTACTGGTGTTGATAAAAGCAATTAGTTCTAGTGGGTGGAAATTACATGCAGATCTGTAAACAAATGGTACAGTTGCTCTACCCAGTCTATCATTGTCAGCTGCAACTTGTTCTCTTGAGAGCAGAAAAAGTGCTCTGTCCTTAGCAATGGTGTGTATTTGTTCATTCATATGGATTAGTAAAACAGGCCTGTGAGTGTCAGATAGACCAAGCAAAAGAGAAAGAAGTCTCCCCAGCTACCAGGTCATGTTTTTACACCTGAAAAACACTGGTTTTTCTAACAAAAAGGTTCCATTTAACATCACAATGATGGTAAAATTTCACTGAAAGATATTTGAAAAAGATGTTTTAATTAGGTTTTTTTTTAGAGATGGGAAGAAAACATATGGTTAAAAGTCTTTTCAAAATTAAGGTTTTGTTTTGATTTCTGAGTCTCAGCTGAAGTTTTTCTATTTTTCTCTATTCTTGTTGAGGGAGATATTTGGAGAGAAATTTCCAAACCCCATGGCTCTTTCCACTTTTGAGTGAAAATCAACATAGAATTGTCTGAATTACCTGCAGAGCCCAAACTCTGAGTTTCAGCTAGTGTTGACTAGCTCTTTTAATTACTGAACCAAATTCCAAGCCTGGTGTAATCCAGCCATGGTAACTGAGCCCCTCCAAAAGTGGGCTTGACTCTATTTCCTCAGCAAATGAAAGCAACTAGAAGAAAAAAATGTCACCCTTACATTCTAGACTGGAATTCTGTGCTGTTGTAGGCAAAGCATGCAGCTCACTATGCTTGGGATTGGAAGATGGCAAGAAAGAATCATCAAGACCTTCACTCCAGTTTTAGCCATGGGAAATAAAGGCTGTGCAGGTTGCCCACCTGTGATTAAGTGGATTCTAGCACCTGCTGAAAGCTTTGCTCAAAACAGGATAAATTTTTAATCCCTCCAAATTTCCTCTGCAGCTGCGGAAGCTTTCTCTTTCTTTTCTAAAATATTGATAAGGTGGGAGCAATATTTTGCAGGGAGCAAAGATCAGCATTAAAAATGAAATCTCCACCTCCTAAGCAGCTATTATTTTTATGGGAGTTGTTCATAGGTTATCTTCAGAATGTCTGTTTTGGCTGGTTTTCCTGATGGGTATCTTGACTTTTTGATGGTGGTGAGATGTGCATCTTCTTGTGGATTTGGAAAGGCCATGAAAATGTAGGCAAAACATCTTGTGACATGGATCACAGAATTAACGACAAGCTCTGCTCTCACCTAGAGTAAATCCATCATACTAATTACAAAGTTGTCTGAAAGAGCACCTTTTGCCCTCTGATTTGTATTTTCTGCTAACTTTCTGTGGCCTGCATAGCCATGAAACAGGATAATCCAGACATAACCAAGCACTGCATCAGAAGAATTTAATTAGAGCTTTACAGTGTTCCAGGAAAGTTTAACCTAGATGTTTATCCTAATCAGAACCTGCAGAGATTTTTTAAATTCTGTCCTGGCAATTATTGTTAACAGTTAATATTACAGTTGCAATCAGAACAAAACTGGCTGAGCATCCTACAAAAAATTCATTTTCAGAAAGTAAAGCAATTGACATCGGATCTTAAAATGAGAGAAGGATGGTTTTGATGGGTTTCATGGGAAGGTCAGCAAAGTCTGGGATTGGATTTCTGGTCAAAACTCAGAGCAAAAGTACACCCAACTATCCCCTAGCAGGGGCTATAGGAGCAAACTCTCCCACACTGAAAACGAGTCACAAAAATCAAAGATTTCTGGTGGAAGTTCTGCATGTAAAATATCCAGCCTCATTGGGTTCCTTCTGAAACAGACTTACAATTTCATAAACAAAAAAATTGTTTATGTTAGACTCTCTTTTCTAGTCAGATTTCTTCTGCTTTTATTACTTTGTCAAACATGCTTTTATTTCTTTGAAACACAGGTGTTTTTCTCACTACTGGTGTAACATTTTAGATTAATGGTATTTGAAAGGATTGCAGATGGATGAACAGGGTTGGAGAAACCAAAAAATGACTTTCACCAAAATGTCCAAAATGCAAGAAGCAATCCTGTTTTTACTTTGAAGTTAGATAAAAATGTCAGCACTCACTTTTCCCAACTAGAATTTGTTAGAATTCTCTTAATTAAAAATCTGTTGGTGTTTTTTGGTTGTGGTGTTTTTTTATTATTATTATTATTATTTTTATTTATTTATTTATTTTATTTTATTTTATTTTTTTTCCTTTCTGTGCAAGTACTAATGTTTCTGAAATGTGATCTTTGGGTTATCAGATTACCCTCAAAATGTTTTCTGGGATACAATAGTACTTTATGTATTTTTCTGTAATGCCTGATGATTTAGCTTCACAATTATCTTGAGCCCAAACTCTTATTTAATCTGCTGTGTGGGACAAAGGAGAACAATTTAAGTCAGATCTAGGTCTCTGTTGTAACAGTGCTGCTCAGCCACTTCCAACAGTTGAGCCTTGTCCAAATGGGTCTGTAACTGGAATCACAAAAAGGAACATTCAGCTACGATTTGCAGTGTGTTAATTATTAAAGGCTAAAGGGCCCCACAGTTATTAATATTACAGTGTGAATTTCTCTTCCTCATTTGGGGAGGAGAGGGAACTCTGCAGTGCTGTTTAAGAACTGACAGAGGTAGTAAAACAATTTGGTTCTTTCTCCATTGTTGACACAGCCACAGAAGTAACTGTCAAACAAAGACAAAAAAAAGATGTGCTTCTCTTTACTGCTAAGTTTCCTCAAAGAGTTCCATGCAGCACTTACAAGAACAAAAGGACAGCTACGTATCCCTAGAGGAAATACAGAAATTGTGGTCTTCCTCTGGGACATCTAGGGGTCCTTCTATATGCTCTGATCTATAAAACCATTTATGTACATACTTTGAATATCTCTATGAAATTTGTCTTGACCTAATTAGGTATCTTGATTTACATTACATTTACAGTCATTACAGAGATGACTGCATATGCTTAAGGATTTTTTGTGTGGTGTTGCAGTAGCTGTGCTGTGCTATCCAGAGAGATTCAGGCTGCTCATAATTGCTTATATGGCCATTATTCACACCTGATTAGAAAACAAGTACATTTCTGGATACGAGTTGTGGATCCTTTAGCCAATATCCCTGTCACTAGTTTTATTTCCACAGGGCCCCTGCATATGTCACCCTAAATCCCACTGCTCTGCAGAGTGCAGCTGGAGCAATGCTAACTTGCCCACTAATGAAGTGGGCAAAATCTGAGTTGTCTGCAATAACTGCAGGAAGTTTTGCATATGGCAGATGAAGCAGTTGGGATTCCTCCAACATGACAGTATGAGAAGTCACTTTAAATAACTAACTGTCTACGTACAACAAAATCAGGTTTTTCACATTTATGATAACAAGCAAGAAAAGCCATCTATGAATAAATCATGGTTTTGGGTTTGTTTTTTTTGAAGACAGAAAAAGGAAAGGTGTTCCCAGTTCACTAAATTTTTTCCCTCTGCCTCCTGGTCCCTGCACTGCCTGAGACACCCATCACCCACAGAGACAGTGAGCTGCTCCTGGGCAGCCCCCACCAACTGGTTATGTTTCAAAAGCAGTAACACCCCGCGGTTTCAGCCCTCTGTTAGCACCCCTCCCTGCCCTTGGCAGCTTGCAAAGACACCAAGGTTCAGTGTCACCTGCCTGACACCACCAAATAACGTAGGAGCAGGAGGGAAGTGTCCCTCTGGAGAGCAAGTTCTGCTGGGTGGCACTGCCACTCACATGGCACCACCAAACAGCATCTCAAGGCATGTTCTCTTGTCAAGAAGACCCATTTGGAGCTGGTCAAAATACAGAACGTCCAAACAATAAACATTTCAAACCCTCAGAAATATTATTTGTCCCAAACTGAGAGTCAAAGTTTATGTTTTCCCTGGGATAGCATTTGAAAACCACTAAAAAATTAATATTATTTTAACAAATATCGAAACATTTGTTTTTCCACAAAGTGAGGCCATTATGTTTTGAGAGTTCAAGTCACTGGGATAGAAAAAACTATAAAATTATGAATTGTTTTAAAATTGCATAGCTGTATAAACTAATAAACTGAATAAATAAGGAAAACCAAGCTAAACTGAAATTATAAAGTCAAACAGAGTAATTTACATTTTTCCCTATTAAAAATTCATTGAGAAGCGACACGTGCCATGAAATGTTTCAATTTCGACAAAACTGCTGTGTTCAATGGAAAACTTCCATCCAAACATTTCTGAAGTGTTACACGGGTGGGTTTTTTTTAAGTTTCCTTGCAACCACAGTGCCACCCACTGGCTGTTGCAGTGCTGGCTCTGCACAAGTCCACAAAAGAATCCTTGCAACTAACATTTTGTTTCCCTAAGGAAAAAAAGGGTTCTGGATCTTGGTCTGAAATCAGCACTGACCAAAATACTGCAACTGAAGAGCTTCCTCTTCTCTTCCAGAGCCTGCTAAACAACCAGGGTGGGATAACCAGCTTGGTAGAGCAGTGACAGCACTGCAGGGGATGATGTCTTGCTAAATTGTTACTACAGCAGAGGACTATTCCACCTAAAATGACAAAAATAATTAGGATATTTTATTAACCTGTGCTGATGAGTTAGTACCAAAACCCAAAATGAAGCTAGTATCAGTAATTTGGAGATTAAAAGTAACACCACCACATTAGCAGCTACCTGTTTTCTTTCAGGGTGTACAAAACAAGAGAACAAAAGGGAGGTTTCTGGGGGTTTTTCCACTGCCATTTTCATTTACAGCACCCTAACAAAAAAAAGATCTCCCTTTTCATTAGAAAAAAATAAGGAAAAAACCCAGAAAAATAAGTCTCAATGACATTTACATCACAATTTACCTGGGAATATCTTGTAGGAGCTCTGTGCAGCACGCATGGCAAAATGTCAGCAAAACCATGTTGAATGTCATTAAAACATGTTGAAACAGGTAACTTGGACAGAGCTGAAACTTTTCCTTTTGCCTTCCTCAGATATCCCAAACTAATCAAGACAGAGAAGTGATTCAACTTCAGAAGAATAATCTTTTGAATAAGTCATATATATTTAATGTTCATTTACTAGATTTTGCTCAACGAGTTTGCCTTTTATTTCTAATTCAGAATGAGGAAGCAGTTCCCAGTTTTGAATCCATTGCAGAGACATTTGAAGTTTTGCTCAGTTCCTGGCAGCTCCTTACAAAATCATGTCAAGCTCCTGGAGTTACCCAAAGGATCTACCAGGGCTATTTAATATATCATGCTAAATACTGAAATACTGTCTAACAGCAGCAAAGAAATGGAAGCTTTTACAAGGGCACCTATCCAAGTTTTAACCAAATGAAGGTAGGAACCACAGTAATATGGCAACAGATCCAAGCTGGATCTGGCTCAGTATCCTCCTCTGATGGTGACTGCCCAGACAAAAGGTGTAGAAAATCAGAGAAATGCTTCTCTCTGAGATTTCTCCAGCAGTCAGTGGTTCTGTAACTTCTTCAGCTGGAAACTACAGCCAAGGCATTCTATTTAAAAGCCACTTATACCCAGCCAATCTCTCACAAATTTTCTTGAGACCATTTATACTTCTGGCTTCTCTGGCATCTTATGGTACTGAGATCTGCAATTTAATCACATTCTGTATAAAAATTAATCCCTTTTATTTGTTCTGAACCAGCAGTTTGACAATGTCACTGGAACCCCGGTGTTTTGTGTTACAAAAAGCAATAAAATAATGAGTAACTATTCCCTATATGACTTCTGTCTCTTTCATAATTTTGTATATGTCATACCTTTTCCACCTCTAGCTGGTAAATTCTGCCCTGTTTACTTTCTCCCTCTCTCTGAGCCATGCTCTGTCTCTGAGCATCTCTCTGCTTTTTTTCAAATTTTCAGCACTATCCATGTGTGTTCTGGTGGCAATTATTGTCCACAATGTCCAATGCAGGTATGGGGGTACTACAGATTATGTAGGGCAGCTCATGCTCTCTCTTTCACTCTCATTTTTCTATGCATCCCTACAATTCTATTTGCCTGTTTGACTGTAGCCAGCACTGAGCTGTACTTTCAAAGAGCCACTTTCACAATCCTATCAATGTTGCATTTTGCCCTTTCCTCTGCTTTGTGTCTGTGATGTTAAGCAACTAGCCAGATCGTGGATTATGTTCAGGACACTAAATCCTTGATTGGAAAGATGTCCAGCTGCAGGTGTTTCTGGATCAGCCCAGTATCATTATTACCTTTATATATGCAGGAGGCCAATAAAACCAAAAGCTATGAATAAACTGTAAATCATGCTCAGGGATCAATTCTGCAAGCATTTGGAAGTGTGACATTTCCCTGACTTAGGCTGCAATAGCTTGGTTGTGAATTCTCACAGTATCAAAGATACCATTTGTGCTCATTTCCTCACTAAAGCAATCCATCACATGAAGCAGAGTGCAAGAACTCCCATTTTTCAAATGGACTCTGTGGGTTTGTGCATACTTTGTCAACATTTTCATAGCTGACAAATAAGACCACGCAAAATCTCAGGTCTGATAGCCATTCCCCAAATATTTTCAATAATAGACATTGCTTTATTATAGTCTCTTGTACTTCAGGAGCAGTTTCCTCAGAATTTACAGCAGCTCAGCATTACAGTCCTGCATTCACCACTACACTAATCATCCCTACAACTAATTATTTTCCCCCTGCAATACAAAATAGCTTTGTCCACAGTGGAAGTAGTCCTTGACTACCCCAAACTATGGCCAGGCACTGTATGGAAAGGGCTAGTTGACACCAGCTTCAAGAGTTGAATGTTAATGATGGTCAAGCACCAGTGTGGCCTTTGCCCAAGGCCCATTTAATTTATTAATGCAGATGCCATTATGGAGTCCCAGGCAGCAAACTGGGAATGTGGTTCTCCTTTGCTATTAATACCAGAAGCAGGTAATTATCTCATTGTCTGCAGGCTGCAAAACAACAAATCAGATTCAGAAATATGTTCAACATTTATAGCTGGGGTCAGATTTTTCAAAAGAGCTCTTCATCTCTTCAGGCACTAAAATAAGTGACCAGCTTCACATAGAAACGTGCCAGAGACTGAGCTGTTTTGAAGATTATTTCCAATTAAAGATCATGATGAACATGAATAAACTTGCCCCAGAATCTTCAGAAGAGGAACTGCTTTTCAGACACAGCTATAGCTGTAAAAGCTACTAAACCCAAGCCAATTCTCCAGGATTACAACAGTCAAGGTCAAGAAGTTGATTCAGTATGTCAAGGACAGAAAGATTTTGCAGGAAATAAATTAAATCATTATGCCTCAAAAAAAGAAAAAATATATTTTATGTTAGGTGAGCCAGACAGAAAGAGCTACCAGTACAAATATATAAAAAGCAGATACAGTGTAACCTTAAGGAATCCAAGAACCACTTTTCCCCACCAATTTTTTAGACAGCCATCTTAAGCTAGCAAAAGCTTCTAATTTTGATCTGCAGAGAATTCGTATTTAATTGGAAGTATTCTGCCAATTCTGTCATAAGAAACTCAACACAGATTTTCAAGCCATTACAGAGAGAATAAATGGCAATGCTTAGGTACTGCCTTTGAATCTAGGTCGTTCAATTTGGTTTTATTTCCCTCTTTAAAATTAATGATATATTCCACATGTCTGTGGAATAATGGGAACAGAAGTTAAGCGAAGAATATAGCTGTTCCCAACTATTCACTTGCTCTGGAGATTTGAGCCATCCATCTTCCCATAATTGCTACCATGGTAAACAGTTTCTTAAAAATACTATGTTGACTTTCACTACTGTCAGCTTCCATGACTGTATTTGTTCCAGGTACTGTGGATACTGAGCATATTGCAAGCACAGGACAGAGGGGCTCTGGATCCAAAAAGAGAAGGCTGTTGCTGGTTGTCAGACAAGCAGGATCAGGCCTGGAAGATTTCCTACTGGGCTATGCAAAAAAAAAAAAAAATCACTCCTTGACATTGTGACTGTTTGATAAAAGTGCTGCCTGGGTCCAGTAAGGAGGAAAATAATGAAAAAGAACTTTGAGAATAAAGCTGTATATAGCCATCGCATCCACTTAACTGAGCAGTCACAAAACCTGTTAGTGCTCTCTCCAATTAGTGCAATAGAGAATGAAGCCTGCCCTAAATTCAACATTAACATTTGAAAAACAGTTCCTTAGGGCTAACAAGACAGGGAAAATGTTCAAAACACTGATAAAATTGTACATCCCTCAAAAATATTGAGAAAAAAAAAAAGAAAAATACCACCTTGGTATGATAACAAGAAAAATTAACTCCTCTCTGACAAATTATATGCTAGTGTTTAATTTGGCACTAACCAAGGCTGTGAAAGCACATAATATAATTACTCTAACACAATGATTAGCCAGTAATTAGCACTGGCCTATCTTACATTAGAATCCTAGCTTTTTGTAATACGTTTTTATCTTTACCTACATTCATTTAGTACAAAAGCTGAGACACGCACATCATGGCAAATAATTAGGACATGGATTTCAGCTTAGTTCTTTGCAACAGTGAAGTACAGACCAATAAGTGCATAACACAAGGGCTAATTCATATTATCTACATACAAATTATTAATTTGCTTCTTTACCATTTAATTAAAAAGCTCACTGCTATACACTGCCATCTGTAGACAAACTAAGGTTCCCTTATTCCATGGAACAATGTTTTTTGCTGTATCTGCCAAATACCTCTCAATATTTCTGGAAGAGGGTTTAGTCCAGCAGATGAGGAGGGGCAGGCAGGACAGATCCAAATTTGACTCAGTCTGCTGGAATCAGACACAAATAGCAGAGGGAAGCTTATTGCACTAGTGCAGTTCTATCCCTGACACTGAAGCATTGCCATGTTCAACAGCATTGAAAAAAATACCCATGTGAGCTTAGGAAAACCTCAGTTGCTTCCAGATTTTGAAGGGGAACAATGCAATAGAGGAGAGAAGAAAATACATCCACTTCCAAAGCAACAATTCCTTCATCAGTAAGAGAAAAATTCACATTCTAACAGAGTAAATCCTCAGCTGGTACAAGCTACTCTTGTTCCATTGTATTGTCAAAATGACTTCAATGTGCCTTCAAATTTCAAAGTCACTGGCATGCACTGTGGTCACAGAATTGTCCTTCTAGGAGTGCCTGCTAGGATGTCTTCCCCAGCTGTATCTTACAGTGGGTCAGGAGTATTTTGGCTGCCTAGGGATAAACAGTGCTTGCTGCTAGCTGGGCTATTGAGAGCTGGCATTGTGAGCCCTCTGGGGTGAGTCTGCTGTACTTTTCTACAGCATTTCTAACCTCTGACCCTTCAAAACACAAGAAAACATGACCAAGAAATGAGCTTTCCTCTTTTTTATGCTAAATAATATGAAACACTTCCACCAACCTGTGGGAGCATGAGTGCCTACTGCCAGCAGGAGCAGACTTTGTGACACTCAGGCACAGAGGTTTGCTGAAAGCCCACAATGATTTTTCTGCTGAAGTGGTGGGGAATAATGTTTGAGTGCAGCACCCCCCAAATCTTCAGACAACACAAATGTGCAGTTTTGGGGGTGTGCAGGGTGTGGCACATGGTAACTGGGATAATCCCATATTATTTACACATCTTTATCCTGCTGCAGTGCTTCCCAGTTGATTTTCAGAGCACTGCATAAACATTTCTGCTAAGCCAATCAAGCCCCTGACTCAAACGCTGTGTCCTTATTTGTCTCTTCTTTCCTTTGCTTCTTCAGAATATGGGTCACAGATGCTCAACTCTTCTAGTTCTGTTACCCATGTCACTTACTGTGAGCAATGAAACTTATGATAAAACCTTGGCAGATCCTATTAATACACAAGGTGACAAGAATTTGTGACCCAGAAGAGGATCTATCATTTGCTGGAAAACTTTTTAAAACGACTCATCCTCCTAGTGTAGCTCCTCTCTAAGAATAGAGCAGTAATGAAAACAAGATCTGTCAATTTGTTTTTCCTGCATTGCTGGTGCAAGTTTGAAATCCAGAAGTGTGGCTCCCAAAGCATCACTTCATTGGAACAACCAGAATGATTCCTCCTTGTGAGAGGAGGTGAGCATCTGGATTAAAAACTGAACTGAGAAATGCTAACAGTGACAGTAACAAGCTCAGCTATTGAAGAACATTTTTGGTCCACATACCAAGAGCCATCAAATTACATATAAGCCCTGTAAGGTGATAGGAATGTATTTTGGAGGAAGCATTTTAGTATTTGACATTAGGTGTTTCTATTATGGTGGTGAGGAAAACATTCTCATTGTGGTAAAAAATGGCACTTCTGATGAGTCTTTAATTCCCATTCTGTTGTGTGTTTATCTCCACAAACAGCAGGTGCACATTTTTCATTCATCCATTGTTATGTTTTTTTTTTAAACACTTTCTTGAACAATGAAATGTCTGAAAAGGGGGAGAAAATATTACAGTATGTTTCCACTCTAGAATATTGTTGCCCTTGAAGAACAAGAATAAACCTCCCTCCCATAACTTTGCCATCAAGCCACCTAAGTCATTACAGGAAAAATGTGCTGTCCTTATGCAGAAAGAGGACATTAGTTATATTACTCCACCAATAATGTTTCAGGATTTTACTTTACAAATATCACCAGAAAAAATCAAGTTAACTTTTGTGTATGGCTGGATGATTTTTTTAATTTTTTTTTAAGCAACTAATGGAAGATATACAAGTTTTCGATTGTTTCATTAGGACAAAAAATAATGACATTCCAGAACATTATACTGCCTCCAAAACAATTTGAGATGCTCCTGTCCAAATGATTTTCAGGATTCTACTCATTGTTGCAGAAACCCAAGCTCCTACAATGACTGCCAATTAAACAAATGGTGCACTGACAGCCTGTCCATCCTCTTTGTTACACAGTGTCCTTCTGCTACAGGAACTGAAGTCTGGAGTATCACCCAGCACCTGTGGTCTGCATTAACATTTCACTGACTTTAACAGATAAGCTTTCAATCAGAATTTGGCTCCCAGGCTCCATATTGCTTAATGCATCTTGTTTATTTATTAATCCCCTTATATTAGTGCTCTAATCCTTCAATAGCCTGCTAAACACTTCACCATTTCTGTGTTCTTTAATTTTCTCTTACAGAGAGAAAATGATGTGGAAAAAAAAATACATTTTACACATGCACCTCCTCATGGTTGGGCAAGTATTAAATAATCCAGTAATATAGTGATCACATGACCACTGCTATGGAGACATTTTCCTTGGGTAAATTGAGATTTTGTCTAACAGGGGTGGCTTACCTAGCAGAAAGCAGATATTTTGTTTTTCCAAAATGACAGGTGATTCTGCAAGTGTCTGTCAGAGAACAAACAGGAACTGCATTACCCCAGAGTCCTCAGGCCTTTTCAGAGCCTTGGTTTATGCTTTACTGGTCACTGTGAAGATGATCAGTCTGAAACGTTCCCACTCTCAGATTTCAGCAGTGGGAAGTGTTCTGCACTGTTCTGCTTTCTCTGCAAGGAGGTGGTGAGAAATAGCAGCAGCTCCCAAAAAACACATTTGCAAATTATAAGCTGGCTCTCATACTGCTCAGGCACAGCAACATTTCTTGTTGCAGTCCATTTAGCATGACACTGCAAGCTGTAGGAAAGCAGGCCTTGGAAGTTCATTATCATCATGATCCAGCTAAAAAAATGTTTGGAACAGACCCTGAAATAATTACAAGAGTATGTGAATGATGTTACAATTAACATGAACAGGTGGGTGAAGGGTATCTTTCCTACTCACTTCTAGAAAAGATTTGAGCCTTTTCTGAAAAACATCATCAGCATTCAAAATCTGCCAAAGAATGTTATGAAAAATTAAAACTGAGATTCTCATTCAGATATTATTAAAGTAAATACATACATCCCTCCACTTATGTGGGAGTTACTATCTCATCCTCAATGGTGACAGTTCTCTGGTACAATGTTTTTCATCCCTCTTGACATCTCTCATTGCTTTAAAGATGACTGGCATCTCAAATAGAGCCAGAGAATCTCACCACATTTTACCCATTTTTTTTTTTTTTTAGCAAGACTGCAAAACCATAACTGATGAATTCTTATTGGAATCTTAACACTGCAACACATGCTGCATGCTAAACAGTGAACAGGTGAGGAGGATAATAGGATTTTGCTTTTCAAGGGCTGCACTCCTGCTTTATTTCCACATGAGAATGCAGTCACTTGAAGAAATGGTAAGAGTTCTTCTTCCAGTGCAGGCTGGAAGGACTCAGCTTCTTGCAGTGCAAAGGATCCCATGTTGGCTTAGTGTCAAATGGTGCCAAGATCCTGATGCCCTCCTGTAGCCTCCCTTATAGGCTCCCAAAGGAAAGATGGAGGACCCCAGAGCCAGCCCTCTCCTTTCTATTAGGTACTGGAGTGCAGCAAGAAAGCTTAAGGAGTAGTGAAGGGAGATAAAACATAGTTTCAGCAAAGAAAAGGAAATTGTAACATTACAATGAATAATCTGAATTTTTGGAAGCTGTTTCGTGATATACAGCTATGGCTGGTGACAACATTGTTATCTTGGGACTGTGGCAGTTGGTAAAACTTCTTACTCATGGTGCTCTAACCAGAAATTCACAAGTATAGTTCATGTTCTCAGGGCTACAACTGTCATTTGATGTTCTGAGAGGTAAACAACTAATATTTGTGATCAAAAATTATTCATTGAGAACACTAATTTGACAAATTGGGAAATGATGCAGAGTATTTCCAAATACACAGAAAACCAATGAAAATGCAGTGGTATCATGTCCTTGAAATCCTTATATCAAATGGAAACCTCTGCTTTTGGTTGTAATCTTTTCCATGTACCCAGAGCACATGTAAATGCAGACCTTTGTCCTGTGTTGTCACTGTCAGCATCGAATTCCAGTGGATGATGATGACCAATAAGCAAAGGGCAGAAAGGGCACAAAACAGATGGATATAGAAAATACATAGCCAATAATTTAATGGATTCCCCCTCTCTAGTTAAAAATTTCATTTTGGACAGATCAGAACATTTGGAAAAAAAAAAAGGCAACCAAAACTTTTCAATCCCATCAGGGCAAATGAATTCTGGTGAGTGATTCTTGAACTTTCCACATCTCAGAGACATTTTTCCTGCCTTGATATTCAAATTTTCAATCAGCCAGCACTGGACAACTAAATTATGTGTTCCCATGATTAAATAATCTGCAGAGAGAAAAGCTCCTGGCATGAATACTCATGCTTGTGAATGCAACACTTTTGTTCATTTCCTTTAGCCTTTCCTATTAAGAAAAGAAAATTAAGCATTCCTGTCATTGCAGTTAAAAACTCAAACTAATAGTAGAAAATTAAATATAGGAGAAAATACAGCTGGAGAAAATTGGTTTGAAGATTTAAGTGTTAGCTGAGCTTCCTTAGCTTTGGTTCAGATTCATAAACCCCCTTTCAGTGGAGCAGGAAGGATGTGATGGTGGATGTTATCATTCACAGTTGGATCCATCAGCAGTGAGGCTCTTGTTTGGCTCACAGAGTCTCCCAGTGTCCAAAACTGAGTGTGGATGGTGCAGAACTCAGTCCCCATCAGGGCAATTCACATGCAGAGCCACTGAGAGCTCACAGACTGACAGAGCTGAACCCTGCCAGGTAGGCAGTGAAAGGCTGTTTTGGATAACTCTTCAGAGAGTGACAGCTGGTGTAATCCAGAGGGGTGAGGATGATTTATACCAGCTAAGGACCTGGCTCATCATGTTTATAATTTTTGAAAACGTTTTAAAAAGCTATCAAACTGTATGGCAAGCCACAGAAAAGGGCTTTTGTCTTCTAAATGCTCTTCCCAGAAGGAAGCAGTAGTACAATATTAAGCTGTGGCATTCACTGTGCAGCAAATATTAACATTTAAAGGTATATCTTGAATTTTTACTAACTTTTAAAAAATGATCAGTTCACAATACAATAAGTCACTTAATGTCTGAATTGTCTGGCAAGAAACCAATGCAGCATGAGTCGTGACCTTGCATGTATCAGTCTCTTATGGGGAACAACAGAAATTTTGGTAATACTTCCTTAAATAATCCCAATACTACGATGCACTTTTAAAGCTAGGAGCATTTCTACCAAATCCTACAATTAAAGAATAGGCACCAATTTTTTTGGTCTCAATTTGACTATACACAAAGCAGACCCTGTGCACATGGAGCCTGTGACTCTGCCCTGTTGAAACCTGCATGCCAAGGCAAAGGGAACCCAAAGAGGTATTCAGTCCTGTGCATTATATACTATAACAGGCCTGATAGGTGCCTCCAAGAGATCAGAGAAATCACCAGCTATTCAGACTCCAGGCTGAGAGCTGAGGAGTGGTCAGACATTTACACCTGTAACTTCAACAGCAGCACAAACATATTGGCTGAACAAGAAGGGTCAAACTTGGGTGTTTAGTTTGCTATGCTGAGCTACTTGTTGCTGGGGTATTTTATTTCTTCATTCTGTGTACAGCCTTAGGTATTGACAGCTACCTCAACACATTCTGAATACTTAAGTAACCCCATGGCTAAAGTAAATGCCAAAAAGGTCCAGCAAGGGCAGCCAAGAGCCACTATCCAGCTGGCTGAAATACTTTTATTTTAAATAAATTAACTGGCTGCCTTCCACAGAGGTAGGGGAGGGTAGCTACTCAAATGCTCTTTGCCCTCAATCTTTTTGTGTGCATGTTGAGTTTTGGATGGCTGTTCTACGAGACTTGAGTCCCCCTGGCTTGCTGACAGCTATACAATAACACAGCTAAATGGATATGGGTATGGATGAAGGATGCCAAAGAATTAGATTTTTATTTCAGATGGAACTTCTATGGCCAAATTTGTAAGCTTGTAACTCCAAACATCACTGGAAAAAGATCTTTTGGGATCAGAACACTGGGAAAAGGCAGGGAAACACTGCTTGAGGAAAGAATTGCAGGCTGAGAACTAGACCTTTGAGGATCTGCAGCTGATCAGTTGTGCAACCCTGAGCACATTACTGAACTTCTGCTCACACTTCTAAGTGCTCTCACTTGTCAAGTGTTATCTTTTTCAGAAATTTGAGTTTTTAAAGTAATGGAGTTTTTTATTAGTGGAAACTTTAACAACTTTATTACTAATTTTCCATCTCTGCCAATTTTTGCCTACCTCTAGCATAAATGACTTTATTATCATGAAGAGCTGTTTAAAAATCCTTCTCATTTACTGTTGTTGTAATGACTGTGTACCAGTAATAAACACTCAAAGAGTATTTTATAAATTGTGACAGTGGAAGGCAATTTTCTAGACTGTGGCTGAGATAAAAGGCAACAATGACTATAATGCACTTCTCTGAGTAAACATAAATCACACAAGTTGCTTTGGTGCTTGGCTTAACTGTTCCAGTTTCAGTTTACTAACTTGTGCAAAGATCTGTATTTGTTTGGATTAAAATGATGCAGGAGGCCCCACTAGAGAGAGCTACTTCTCATATAAATGTTATGTGCATGGAAATGGTTTCTTGGGTTCTAGTGAAGAAAACAAAGTTATTCCACAAAAACTGCAACACCTTCCAACATTTTTGTTTAAAATTTTTCGAATTTATATTGAAACCCTTACTATTTGCTGTTGCCAAGATGAAAAGATATGCCAGGGGACATGTCCACAGAAATTCATTTCTCCCATCTTCTCATAGAACTAGATGGATTTCTTTTTTTCCTCTAAGATAGAAATTAATATCACACACACATAATAATGGAAACAAGAACTAGGATATGAACTGGAGACATTTTGGCCTCCAAACAATAACTTCTCTGGACAAACTAAATGTCTTTGACTCAGCCAATTTCTATCTATAGAGGATAATCATACCCTCCAGCACAAAAGATAACTGATGTAATGCTTGAGTTGGGGAAAAAAGACAATGGGAATTACTTTAGTATACTGGTTAGCTGTTAGGTTGGAAAAATAAGGCTAAATTCTACACATGGTTGGAACAGCACACTTCTAAAAACCAGAACTCTGAAAGAAGATGTACAATTAGTGTTTTATTATAGAGGCTCTGGCATATGCTACTAATTTCCTCCATTAGACTCTCACCCCTATTCCCAGGGACACAGTATTGCAAGAAATGCAGACTGAAGTGCTACATCTGTCATAGACACAAAAGCTAAATGCCAGCTGGGGCTAAACTGGAATGCAATTTTTTTTTTTCTTTTAAAGCAATCTAAAGAACTTGGCCCATATGATGTGGTACCTGACAAAACACCTGTAGCTACAATGCTCCAGTGAGATAGAGTGTTTCCCCCTGCAGTGAACCAAGGTGATGTATCATGCCTACTGCTGCCCTACCACCCAGGTGTGGTTTTTCCCCTTGGAAGAACATAATTTTTGGGCAAGGGCAGCTTTAGGCCAGGGTCTTCTATATTATAGCACCACCTGCAGAAACTCTAATTTCTGATTCCTTCTATACTTCATCTCTCTGTTGTGCAAGAGAAAAAAAAAAGCTTCTTTAGCAAGTCTATGCTCTTGTCAAGTCCTATAAAGACATTCCTTTCAGTGTTTACTCCTCTCAGTATATTTCACATCTTCAGAGAAGACGAACAGACATTTTCTCTCAGGACCATCAGCAGTGTTTCCCCAGCCAGCACTAAGAGTCTCACCCTCTTTAAATCTAAGTTATTGGAAAACGTGACAGGGAATGGGCCTAAACTGTCTACACTGGAAAAGATCCTGGCTTCTGACTTGATTGATGAATAAGTCTTCTCAACATCTTACTAGTAAGAAGTCATTTAACCACAGGAGCTTAGACAGGTAGAAATCTTGTTTCTCAGACCCTCTAATCTTTCTTCTGAGGGATGCAGCAATCTATCTGGTAGCCCATACATGTCAAACAATTTAGCTGTGTACAAGTGTAGTCCTAAACTTAAACCACTAGTGCAAAATTTCTCAATGGATGAAGGAGGAGTGACAATGTCACTGCTTCTATTCTAGATCTTTCATAAGATGGACTCCCAAACCATCATTCATAGCTGCTTTAACACATTAACCTTCATAGAGCTGAGAATTCAGCTCATTTATGATCCAGGTTTCTGTCCCAGTAAGATAAAAGGAAACCCTTCAAGGCAATACACTTATGTCTCACTAGTTAAATACATAGTGAAAATAATAGTAAATATTAAACAGCTAAAAATAAGTATAAATAAAATATTTTAAGAGGAAACAAAATGTTAGTTCACCCTCGGGCTGCTCAGAAGGACTTGGGTTCACTTCTCAGGCAGATAAAGCCTTATATCTAGTAAAGGAAGCAATTGTACATTTACAATACAGATCAGTTCTGTGCTCTACTCTCTGCATTGCCTGGGTTAATTTCACTGAAACTCCTTGCATCAGTTTCCTATGTGCAGAAGAAGCAAAATAATGTTTTCTTTTCCCATCCATTTTACTCTTCTATTACCATGTAACTCCTTTAAACAAGAGCTCTCCCTTAACTTCAGAGAACTGTAACTGCTGCCTGACACTGGGGATGAGGAACACCAAGTTCTGGCAACTGTAAGAAAAGGAGAAACCACACTCCAAAGTTTCTCCCCTTTGATTGCTTAGAATCAAAATGGGCCAACTGTTAGGATACAAGCTCAATAGAAAGACTGAACACTTGGATGCAAAGTGTGCCCAAACAGAAGTGTTGTCAATTCAAAACAAAGTTATTTGCTAATTGTCTAACTCTGTTGCACAGCTTTTTCACAGAAGCTGACACAAGAAAGCCTTGAAAACCAAATCAATAGGTGGTTCATCTCCTGTCAGCTCTTCCCTTAGGTCTAGATCAATGCTAAAGATAAAGCCAGGGCTTTAAGGGCTGGCAAAACAATTGGCTTGGCACCCACATTAGGTCTTTGCCTGAGTTCATTAATGCACCATTCTTCATGAAGCAGCTACAATACCCTGCACTTCCTGGATGGGGCATGGAGCCATATTCTCATTTTATTACTCAACCTTGAAAAGATGGTAATGAACAGAGAAGAACAACTTTTCATTTGAGGACAGACCTAGTGTGGTCCAATGGGAGAAACAGGTGTATTTATCCCATACACTGCTTCAACAGTCTGACAGTAGCAGTTAACATTACTGGTTACTTATTTTTAAACAAAAATACCAGCCAATCAATAGTATGAAGTTAAAAATTGTCCTAATTTCACCTTAAGTCTCCCAATGTCATTAAGTATATTCACTTTTGTTAGAACAACTAGAAAATAAAGATGCAAAGGAACAAAATAACATTTTAAAGGTTTTCCAGGTAACCTCGTTGTTAAATTGGGAGCTTAAAGTGTCACTTAGGGCTAAAGATTTAGAGAGAAAACAGGAAGGGGAAGGCAGTGATGACCTAAGCCAATGGTTGTGACAGACACAAGGACTTCTTAAGCTGACAGAGTATGGCAGCAATGATGGACTGCAGAAGGAGAAAACAAAGCTACAAGAGGATAAAATAGCAAAGACACTGACACGATCTGACATCTAAGAGGAATAGAACTTGGCAAAGATAAGACCAGCATCACTTTACTAAGAACAAAGTGAAGCATGTCTGCAGGAAGCAATAAGGAGGAAAGGCCTGTTAGAAAAGACAGTAGATGAAGGGGATGGGCTGAAGATGACAGGAGAATGATACAAAAGGCAACAGGAGCTCCATGGAAGAAATCCATATTCCATGGAAAAAGTAATCATCAATAGAGAACCTTCTGGGGAGAAAAATATAGGACTATCCCTTCACAGATTATTAGCTACTAGAAAAAAGAAAAGTTACAGTTTGTTTCTATGTAGATACACACTCAAAATACTGTCACCAAAGCCTTGATAATAAGGAAGATCTTTACTTCATCTTGAAAGAGAGAAAAATATTCTTCTGGTTAAAAAGGCCTTTCCAAGTTTCATTTTAAAAAATAGTGTTACATGGTCTTACAAAACTACATACTCATCCAGTGGAATGACAGTAACAGGCTAGTAGTTTAGAAAATGGTTTCTATCAAGTGTGATATTCAAATATAGCATTCCAAAGACTCAGGGATTGAAATTCCTTTCACAAAAAGATAACATACTTGGATAATACACAAAATATTGTGGCAACATTTCCATATTTTGGGGAAGATTTTGCCCTCAGATATGCATGCCTGAAACTCATATGGGCCTATGGACAATTATATTCCTTTAAAAAAACCCAAAAAACCACCATACACAGCCACTAAAATCCCCCTTTAAATGTGACAAGTAGAACCACTACTGTCAGACCTCTGTGGGAAGACCTTCCTAAGTTTTTACTGCTTAAATGCTTAGATGTCCTTGTCTCAGATGCTTTACATGAGTTCATGAGCTTATAGATACCTTCAAGCAATCAAAATGCTTTTCTTCCTATTTGCTATCAGGGGTATAGATAGAAGAAAAAACGACCATTTAAAAATCCCCATTTTTCAAATAAAGTGCAAAATCAATTATTTTAATAGGAATTCTTATTTTTAAAGCCCTGATTTGTCTTCCTCCTCCCCTATTTGTACTTTTGAGCCTGTTAGATAAATCTACAGGCAGTGTTGAAATTGTATTTCCATGGCAAGTTTATTTCAATAGAGTCCTAATGTTGGCTCTTGACAGCACAGCGTGCAGTTCACATTATTGCCTTTTTCTGTTCTCCCTCAGCTCAAGGGGATTTCTTACTCTTTGGAGTGTCCTTTTGTTTGTTATGCAGAGATCTGGTAACTGCTGCTCTGCTGCTGAAATTTGGTTATGTACTTTTCAGCTCAACTGGCAGCACTCAGAAGCTGGAGGCTTGATTCTGATCTCACTGACATTGCTGTCAGGGAGTGACACCCCTAGGATCCATGAAATTACACAAGGTATGAAATAAATCTAAGGGAATCCAGGATCATATCTTATATTTTTACCTCTTAGAAGGTAAATAAATGATCTCTAAACTTAAGTATGTAGGCACAGCTAACCAGCATCTACATGTTAAAGAGACTGGCAGTATAAACAGCTTCAGTACAATAAAGTCTGCCTTGCACTACAAGAGGTTCTAAACTTAAATCTATAATTTGTCACCTGCACTTCTGAGCGTGCAAAAAGAACCAGTGAAAGGTCCAGTAAAGATCTCATTTGGATAAGAAATTTCCTTTCACTCATACAACACTGGAAAAAAGTTATGCAGCCAAAATTAAATATCAGTTTTGCATTTGAAAGGATAATGAAATTATATTAACAGAACTGAGTATGTCGAGTTTACATATATACACACACAAGTGATGAAGTGAGGAGGAAGGATGTCAACAGTGTTTAAATACAGAAAGAAGTGTTGTTAAGAACACTGCAGCAGCAGTATGTTCATTCTGAAAGATGAAACAAAAGCAATAAGGCAAAAAAATGTAGCAAAAATGCTCTGGGGTAGATAGGTGGAAGAGCTTTCTAATGTTAAGGTTATTTCATCACTGGAACAGATTGGCTGGAGAGCATGTGGACTCGTCATCTTCACAGAACCTTAAGAACAAGAATAACTCTTCTCTTGATGGATGGAGGATACTTTATTCTGCAGCAAATCTCAAAGTTCATCTAGAAGACCTCTTGACACCCATAACACTTTGAGGCCAAGAATATGGTCAAGATGACATCTGAACTCCTACCAAGAACATCAGTTTCAGCAGTAGTGCCATTCACATCTGATTTTTCAAATGACAACAGAAAAGTAGTAAAGCTAACTTCTTCTAGTTTGAATCATGATGAACTATTCTTAAGTGAAACCCCAACAGCTTCAAGAAATACAGAAAAGCAAAAGATCTGAGACTATCTGGCCTCCCTAGCAGTCTGCACAAAACAGCTGATTGTTCCAGAACCATGTGCAAAACACTTCAACCAGACAGAATCTTTTGTTTAAATATCAAGAAAAAGAAACTGCAACAGAGAAATATGCCAAGTCCTTTAAAGTTATTCAGATTTTGACAGGATAATTGTTGAAACACTTTCCCTCATCCAAAATAATGCAATTAGACAGCAAAACCCAAAAACTTCTGTAGTAGGCACATAAGACTTCTTTTTTTTCACATTTAAAAATGACTTTCCACAATGAGGTGTACTTCATCTTCTGTTAAAATATCAGTATTTTAAAAGGTTAGACTCAAAACAAAATGCCTCATTGTAACTGAAATGTTGAGCTTTTCTTTTAAAGCTCCTAGGAACTCAAAAAGCCTTACAGAGCATTCTGTTTTGAGAGAGGCAGAATTAAAATCATTTGTCCCAAGTGTCTTCAACTTCATTTTCTTGTGTTGAAAATCTAGAAGTTCTCAAATTTTCAACTTTTTTAGAAATATAAATAAGAGGACAAGATTCATTTTCTACTGAATAAACCAAGCCTTAACCCAGTTTCTTGCACAGCTTTCTCAAAATGAGTTTTGTATTTCACCAGCTTAAAATAAAACTTATTTGGTTTAATTGTAGAGGCAAGATAGACAGTTGTACACAGTTTTCAAATGAGTTTTGTTTGAGTAAGATGTGCAAAGGCCAGTCTCGTGGCATTTCATTCACTTAGAATGCATTTGTTGATCATAATAGATAATTGTGAAGCCAGGATTACATCAGTTGTCACAATTTGGATGGAGTCCACCTCTCCTTTCATGGACAGAAATGTGTGAAACTCAATTGCTCTGGTGAAGTCTTAATTTTATACCAATTTACTTACAAACATTGAAAGGAAAATAAAATTTAAAATGTGCAAAAGATTAAAGCACTCTTGTGCTAATGAGAGCCATCTGTTTATTTCTTTCCGCTTTAAAGCATTTTCAATAGGTGGAAATGAAAGACTTCAGACACATTTTCATGTCTTGAGCCTCAGCAACAAAAAGAAAAATAAAAACACAGATTCATCATCATCAGTCAGCAAACTTGCATCAAGAAAATATGCCACATTCCAGCTTGCCAACTGCTTCAAGGACAACTTTAATTTCACCACTGATGTGGAAGTGGCTTTGCCCCATTTTATGATCCTTACCCATGTCAAGAATCCCCTCATTTGAACTGTTACAATGTCTGAACGGCCCCTCTGGTAACCACGGGGTGAGGGTATGTTGCTCAGTAGCACAGCAGCCACTCCATCTCTCTGCTCCTGCAGAGCTGGGCACCAGTCTTTGGGACTTCATCACCAGTGGACTGCAAAAACAGAACATCTGCCCAAAGCTGTCCATGTATAGCTTTTATGATTAAACACTGTAACATACACACACACACAAATATATAACCACAACACAGTCCAGAGGACTATATTGGGCCACATTTAAAGAGAACAGCAAGTATTGCCAACACGAAGTCCAGCAGTGGAAGTAAAATTGCACATTAGCAAACCACCAGGTCTGCAGCTCCAGCCTACAGCACAAACTAAGAAATTAATTGGCAATTTGTCATTTAAACAATTTCTGAATGCCAACCATATACTAGAGACCTATATAGACAGATTTATAGCACTACTTAGGATTGCATCCCAGTAGATATATGCTTAACATTCAGCTAGAAGTGTCTCTAATCAGATACATGCTGCCAAATGACATGTCTTAGTAATCAACTGATCAAGCAAAAAATTACTGATTTTTGGAGGAGGGGTTACTTTAGTTAGCTAAGTCACTTCTTCCCAGTATAATTTAATGGATGGTGAAAAACATGAGTGATGAGCTGGTGAGAGCCACCTGGAGAGCTGCAGAAGCAGTATCATCACAAGTTGTCACATCCTGGTCTAAGACAGTGTGGTCAAATGCAAGTTAACCAGTTAAATAGCCAGACAGCCAACAGGCAGAGAAAAATAATGACAAATTGAAGTGTCCTCACATGTATAAAGGATCTTTTTTATCCTTACAGATGTTTCAAAAACCCAGCATGCACAGATTAATGAGGAATAAGGGACTCTTATGAATCCTTAGTCTTATAAAAATTGCTACCTATGATCTGTTGTATAACTGGAGATGCAGATTTTAGGACTATTGACATAAAATTCCCAATGTATCATAATTAGAGCAGCACCTGTGCTAAATGTCCATATACAGTTGCTCAGGGAGAATTGAATATTTTCTGGCCTTTAAAGGCCAATTTCCTACAGAAGCCCATTTGGACAGTACCACGATGCTCTCTAAGGACTGGCAGCACAATGACATTTTTTAAGGACTGCATATTAGGGTTGGAAGGACACAAATCCAGAAGTCTTGGACACTGCTTGTAATGTTATTCATTTGGCTTCAGTCAATGGCTTTTGCTATGTTTGTTAGCATCTATGAAAAGCATATCAAATCCCTTCTAAGAGGCTTGCTGAAAGCAAACAGCTCACTTCAGTTTACATGCAAGTATTAATCTTTTGTACATTCACTCCTGTTGAAAGCTTTGTTTAGACTTATATAGGTAAAAAAATGTTCCTGTTAGGTTGAAATAAGACAGAAAAGCAGCATAGTAAGCAGTCACCAAAGTACACACAAGAAATCAACGTCCCAACAAAGACTGGAATCTACCTTCCCAAGTGCTAAACCCAGCAACTTAACTATGGGACTCCACTGATTTTTTTCTTTATGGAGAGCACATGTATAAAGAATCAGAGGAGCTGGAGGAAGTATTTTGAAGTATGTATTTTGGCAAGTATTAAACTAGACAGACTGTGAAAGACTTGTAATTTATTGACAAGAAACTGAACCCACGTTTGGCCAAACTAAGTTTACTCCACTGACTCCATAGGTTGTAACTAATAATGACATAAGGATTGTCAGTATTGGCCTAGTGTGGAAAGTGTGATTGCCATTTAAACAAGCACTTGCAATGGAAGTTAAATGAATAAAATGACTTTCTTTAAATTATTCAGATGATGAAATGTTTAATATAATATTTAACAAGTGTTTAATATTTGCAGTAGCATTCCACCTGTTGTTTTTTTTTCCTTTTATTCAACTTGGCATGAATAGCTGCCTAATAAATTAACACAACCTTGATTTGACAAGCTTTTCCCCAGTTGCATTACAATGTCAAGCACCAGGGCCACTGCCTTCAGCATAGCCTCGACCATTTGTCATTTTCCCCATAATTAATCACAGCTCTCCCAGCCAAGGCTGCAATGGAAAGTGATAAGACTGTTATGCAGCTTACAATGTTCATTGTCTACAGGATTTTCATTCTTCAAGGGGGCACCGTCCAGTGTCTTGGTTATAAAATTAATTTTATCATTAATAGGAATCCAAAGCCTATTTTCTTGTATAACTGAAACTTGCTTTCTTCATATTTTGATGACAGTTGGTATGGTACAGAATGCAACACATTCTGGCCTCAGAATATGCACAACTTACCCATGCTGTGGTGGATCACTACTGACTTGAGTCAAACTCCAGACTTCTCTTCTGCTTGCAGAAACCACCAATATTTCAAAACTCGCTTCTCAGCTGAACCAGAACACTTTTTCCCCTTTAGGTTTCCCAGGTAGGAGATATCTAGGAAAAAAACTCTGTGTTGGAAAATTTGTAACCTAAAATTTGCTTTTGAATTTCACTTTACAGCTCTTGGTTGGCCACGTCTACTACTTTGTTAAACATCATCTCCTGACCCAGAAGCCTGAATTTCTGCCACCTGTGGATTTAAAGCATCTCAAACAGGACATTCCCTTATTACTTAGAAAGGAGCCCTTCTTTTCCCCTCCACATATCTACTACAGGATTTTCAAAAGTTTTATTCTTCCTTACCCCATATTGTCTTGATATCTGGGAAAAGATTTCTCAGAATAAATAAGTTTTACATTATCATTACCTAGAATTTCTTAAGATATATAGTTTGCATTACAGTAACACTTACTAGCTCCATCCCAGACTGAAGTCACAGACACTTGAGTCAAACCCTGCCCTGAAGATCATGAGAATCACACAAAAGAAAAGGTAAAAAGCAAAAGAACACCACAGACTGGGAGATGTATACTCAGATGGATAGTAGCAAGCCTGGAAAGAGAAACCAGGCTCTGACTTCAGTTTCAGTATTAAACCTACTAATTCAAACTGTCAGTCATGACCTTCACCCAAAGCAAACCTGGCAGCCAGGTTTCCAGTGGCACGGTACCCCCACCTTTCCTTTCCTCAAACTGCACCATGCTCTGAATATTTTGTGCATGAACTTTCAGTGCACTACTTCAAGCAGGAAGATTCCTTTAACTTTTATTACACAATTAGGTAAATTGGACAGATGTTCTATTTTATTTTCCAACTCTTTACTATCTATCTGTGCAACTCTTTGCATCTATCTGTGTCATTCTTCACTAGCCTGCTCCTTTCAGCTTCCCGTGCTACTCGTTTGGGTTACTAATTGTTCTATTTTTGCTTCAATGGCCACAGTTATTGATTGTGCATGGTAAGAATTTTTGATCGAGTTCTGTAGCATTAAAAACACCAAAAATGTCAGGGAAGGTGCTTCTCTCCCTGGATTGTGTCCTCACCTAGATAAGTAAGGGCAAAGGGGTTCAAGGACCACACCTATTTATACTATTTATACAAGCACCACTTGCCCTTGTCTCTACTTTTCAAGGACAGCTGATAAATTCCTGAAGCTTTCACAACAGTGTGGATACATCTGCTCATTGATAGGCAGCCTGAATAAATGAAAATCTATTTTCAGTACAATATTTATTTCCAGATGCATTTGCAAGACTACAAATATACTTCCAAACACTAGTATGTGTATTATAAATAGCATTTTATAGAGAACACATTTTAGACTTCTCTTCCTATTTCTGAAGAGCTTCATTCTAAGAAAACTAAAGGGAAAAAGTTGAATTGAAACTTAACCATTAATCTTGGGGAAAATCTTATAAGCATTCAACAAAACCATGAAGATTTCAGCATTTTTAATTCTCTGCCTTCACAAGACTTAAGACTTCTTGCCAAGCAGCATATACTATTTTCCATGAGAGCTTGTAAATGCTTTTTTCTCCCGTAAAGATGATAATGGAAGTATTTCCACTTTTTGGATGAAACTCAAAACAAAACAATGCCAAATATTCAACTTCCAATGACAAAAGTTAACTTTGAGCAAATAAATTTTGTTTTCACCTTTTTAATAAGGAAGTTGTGCTTTTAAAAAAATAAACATTTTTTTCTTCTTAGGGATTTTATTCTGATTTGAAAAAGCTGATTCTTATAAAAAGTATTCTTTCCCAATAATAGTTAAGAAACCTTTTAAAAGCCCCTCTATGAAGCAAGAAGACATAGCATAGCAATAGACAAATAAATAGGACCCAAAATCTTATCTGATCAATTGTGGCAAAGAATTTTCAATTCAATTCATGAAGTTGATCTCATTGCCCAGTTGCTGCCACATTTTCATATTTCATTTGCTGCATGGAAGCAAGAGGTAAGAAGAACATTGCAATGCCAAACCTTCCTGACCTGCAGTCCAAGTTTATTCCATACACTCTTCATTCAGAGCTCCACTCTATGTAAGTGAAACTCATTTTTCTGAAGTCCTGCTTTCACTACCTATTATATTTGATATTTTAGCTTTCAGGCAGAAGCATTGCCCAGTATTGTGAGGGGAACAAGTTCTACTGCTATTGAATTTATTGAAATTTTCTTTGAAAGGGATCAACCTATTTGCAGATAACACTGCACAATTCACTCAGTCATGTTTCTTCTGTCAATTAATGGTGCAGCACTGCAAATTTGCCTTTTTTCTTTAATTGCCATTCCACATTCTTCCACTAATCTCTCTCACATTTTGCACATATTTAATAAGACCATCTGCTCTAATAATCTATTGTTCTATTAATATCTTAGAAAATTTACTAAAAGATCAAAGGAAGAAGTGTTTATATTTTTATCTGAGATTGTCCCTCCTGCTGCTAATTTTCTGTGGGTATTATTTGCCATGTCAAACTATCCCTCTACCTTTAAAAGAGACACCATATCAAGATAGACAGGCATGGTGGTTTACTCCCAGAGACACCTGCTATTATTGAACATCTCCAAGGACGAGCAATCATTTTTAAGGCACAGCTAAGCCTGACACCAAATCAGAGTTGCTAATGGTTACAGATGCTTTTTCACAATAAAGAGCTGTTCTGCTTGAAATGCCAAATTGTCACTAATTCAACCACTGAAGTAATAACAAGTTTTTATCTCATACAGTGTGTGAAAATGACCTACTAAAACCAGATATTCTTGAAAGGTAAGGGCTGCCCCACTGTGCACACACCAAAGCATCATAAAAGATACACATTGCATGGAACAGTTTTGATAACAAAAACATGCCCAGCAGGACTTGCAGAGTTTTCTCTGGTTTTATACCTGCCTAATGGATGCTTCAATAAAGAGAAGCACCTTGTCAGGGGACTAATGTCTTGGTAGAAGCTGTACAGAGTGTAAATTATGCTTATCTCAGTTTGAGGTCAAGTCCCTGAGACTTGGAAAGATCTCTTCAGCTCAAAAGGTATTGCTCTGCTCTTTCTAAAAAGGGACTGCAGCTGGTTGCTTTCATCTCCATCTTCAAGGTAAAGCCTTCAATGCAGGTGCTCTTTTGCATATCTAATGTACATCTTCTACTGTGGGGTTTCATGGTCCTTTGACAGATAAAGCTTTATAAGACTTTCAGTTCTTTACCACCAAATCTGCCTTCTTCAGAAGCAATGGTAGTACAGGATCCACAATTTAAAACAAAACAAACAGCTGACTGAGATGGCAGCCACATTTTTCCATTGCTGAGCAATGAATGACTTCCAGAAAATTCAATTTGTCAGAAAACAAAAGCCTGCCCAGTAATGAAAAGTTCCTTTGGTGCCACCTCTAGTATAGTAGTTCTGGTTCTGCAGAGCTCCCTTGGTGTAGCTGACACCACGGTATCCCACAGCTGAGGACTCAGATTTTCCTGAAGTGCTGCATAAAGCCTCACCCATTACTCCTAGAGGAATCCATCTCTAGCATTCAGAATTCCACTCCTCCTTTGGTGCTTAGATCCTTCAAACATTTGTGTGCTGTTATGTCTCTCTGTAGCCACTGCTCAGCCAAATTATATGTATTTTACTCTTCTCATATTTCCTTTTATCTGAGTCCCCACAGTTCACTCTTCCCTCTGAGCTACCTCCAACATTCTACCCCTCTTTCTGATTCCAGAAATCTGACAACTTTTGAGTTGGATTTCCTGCAGTCAGAAACATTCTGTACTGAGTTATTCTTGTGGTTTAAACTACTGCTATGAACATACTTTAAAAGTTTTATATCCCATACATCTTTTTTGGTGCCAAACTACAGTTGTGTGTGAGGGGAAGCACTGGCAAGGAATTACATTAAATACCCAGTCTAGTTGGGTTAGAGAAGCATAGAACTCTGTGCCCATAATTCTCAAATGCATCCATCTGCCCCAGTGCAAAATGCACTCTGCGTTTCAGAATTTTACCTTCTTGCCTTTTGCAATGCACAATGTGATTTAGTTACTTTATGACATAATCACTCAAGCTGAAATTGAAGTGGGAGGCATAAACTAAAGAAGCAGGAATGGGTAGCTTTAGCCCTGAAGTCAAGTAGTTTTTTTTTATTTATCCTATTGACAGACACTGGATCCCAAGGGCTCAAAGGCATTTTGTCTTGCTGTATGGTTGTTATCACTTTGGCAAGAATCTCTATTTCTTCATCCTCCTACAGAATCTTATGAGGCCAGTCAAAATTTTTAATAAGATTTTTCAAGAAAATGAACATGCTGTTTCCACATCATAAAAGTGATGTGAAATTTCAAAGACAAACAGACTGTTCTATGAAATTTCACATTTATCTTTGAAAACACCAAAATACAATTTTCCCAAATTCTTCTAGTAAAAATTTTACATTTTATTTTGGAATTAATTTGGCTCTTTCACTTCTTCCTTTCTTTTACTTGGAAAAAAAAACAACAAGAAATTGAGGAATCAGTTTTCAAAACAAAACAGCTAAAAAAAAAGTTTACATTTTCTAAACCAGCTTCCAGAAAAGTCTAAACTATCATTTTCACCCCGAATTTCAGAGTTGCCCCAAAGCTAAAAATATTTCCATTTTCATTCTGCTCCACTCAGCACATCTGTGGAGAGGACAATGCCATGCATGGTCAACCCAAAATTTTTTTCCTACACTTTTATCTGCCAATTTGGTAAATTATTGGCACAGCTATAATAAGATGTATCCATACTACCTACCTTGTTTGTTATAAAGAACAAGATGGATATTTAGCAAATCTTATTGCTAGGTTAACACTACTTTTGTCTGAACAATCTACATTCTATTTATTTCTGCTAACCCTGATTAAAAGCATAATGAGAACCATAGGAATTATTCTGCTTGATTGTTGTTCTACTGACACTCCCACTAACTTATGCTGCCAATAAATTAGCTGATGTATTAAAGCACTTTGGCAGTAATTTCAGTAGGGATGAAAAATCAGAAATACTTAATGACAGTCAACTGTGTAAAGTATCCTTAGAAAAAACATTAAGCTCAAAAATTAAAGAACAAAATGCTTGGGTACAGCAGAAGAAAAACACTACCAAACATTCTCTGACACAGCAAGAGATGTAAGCAAGGAAAAAACTGCAGCAAGTTATTCTCATATTCACCAAAACTGTCTAGCACGGAATCATGTCTTAGAGTAATGGCATGGTCATTTTTCCTTCAGAGACTGAACTGGAAATGTATTTCTTCCCTCCCAAAACTTCAGTGAGGTTCAGTTTAGAAAATACACTTTTATCTTAACACTCATGAATGAGCTAGAACAAATCAGAACCCTTATCCTCTGGAGAAGCCGTTAGCTTTTGGGAATTTTTAGTGCCAGCAAAGGTGTGCTAGATATGAATAAAAGGATAACCAGATTTTCAGGGGCTCGTGTTCCTCCCTGACAACATCCCTTTGTTCCCAGCGAGATCCTCCAGTTGTGTAGCCACAAAACACGTGGCTTCAGTTCAATTAGGTATCAGTGTGGGAGATGACCCTTTCCAAATATGTGGCTTTGTCCAGTCTTTAAAGACAGCAAAGATATCTTCCCTGTTTCTCTCAGTTTATGTCTCATTGGAGGGCAGAGAAGACACCAAGTACCAAAAATAGTGCCACTGTCTTCAGTGTAAGCAGGGTACAGCAAATACTATATTTGATAAATTACTAGAGGTAAATCATTTGGAAGGATTTTATGTGGAGTCTCTTCTGGGTAAACTTTTCAGAATAGATGCCTTGCACTTTAAACTGATGTTACTTTGCAATGCAGTAAAACCAACCACCACTGAGCCACAGTTTGGTCAAGCTTTACATGTCAAGGCAGCGGCAGTTTACCTAAGGGTAACTACACAAGTACTTTTTTAACAGCTATTCAGTCACACAGCTGCATAATGTAAATGAAAAATGAGAGGATTTTGCACAAAAATGTAAGCCTGGACACCAAACACCAAGAGTTGGCATGAACTGTCTTGCCTTTTAAGGATATTAATAGCAGTTAAGACAAAGTCTGAATTTAACTCTTGAAAAGTGAGACAGATTTGTCGTCTATGACTTAATATTAAATGGGTTTCCTTTCTCTCCATACACCACAAAATCTTGTTTTTTATTTCAGAGGTACAGCCACAATCACTGTAGAAGAATCTATACCTGTCACAGTGCCAAGACAAGTAATCAAGTTGCTTTGTTTCTAGTAGTGATGGAAGTAATTTACAGGAATAAGTTACAGTAAAAGTAGAGTTATACCTGTAAGGTCATCCATACAAAAGTATCTATGGAAATTTGTGTGAGGAAAGGGAGAGACAAGGCAGTCTGACCATCCCAAATTACCTTAATTTTGTCATGTAATTACACAAAATACCCTTGAGCTTTGGAGACAAGCATGACTAGGAACAAAGTTAATACAGATAAACTAATTTTACAGCAAAAACAAAATTCGGAAGGCTGAAGTGCAATATATATTAAAATATTTGATGAATAGCTATTAGCTCTTATTTTTGTAAAAGGATAGAGAAGGAAAAAAAAAAACCACCACAAATATCTATTTCAGTCACTGCTAATGCACTGTCACTGACCCAGGAAAACTAACATCAGATTTTGAGTGCCTCAAATATATGCTGCCAGGTTTCTTATTTTGGATTTATGCAGCTAAAGTAATTAAAAAAAGAAGCACAATTGCACAGTTTCACCAAGAATAGATCTCAACATGTTCTTTTCAGAACTCTCTGTAGGAAGATAGAGGAGGAAGGAAGGAAGGAAAGAAAGTAATTGCTGTTTAATTATATCATAAAAACATCAAGTGACATCACCAGTAAATGTGCCATTCTATCCACGGTTTCTCAACGGATGCACCTTTGGAGATCATGGAAGCCCAGAGCATGAACAAAGAAAAAGGTGGGTAGTCCAGCTCACACCCCAGATCTCGGCAGCTGGAAGCACATATTTTTTGACTACCCCCTCCTCGTGTCCAGACACTTCCAGTCTATAGACTCACCAAAGTCCTTGAGCATTAAGAGGAAGCCACCTGGCAACAGAACACCTGGGCTCAATTATACCCAACTCTACACCTGCCTCATTGTGGACTTGGCTGGTGATTTCCAGCAGGTGTGATCCATTGCATTTAAGGGTTCTCCAACTGAAACCACCTGCACTTGCTGAAAGGTTAGCAGCAAATACACAAAGAGAACTCACAAGAAAGCGATGTAAAAAAAGCTTTTTATGGAATTAACACCAAGGTCCGGAAGACTACCATCATATTCACTAACAAAAGTCACCATGAGCTCACTTGTAGGGCAAAGCAGGGACCCTGATGGGTGAATGTAGTGGGTGCTCTCCCCAGCATTTCTTTATATTCTTTATGCTATTTCAGTGTAGGTTCCTCGTCAGCTCCTGCCCAATACTCCACCCAAGACAGCAAAACCCAGCAGAGTATCAGGAGTTATTGAGCCCTCCATTATTGTACAAATCATTAAACCATTTGAGGCCACCGAGACCCCGCTCTGAACCCAACACCCCACATCTCCCCCAAACCTCACCCTTGGCTCCCGCTCTCACCGCAAAGAGTGTGAAAAAACTCAAAGCCCTCAACGTGCCGGCAGCCAAGAGGCATTCAACCGTTGGACGCCTTGATCAAAGGGCAGAAAAACACAAACAGACTCACCCTCACCTCAGTCCCAGGCACTCAGCAGCCAAATCGAGGAGCCCTGGCAGAGCCGCAGCTCCTGAGGCGAACAGAAACCCCCCCCACTGCCGCCATTTTGTAGCCACCCTCATCCAGGTTCTGCCAATGGGGTGTTGGCTGGGGCAGAGGTATTCTCTGATTGGTCAAAATTTTCCCGCCCTCAGCCCAGGAGGCCCCCGCCAGGCAGGTGGAGCTTTAGGAGGAGCCATTTTTGGCACTTAGCACGTTGATTCTTTCAGCTATTAAAGAAAAGGAAACTTCCTCTTGTCATAACCTGCCGGCCAGGAAGTTCCATAAAGTGGAAGATTTTCCTTTCCCGGACAAAACTCGTGCATGATGTGCTCTTCATCGGCGAGCCTGAGTTTGGAGATTCTTTGTGCTTCGCTCTCGGAACACACCAGTGTGCATTTGTAGGGGCTCAGGGAGTGCCTGGCGTGGGGACCCTTGGCTTTACTGCAGAGCTGAACCTGCTCTTTTCCTGTGTGGAAGCACTGCGTGCCTGGGAGGGCTGTGTGAAGGTTAATTCAGCCCACCAGGCTTTACCTGCTGACGGCCACCTGCCTCATATGCTACCCCACAGCAGCTTCTACTTGGCAAAGCACTCATCTATTTCCAACTACATCCACTCTGTCAATTTTTTTTTTCCCCCCTAAAGGCACAGGGGTGTTTTTTAGCACATCTCTGAGTGCGTCTTAATAGAGAAGTGAAACTCATTTTCATTCAGCTGTGTCAGAATGCGTCTGCTCTAGATTTTGGGCTGGAGAGTACAGAGGCAGTCTTGTATGAAACTCAGGCTCTGTGCCTTAGCCTCGGCGATGGTTTATGTGATCCATTAAATAAGCAGAGCACTGAGTTTCAAACAGCAGGTCTGTGGCATTGATAGTTTCTGCACTGCTGGGCTTCCACCAAGGAACATGAAGAACCCACTGGTATTCCACTCAGTACTCTGACAGACACTTTAGCTTCCCTCAATTCTAACTGTTAACCCTATTAAAATAAATCAGAAAAGCATAAAATATTTTTCTAAAGTCACTAGCCTGTGGAGCAATTCCTTTAGCCACCATAGGGAAGACATTTCTTTATCTGTGTCAAGGGGAATGCTATACAAAGAAGAGATCAGGCTGTCATGCACCCACCTAGGACCCCCAGAAATGCCTCGGCTTGTTTCAGCTTTTGTCCAGGGGCTGAGCTTTCTGCTCAGATTTCTTAGCTCTGCAGCCACAACAGACCACGACTCATTCTACTCAGTTGTGGCAGATGTGCAGTTTTCTCCTCTATTCACTTAACTCAGCTTGAGAGGGTTGTTAAAAAAAAAATAAAAAAAGCTAACTTGCCTTCGTTGCTGCAGGCTGCCTCATTGCAAGACCTAGTCCTGATCCTTAGACCCTTTATATTCCTCCCTGGATGGCAAGGTATCAGAAACATAGTAAATGTCTTTGAAAGGCAGCTCAGTTTTTTTTATACTCCAACTTGCACAAAAGGTTTGATAAACTTCTTGGGAATTTTTTGATACCGAAGCACTGTAGAGTGATTTCAGTCAATTTGTGGTTTGTTTTGGGAGCTTCACATAACGCTCAGGAAAAGCTATCAGTAATATATGATACCATCAGTTCCCCTTTGCAATATGTTTCCATTATGATAGAACTTGGACCTTCCAATCAAAAAAGTTACAAGCTTCTTTCTAGAGCCAGACATCACCATGTGAAAGAAAATGGATGTGGGATTGAACACCTTTCCATTTAGTATAATAGTCAATAATGCCTAATCACATACTGCATTTTTACTTGGGCAAATGATCTCATTATATTTGGGTTTGATCCCCCATGATTCCTGAGACTCAGTAAATGGGAAGGTTTCCAAATGAGTAACTGCATTCTTGATGAAACTGATCTTTTTTTACATAATCCCATAAAAGACATTTTTCCTCGTATTAGTTGGTTAGCACTATGTAATACACAGCCTTTCATCATTAGATAGCTTAATGGACACTCATTGGATTACCATTATAATGTTTAAATTTCTCCTCCAAAATAATACATTAGAGATTATTGCTGTAGTTTTTGCTCCAAGGCAGTACTGCTTGTAATCAAAATCTCATTAAAAGGAATTCATATATTCTGTAGCCCAGAGGATCTCAAGTTAATTTCTTCTCCTGTCCCTGTGCCTCCCATGTGCTGATTTAAATGGGTGTTTTACCTAAGGAAAAACTGTCCCATTTGGCTCTTTTAAGAGCAAGTGTCAAAGGTATAAACACAATTAGACATCAAGTTGTTTACATAAACTGAAGAGCTTTGAAAAACTACACTTCTCTTTGGCAATTTAAGTCAAACACTGAAAGTAATGAGAACTTTTTTTTAAACCCACTGCTGTGATGGATGATCAGATGAGAAAATCCTTTGACATTATAATCTGTTTGACTAGAAAGAAACATTACTTTAGATAGAGATCTGGTCTTGTAACTACCCACCTTATCTTTTATTTTTGCTTCTTCTTCGCTTAAATTTCTTTCAACCAACTGGTTTCTTCTAAGCTGAACTCAGTGATCATTGGAACTAAATCTTATTGAAATGTGATGTGAAGTCTGGATTTTACATGGAGTACTATTTGCCTGTCAAAAAGCAGAAAAAATTTACAGTAATCATAGTTTTATTAATCTATTATTTTTTTTTTTTTTCCTTGAGCACTAGGATTATCAGAACATCTTCATTGTTTCCCTTTTTAAGGAAAAATAAGTAGCTTAATTTTTTTCCTCTCCATCAGAAACTGATATTCAGGAGACACTCATTAAAACCTTACCTGGCAGAGCCTCTGATCTAGTGTGTGCTTTTTTCTGTTTCAGATAAGTCGTTCTTCTGTGATTTGTAGTGGTATAAAGACACCAAAGCCCAGGTTCTTCAGGTAAAATGATCAACCTCTCTTTACGTTACCAAGGTGAGACAGTTCACCCAGGGCAGCCTGCACTACCAGTATTTCAGTAGCATTTATGGAAGATCCAATGATAATTCAATGAGTTTCACTGGGGACATGATTTATAGTGTCAGTCCAAACAGACAGAAGGTGCTAAAAGTTATCATTGCCTTGATATGGTCCATGAGGAAATGAAGTTCCTGTACGTCCTCACATGGATAGTGAATTCACAGGAGTCTGAGGGAAGACAAAACTGAAGCTTCAGTCCAGAGCTGAAGCTGTGTTTTGGATCCCTGTTTTAACCATAACTGTCCTCTTTACTTGTCTTTTTATATTTTATCCACATTGTTAATTTGCAGACCACCTCAGTGAAGGTGTTGCTTCTGCATCTGATAGACCCTGTGCCAGAGAGAACAGCTCCCCTGAGAAAATTGCAATGTACAGCCCCATTTGAACGTGATTTAGAAAGCAAAAATGAAATAAATAAAATATCCCAACTATCTCTTTGCTTCAATTTGGAATTCTGTAAATTGTATTTTAGTATCCAAACACAGCAGATATAATATGATGAGGTTCAGTAGGAATCCATCCTATGTCATTTTACAGATTGATTGCATCAAATACAATTTTGACAGTAAATCTTCCATACTTCTTTCTCAGGTTCCCCATTTTTCTCCTCTCTGGCTTACCAGTGGCAAGGAGGTGAAGACAGAGTTTGATATAGCAGCATTTACAGGGAGTGTCTATGGCCAAGTCCTTGAACTTCTAGAGTGGCACAAAAAAATATTGACCTCAATTTCTGGTCAATTTGGAATCCTGAACTATTTCATAAGATGAACGTGATGCCTGAGTACAGTTGGAGGATTTGAAAGGCTTTGCTATTTTATGAACCTTTTGGCCTCTTTGAACTTCCTTGCTATATGCAGAGAATACAGGAACAGTTTGTTTCCTTGTCTGAAAAAAAAATAAATCCATCCCATCTTTGAGCTGTGAATTTTCTTTGCACTTGCTAATGTAGAGAACATACTTTAATAAACTTCCCAAGTTCTATAAGTAATTAATTTTTAATTGTTTTTAGAAATAGCTTTTCTAAGGTATCAGTTTAAAAAAGCTTGTTTGCTGATGCTCCCTCATCCATATAATTCACATCTCACATCTCAAAACCACTCTTTCTTCAATATAATGAGATTTTAGAAAATCTTCTACAGGTTTCTCAAATGTACAGGCAAAATACCAGGGTGGCCCATTGGTATGTTAATAAGCATTTTATTTACTGCTCATTCAACACAGGGACTTGGAGCTGGAGGAGGATATAACCTACAATTTAGGAAGAGCTGCTCATAGGCAATCTTACTCATGGTCTTTCAGAGAAATGAGGTCTAAGTTTTTTAAACTCATGTAAAATCTTTGAGATTTCATTACCTCTCACCTACCTTAAACAAAGCTTTTTTACAAAATCTTTTAAGGTTGTAGAAACTTTTGCAACAAAAGATACTAGGGCTTTATCTAGTTGACTGTGTCTAATAAGAGATTTTCTATTGAACTTGGTGTTCATCAACAGTAAAGTAATAATGGGCTCAGAGGGGACAGTCCTCCTTAGACTTAGGGAGTAATTGCTGTGCTTGTGTCTTGCAATTTATGACACCAGTGTGCACAGAACTAAAGCACATCTTAAATCTAAAGCAGAAGATTAGTACCAACAATTTCAGTGAAACTACCCATGCTTAAACATAAGCATCTCAGCATTAGTAAGCTCCTTAAAGATATCTTACATCTCCAGTTAGATTTTTTTGAAAAGTCCATCTTTGGGTAAGAAGATGATTAAGCTGTACGTAGGCAGCAGGATATCTTTCTTACAACTCAATTCAGATTTTTTGTCCTTTAAAAATATTTGAGGTGAAACCTTTCTCCTCCCTTTCTTTGCAGTTAATTGGAGTTTTTTAACATACAGGAAGTTTTCTTATACTTGTGTATTCAGGTGGTGCCATTCCCATGGCATATGGGTGCTGGTGCTTCTCTGTAATACTTATATCCCTTTACAAAGATCAAAAAGAAAAATATTTTCTTAAATTATTTCAAAAAGAAAAATATTGTCTTAATTTGATCTTGTTTATCTTTATCCTAAAGCTTTTATTTTCCAAGAAAAATGGGTTTATGATTTTGGCAAAAAACCAAACCTTTTTCTTAAGTTTTTTTCATTGCTGTGTGGTCCTCTTGGAATACTGTGGCTTGAGGACAGAAAGTTACATTGATGTGGGAAAAGGATGAAGTTAGATATAGGAATTCACATTTTATAGGAAAACTTTAGTTCTGGTTTGATTTCAGTCACTGACAGAATTTGCTTGCCAGATCCTATGCTCTTGACAATTATTTTGAAATTCAGAATTACTCCGTAATCTCCCTCTTGTCTTGCTTTTCCTTATAAGTTTCATCTGAAATTGGTGATTATTGAGCACTAGTCAAGCTGTCTTCCCCCTAAATGACTGCAATTCATGATTTTAAATTTCATTTCATGGTCCAGATGCTATTTAGAGCTATATTTATGGTCACAACTGGAACAGTAAACCCTCCTCTAGCCTCTGGCTAAAGGACATATGTGTTTAGGCAGCTGTTTCATGACTACAGAAGAAACCATCTCTTAAACATGACCTGCTTGGCAAATGGGTCCCTGTTCCCCAAATGCCTGGAGATGGTAACACTGGTAAGAAACTTCAGGCTGTTCCTTTCAGATCACAAACAATGATCTTTTAACATGAGTTATGAATGTGTGCTACTCACAGTAGAGTTTTCAGAAAGTCAATGGCACTGGGATTCCTTTGATCTCTCCTGAAAATCCTTGCCCCTGTGCTGGTCTGTATAGATGCATGCCCTTCACATTCCACCCTGAGAAGAATTATCCAGGCTAGGATCAGGTAACTCTTGCCTGCCCAGACAGTCCTGGAATACAGCCTTATTATATCAGCAATATTATATTATTATTATTGTATTATTATTATTGTACTTAGAGTATGCAGGTATTATTCCCTGAGTAGGAAAATGCCATTCTAGATTTGAAGCCAATCTTTGAAAATTCTATCACCCCTCACCAAGAGGCTTAAGCACTCACCAAAGATAGAAGCTCAGAAAGTCAAGGTGTCCATGAATATTTTGGAAATGGAACATTGCACTTTTGTTGGCTTTAATACCCAGTACCATAACTGCTAATGCATCTGCTTTAAGCTATTAGTCAAAATGCTTTTCATTCTTAACACCAGAGGAAACAAAAATAAATTCTGGTGAACTTAATGCCAATGTCTAAATAATTACTATGACATTGAGTTGAACCTTAGATGCTATGATACATGATGACTTTCCTGAGCAAAAACATTCATCTCCCAACTCCTTATTGCTCCAGCATTAAGCTCCTTGAGCAAAAATAAAGCTATGCAGAATTATTCCAGACTTTATAGTGGAGGTATAGTACAGCAATTCATTATTATGTTGCAAAGGTAAAGAAGATCATAAACAAGGAAGAAGGTAGATAAAATGACCTACCCATCCCTGCTCACAAGGTCAACAGCAGAACAATGTAAATGGGATTTGTTCCTTGCTCTGGTCAGGAAACCTCACTTTCCTTCATACAGTGTGAAGTTCAGGCCAAAACTAATACTACAATGAGACCTCCAGGCTAATCTCATAGCTGCAAACCCAGGAAGCAAAAACTACAATATGAGGAGTCCAGTCTGCCCACTGGGAAATTGTACTGTACTGGCATCTGCTCTTCCCTTCTAAATTCCCTGTACTGCAAAGGTGAATGTGTGGGACCTGTCCAAGCATGTATAGCATGCCAGTTCATTTGATATGTCTCACCCTTATCTTAAACAGTTTCTTTACAGCTGAGCACTGTGCCTGAAATATGATTAACTGTGGAATTTAATATATGTCAATTTATCTGCCATTTGCTCTTTGTAGCATGTTGTAAATAAAAGTGTAGACTTTCTCATTTTTTTCTTATCCTTCACTCGTGTCAGAAACACCAGATTCCTGAGCTGTATAGTCAATGAGAAAATAACTGAAATGTCCTTTCCTGAATCAATTCTGTCTCTGCTGACATGGCAAAACATCACAAACTCTCACGATGAAAAACTGCTTACTCTACATGACAACAAATTAATAACAACACAAACACTGGAGCCAAATCCTGCAGGTGTTACTCAAATCTGATGCCTGCCAGATCCAATAGAACCTACTCAGCTAACACCTTAGTCTGTGTTCTTCACATGCTACTGCTTATAACCATGCAGTATCCAGACTGGATTTGCAGCACTCTAACACAGTGAAATTCACCTCAGGCACAGTGTTTGCTGGCATAAAACACGTCCAGTAAATTTCAGTTTGGTACGTCAGAATAAGGATTATATGGTGCCTTATTACTGGTGGGATTTCCAAATGTGTTTCAAGCTGGCCTAATTTGCCTTCCATTAAAGTAATTTGTATGCCATTAAAGTCACTGGTTAGAATTCATTAGTTTGCTTTGAGCAGACCCAAGTGGAAAGCAGTACATTTCTGATTGTCCCTTGCCAAAGCTAATAGTCATCACTGACATAACCACCATGAGACAGTATTTCTTTATAGAGTCACAGTGTGCTGAGGGCCTTTCTAAAATCAGTCTTAATGTCCAGGAAGAAAATAAAAGACAATTGTATTCTCAAGAGTTTTCTATGTAAACTTACAAGGACAGGAGAAAACGAGTTTTCATTAATACCCCAAATTTACACACAGCAGTGGAGGGTAGAAATCTGTCTGAAGTACCCATTCCTTTACTTTAGAAAAACAACAGATTTTACTGCCCAGGACCATTCTCTCAAGGTATCAGAGGAACTTGTGAACAAAGGCTGTTATGGTATATATATGTTAAAGCTCATTATTGCTCCCATTAAAGACAGTGAAGTCGAGGGAGGGCAGGAGGAAGCTTGAGATATAAAAAACAAGACAGTTTCAGTAAAGAGACACAAAAACCCAAGTGAGCAATAGTGAGAAACTGCAAGCTCCTGCCACTGACTTGCCAACCATTCTTGGTATCTTTTAGCTCTTTGGTTTTTAATTCATTTTTATTTCCCTGCTACCATGAGTTAAGTAAGTTTGGTTAGTGAAGGCCAATGCACAAGGAAAGCTGTGGACCTAAAAACCAGTGATTAATTTAATCACTTGTTCTCTGCTTATTCAGCTAAAGAATAATCAAATCCAGCAACACAGTTGAATTCATTCAGTAGATTTTGATTTATATTAATGAAAAAGAAAGTCTCTAAAGCTTCACTGCGTTAGAATTACCTTAGCAAGGGGTCAGCACTTCTCTCAGCCTATCACATCTCTTCTCTACCTTCTCTCTACTTTTCTGTCTTAGAAGTTATTAAATGGCAAAGTTCTCAAAAGGAGTTCCTACCACTTGTCAATAAAATGTTTCTTATCATTACAGATGCTGAGAAGTTGGCAAGATCAATTATTTATGTAGAATCATGCAGAACATTTTAACTTTTTATCTGTAGAAATTTGTGCAACTTTTCAAAAAATAATTTAAGAAATGGAAAAAAATTAAAGGTTTTGCAACACTTATTAGAACTACAGAGACTTTGTCTGGTAACTTTCTACTGGGCCTCCCTCTCAAATCATTATTAATTCTCTGCAGAGAATGGCAGCAGGCCCAAATCTACATGAAACTTCTGTTTAAATCTGACTTTCAAAGTGAGTCTGAAATGTGACAGGTGTACAAAACAAGACCTCACAGGTTTTATCCATGAATCTCAACTAAAACTTTTTCTGAAATTGAAAAGGTTTTAATAATTTGCTTTTGAAGCTCTGTTCAAAGGTCTCTGGAAAGAGAAGCACATTCCCTGAATCTCCGTGGGGAATTTGGAAATGTCTGTTTCTGAAAATACCCTCTGCCAGCTTGGAAGGTTGTGAAGATCAACAATTGAAATTGCCTGTCTGTCTGTATAGAAAACTCAGCATGAGAATCTTGCTGTAAGGGGCCAGGTGTAAGTGAGCAGCAGAAGCCTAGAGCAAAATGTGGCCAGTTAAACTGGAATTTAAGTGCAGCTCCTAATGGACATAGACCTGACTATCATTCTTAGCAGAACAGTGAATTTTAACCCAATCATGATTTCAAAGAAAACAGCACAGCCAGACTTTTTGGCTGATTTATCCATTCCCAATATTTGCCCAGTCTTTAGGAAATGAAAGCTGACTCTTGGTCCCTGTCCCTGATTACTTCCAAACTTCAGAGGAAATTACTACATGAATTAAATTCATTACAGTCACCATCTTAAACAGGAAGCAAATAAGAATTCCAAGCAAGCTATGCTGACCATTTTTGATTTTATTTTCTTTCTCCATCCTTGACTTCCTACTAATTAGGCAGCCATTTTGCCTGTTCTTAGATATGATTCTGTATTTATTTTTTTGATTCTATGGTTAGAAAGACACTGTCTTTCATGATGTCTGACTACCACAGAAATATTTAACACAAAAGACTGAAACGATAGTTGGACAAGATAAGACACTTTCCTAACTTGCAACTGAGTATGAGTATGGATTAAAAGACCTGCATTTGGGGTGAAATTGACACCAGGGATTAAAAGTCACCCTAACTACAAGATAGTACAAACCTCAAGCTAAGGAATATGTATAATTACTGCTAGGTTTTTCCACATCTAGTTCAAACAGGAAAAACCAATCAGCATGTGAAAGCCCTTGCAGAATTCATCAAGGTCCCAACAAGCACTTCACGCTCTCACAGAGGGCCTGGGAGCTAACTGACTGTCACCTTTGACCTCAGCCAAATCATCCCTCATTTACCTACTAGAAAAGAAAAGAATTTGGAGGTAAAAGTTAGATAGTGACTGATGATGTGCTTGTGATGCATTAATCAGTCAGGATGTTCAGGTGCAATAGCAGAACGGGTCTTGTATAAAACACATTAAGAAATCAAAGCCACACATCTACCACACATTTTCATAGGTGTGACTGGAAGGCAGAGTGCATGCTTTGCTGCCATGCAATCAGCCTGACCTTGAACACAGGAAAAAAAAAAAATACCAGTGATGTGCCACAGATGATTAATGGGAAAGAAAAGAGAGCTCTTTCCTTGCAGCATTAGTGATCAGGTAGGGGAAAGTGTGAAAGACTTGAAACACATCAGTGCCCAAGCCAAGAGAGCACACACAAGTATTCTATCCTCTAATGCTACCTGATTCTTTCCTCTGCAGTCATCCATCACCCCCTCCAAAAGACCTCCACAGAGAATGTTTTCCAGGCTGTGATCTGGTTAGCATGGCTAAATGGGATAACAAAGTAAGGAAGCACCAGCATACTCTCATTTCAGGCAGAGTACCTGCAGAGAGGAAAACACACAATTTTGCTTTTAAAACAAAAGAAGTAAGTTACAGGTGGGCTGGTTCAAAACAACCTTTGTAGGTGCTGGATGGCTGAGCAAAGCAAGCTAGAAAAAGGACTGCTGAGTGTTGAAAAGGAACTGCTGTACTTGAGATGGGAATGAGATCATTCTCACTCTCATCCTCAGCCTCATACTTGAGAAGATTATTGCAAATGGGAAGAATGCAGCAGCATGCAGCAGCATGATTACAGCTTCCAGTAAAACCAGTAGTTTTACTGGGAGATCTGCCATGGAGTAACATCTTCATCATATTCTTTTTACCTGGGGGTGACTTGACTCACTTCTAGACCATATTCTGCTCTCTGCTGTATAGGTGCTCAGATGTAGCAATTAGTTTGTAGTAATTAGTTTTCTTGATTACCAAGGAACTCAGCCTTTGTTCAAGTTGTGTGATAAACTTGGAAGTAGACACTTAGATTTCATTTAACTTTTGGGACTTTGTTCGAGGATAAATGGTTTCTTTATGTAGGATTCCTGGTTGTTCTCTTCATTTAATCTTCTCTGAGGCAGTGGAGGGATATGTAGTAAACTTCTATAGACTGTACTGTCCTGCATATAGCACAGTTAAAAGATTTCATTGCAAAGACTGATTCAAAACTCTCTGCACCAGCCATAACTGTGTAGCTTAGAGGTTGTCTTGTTAATGTATAATTACAGATGGACCAACAGAGACTCATTTCAGCTGAAGGTAGGATTCCAATCTTGCATTTTGGAATGGAACAAAGTGAGGCTTGAATTCATTAGTGTAGCTCTCATGGGTGACACTCATATCAGAGGGAGCTGTTAATAAGCAGCAGGATTCACTGTCCTATCTTCTAGACTGGATGTTGTAAATTATTAATTCCAGAAAAGAAAGCCATACAGCACTCAGCAGATGTTAAGTCATATTTCTGAGACTAAAACAGGTCCCCATATGTTGCTTTTAGGTTCTGTTTCTTTCCCATTCCACACTCCTGTACCACACATGGTTGAAGACTGAATTCAATCTGTTTAGCTGACTTGCTTTCTACCTTTCCACACTGCACTCATTTACAGCCAAGGTTGCAGTTGTTCCCATCCCAACTGCAACCTTGACACATCCTCCATGCTCCTACTGAGATGCCATGATTGTTCCAAAAGATCATGTTGTGCAATAATTAGACTATTTTGGGAGGGAGAGGGGGGGATCTATTTTTCTTTTAGCTTTCTTGGAAAGTGGCACCCTCAGGTCCCACACATAGATGGAGCATTTCTAGTCAATGGTCTTATCAACAATAAACCTGCTCTTGCCTCAAGCTCATCTCCTTGCTAACACAGAAATATTTAAGTTTTCTGTAAATATCTGCAAAAGGCAGAATGTGAGTAATAAGAGAACTGGAGCAAATATTTTTCTCTGCATTAAGAAACATGAATTTCCCCTGCAGCTCCCTGAGCCACTGACAACAATTGAACTTGTTCCTCCATGCATTGTTTTTGTCAGCGTGTATTTTTAATCCTGTTCTTGCTGCTAGATTTATTTCAAACCATCCCATGCAACACAGATAAGTAAATTGAAATTAGCATTACCTAAACCTGTAATTAAAGTAGTATTAATTTCTCCTTGCTGAAAAATCAAAGGGGAAAATCCCAGACTTGACAAAAGAAAATGTGTTGTCACATTTTTTAAGTCAAAGTTAATGATGAATTATGGATCGTTTGCAAGAAAGCAATACAAAAATACCCACTGGGCCTGTATCCAAACTAGAAATGAATTTATGACAAAGTTGATATTGACTCATCATTTATAAAGTCTGTTAAATTCATCTTAGAGTAGGCTTCTAGTGGAAGATGATTTATTAAACAAAGTAATATAAAATGAAATTGTTGCAGACCGAAGTAACATTAAAATTTATTTTTATTTTGGATCTGCAAAACAAAGTCCGACTGTAGAAGGGTTGGGTGAAAGCAGAGTTTTATTTGACATTTGACACAAGCAAACTGATAGAGCCAGGCAAAAGAAGGAGAGAGGAAAAGAAGATATAAGAGAGAGAAGGGAGAGAAATGGGAGAGAAAAGGGTAAGAAAGTGGGAAGAAAGAATGAGAGAAAGAAAAAGAGGGACAGAGTCACCACCAGGGGTGCAGCTGTCCAGGAATTTCTTCAAGGAGAAACTTCCCTGTGCCTGAGCAGCTGGAACTCACTGCCTGGCAGGCAGGTACTTGCAGTTGTGCAGTAGGGTGTGATGCAGTCCTCTCTTGGCTGGGGATAATCCAAGCCAGGAAGACCATGTATTGCTGAGTAACCTGGTGGTTGTCAGGCATGTGACAGACTGGTGTGTACATGAGGCTGTGCCTGTGCAGTGCTGCCTCTGGGCTGCCAAGTTAGTGTAAATGGAGTTAAACTGCTTCCAGGTCTGACTTGGTATGTGGTTACCTCTGCTATAGGGTTTATGGGCTCCCTCACCATGTAATATATTTTCCTAACATAGTTTGTGCCTCCATAATGTATCCCTGAGGCTGCCAAGTACTCTAGAGAATTTTACTTTTACATAGATCAATAGGAGTAGATGTAACTTTTCTTGCCCATGTGGTGTAGACCTTGGCTCTGGGTACATAGTTGAGGGAAAGGAGGCTGGAAGCAGCCCATGGTCCTGCTCAGCACATAGATGTTTGGGAAAACTATAGATGTCTCTTAACTCTAAAGGAAGACAGACAAAGTCAGGAACACATTAATGTCTAGGTATGAAACAAAGTATGTGGAAAGTCTCAGTGAAATCAGAGCATCCTCGGTAGCACTCAGGTAAACTATTGCTGCTAAATACAAAGATGTTCTTCACTGCTGAGTTGGGCATGTGTGTTTTATGGTGTAAGGTCCCATGGATTTCCTGCACACCCTTGGCTAGATTTCTGGTTTCTGATTTGTTGCTACAAGTTGCTAGAATTAATTTATTGGAATAAATCTCTGGCATACTGGCTCGAATGGTTTATAACCTTGCTTCTTTCTGTCTTCCAAAAACATTAATTCTGTTGTAATGACTTCTGTAAAGATATCATTTGAATAATAATGTTTTATAAGTTTTACTTTCATCCATTTTCCAGAATAATCCATTATCCATTCTCTTATCTCACTTTTACTTTTCAGCCTTTGAACATTTGTAAGCTTTAGTGTTTGTGCATAACGTAAAATCTTATTGCCACAGGAAAAGCAGTTTCTCTCTCTCTCTCTTTTTTTTTTTTTAATATATTCCTAATTAAAACTCTCATGTTAGTGACAGTTTTCAAATCTGACATGACATTTTTATAATCTATTTAATATCTGGAAAGGATTTTCTGCATTGCAGCCTGGGAATTATACCAATTAAGATAAGGAAAAAAGCATTACCTCAATGTTGTTTAAACATAAAGCTATGACTGAAGAATTATTCTTAGTTTTATTGTAGAAAAACTACATCACAGTTTTTTTTGCCCAAAGCTCAGTAGATTGCACACTGTAAGAATTCTCCCTTTCCTACAGTTTTCTTTCACAGACAGAGAGATATAATAATAGATTCATTGTCACTGCAAATACACCTGGCCTTAGTCCAAAGCTAGTGTTGAAGTCAATAGAAAGATTCAGTAATAGGCTTGGGATCAGGCCCTTTATAAACATAATTGAGTCTCATACTTTCCTCCCATTTTTCTCCACCCCTCTTGACATGTTACAATGCAAAATCTCATATGTACAGACACGTTTTCACACCATGTGTTCAGCCTTGGCTGGAGCAGTTAGATGCTGCTATAACTAGGTACTAAATGGTCAGTCACTTCTTTATACTGCCTATAAATTTTTAATTTTGTGTCTCTACAGTTAATTACTGGATTCTTATCCCTATATTGGGTTGGGATTAGTGGGACTCCCTTAGTGCAAGGGCAACTATGAAATGCATCACAGAAGTAATTCATACATCTCATTTATCCCTTAGCAGAGATTCACTTTGGATAGGCAGTTCAGAGTCTCCACAGAGTCTACTTACAATAAAATAATATGGTTTGATGGCCCAAAGGGCTGGTAACTGAGATCCATGCTGCTGTCACACCACCACATGAAGGGAGGAGGGAAGTACCAAGGTCTGCCCTTATTTTCTAAGGCAACACTGGGGCAGAAGAGGAGCAAGTGACCTCTATTTGGAAGTCCCAGGACTGCCAGTGGTACAAAGATTGAGAGACAAGACAGAGCCCAAAGGTGCACAATATTTAGCAGAGAAGATTGTGCATTTCCTATGCACTCACTGCAGCCAGCTCCACTAGAGATTTTCTATGAGTAAAAGTAAATAGTGATATGAGTGCTTAAGCTGAAAGCACATCTTGAGTTGAACTCTTGCAGCCAAATGATTTATGGTATATTTACCTTTCCTTGCCACCCAGCCAGCAGCTGCCTTTAAGCCACCATCATTACTGTGTCACTGGAGAGTCTATCAGTGCTCCAATCTCTTACTCATTTTCACTCTGCTCTTTCTAATAACCAGTGGCCAGTCAGGAATCATTACCCTGAGACTTGGACAGTCACAGAGGTCCTATACTGCCTGTCACTACCAGGTGTCTTTGGCCTTGTTGGTTGCACATGCCCAAGTCACCCAAAATGTACTCAGCTCATTTATCTGCTGCCTGTATTTGTTTAGTGGTTTATGTGACATGAAGAACTGGACACTTTGTCCCACCAGGAGCCTTTCCCAGATCTGTGCAGAAATGCTCCTGACACTGCAAACCTTGGAGCAGCCATATAAAATTGGATTATTCCTCTGGGATAGGTTATATAGGATTTTTTTTTTTTTTTTTTTGAGAACCCATCTTGCTAGCCAATCAATTATGTCTTTAGAAGAAAAAGCACAACTGTAACAGCTGCACTAATGCAATGATCAATTTTGCATGTGTACTATACAGGATACAACATACACGTGTTGGCACTACTGTAAACTAGAATGACCCCTAAATATAAAATTTTAAATGCCATAAATTTACTTGCTTTATAATAGTTAACAAGTATCTGATGGCAAAATCCATTTACATCCCAGAATAACTCTTATATAACTGAGAAATGCCTTTAGCATAATTTATGAAGGTTGCTTAGCTGATATTTACAGCAGCTGCAATAAATCCAAGATGCAGCTTCAAACACAACTCACAGTATCTCCCTAAGATGTAACCTAATAGTGTCATGAAGTGTCAGCTTTAAACAAATAACTCAACACAACACTGTACTAAATAAAGATTATGACAATCTAATGCTGATCTTCAAACTTGCAATGCTTGGGCACAACTGAATTTATTTATTTTCTTTTTTAAAGGAAAAAAAGTAAGCCATAGAAATAGTATTTCAGGTCAGTCAGTTCACAGCCTTCAAACATATTTTGCTACATCTTAAAATTTCACTACAGAAAGAACATTATGACCACTTGCTTTGCCTTGCCAAGAGGGGAACAGAAATCTCAATTTCAGCATTTTGACACAGCATCTCAATTTCAGTGAAATAAATACCAGTAATTTCACTGTTCACAGAAAATAATCCCAAAAAATAAATCTCTGGCACCAGAATCAGAAATAGAACCCAGGTCTCCTGAGTCACATGCCTAGAGTGTTGTCTCTTAGATAACACTGTCTTCAGAAATAAATACCTGTTGTAAGTTAACTGGGAGATGATGATACACCAGTTTGAAAAAGGGACAAGTGACAGGCCTAAGATTTCTCATCTTGTCATGGCAGCTCCTTGTCAAGGGACAGAGGTCTTAAGGGAGGAGATGTATTGCCTTTGGACATCCACCTTTTAGGAGGGCAAGAGTTACCAGTCCTCTGAGGAATGTCAATTTGGAACAGAAAGACAAAACTCCTAGTAAGAGGATGTGGTAAACACTTTCTAGTTAAAACAAATGACCAAATCAAACAACAAACTGACAGACTTTAATATTTTAATAGTTATAAAATTCTGGTCTCCTTTTTCTGTCTCGTTCCTTTCTTTCCTTACTCAGTTTTGCCTCTGTAAAGACTTGGTGGGAGCAACTTTTGACATTTTAAATACTTTAACCTGGACAGTCAAAATATATTTTGTAGCTTTCCATAAAGACAGTTTCAAAAGCAGTAAAAGGAAAGGCAACAGGCATACTGCACTGTTCAATAGTTATAGTTTCAGTTGACAATCCCTGGTAAACCAATATGTGAATACACTAAAAGAAATTTCAAACATCAGATGTTTTCACATAAAAAAGAACAACCTATGGAGCAAATAATCCTGACTGTTCTTTCTTCCTTTCCAGGAAGGATTGTATACTGAATTTAGTATTTCAGGCTTTATTTTACAGCAACAAAGAAGCTGTAAGAGGTTCCCTGGCTTATTATTAAGTGTACAGCCCTGTATACCCACTTCAGAGCCAGAAGCTCCCTGGTTTCAGCCTCAAAGTATTATTTGGTTTTTTTCCTCATTTTCTTTCCTGGTTTTGGTTGAAATTCAAAAGCAAGAAAGATAGGAAAGGGGTGTTTTTGTGCATGGAGGGGCTTTTAGGATGTGTTAGTGGGATAATAACTGGAGTTTTTGTTTAGAAATGTGTCCAGAACCACACTCACTTCCTCATCTTTGCTTAAAGATCAATTTACAATGAAACGAATAAAGAAAATGCCTCACTGGTGTCCCTGGCTTTCCCCAGACCAAGAGCTCAGGATGTCAGTCCTAAAATTTAATTCTGTGCACTCTGATTATGTTACTGGAGACAAAGCCTTCACTAACATATACATCAGGACCTCTGAGGTGAAGTTTATACAAAGCACAAAATATGAGAAGTTTTCTTATGCAGAACAGTTCTTCTCCTGTAGCTGTGAATCTAGGAGTAGGAACATTTTATAAGAAGTTTTCAACTCATCAGTTAAGCAAGAAGTCTTACCACCAAGCTGATCTTTCTGCAGCTTGTATGAATGTCTTAATGGAGTTCAAACACTTTTTATCCCACTGCTTTGATCAGTCAGACTGGAATTATATCTGTATTTCTTAATGGTAAGTGTAAATTTCAGTTTTAGGTTTCTTCAATCTTCATTTTGATATCAGGTGGCTTCCCTTTTGTCCCTGCTGTCCTAAGGTTGTGATAATGACTCATGATTGACCATCTTTATATGTCACTCAAAAAGCTTGACTCAGGAAAATGGCATTTTAGAGATGAAGAAGTACAACAAATTGCTACGTAGATTATTATAAAGCATTGAACAGCTGAAGTAAATAATTATCTTCTTACCGTAGACCTCTGTGAGGGAGAAACAGATTACAGCCCATCATGTTCTTTACTTTTTACTCTCCTGGCTCTGCAGAAAAGAAAATACAGCTGAAAATTACAGAAATATTACAGATGACTTAAGTTTCACGTGGAATGCAATGGATTGTAACAAGTTTATCAATGGAGCTGGTATCTGCCACCACTGGAAAAAATAAAAGGCCTGCTTGGGCAAGAGCTATCATTTCAGTAACCTGTGGCATTACATTTCTGTCCTCTAGGGAGCCGAGTATGAATGCTGAGCCTAGGTTCAAATGACTATCTGATGGCTGATTGCCTCTCATTACCCAGGAAAGTTGGTGTTCTGCTGCTGATGTTGCTAGACAAATAATTGGGAAGTGATCTCATGCAGAAAGTGCTAACCTAATGCTTAAGCAGATAAGTGAAATAATTAATTAAATCTATTCAGGACATAACTGGCTGCTGTAGAAGGGAATATTCTTTTCTTTCAGTGCAGAGGGAGCACGCCACTGAAAAACATTAACTTCACCGTAGCTGAGACAACGATATAATATTTTTTTCCTATTGTACGTCAAAGGAGACTCAAGACACTTGTAGAAGTGAAAACAAGAGAGTATTGAAAGAACTGACCAGCACTTGAAGTCAAGAGCTGTCTGGAGCTTTGTCTGCCAACAGTGGCCTCAGTCATTGTACCTTTACAACCAGCACCTTGGCCACTGACTGTTTCTACATCAGATGGAACAGTGCTGTGCAAATAGTGATGGGTTTGGAGCAGAATAATTCTATTTCTGAAGTATTCCATCTTCTCTGAACAAGGTCTGCTACGTATGCAGAAGATGGTGCTAGCAGCATGGACATGATCATTGCAAGATGGAACAAGAATCAACATGAAGCATCATCAGTATCTGGGGAAACACAGAGGGGCTGTGCATTTCCAATCTTTGCTTCCCCTTGAGGCACCAGGATGGCTGATGTAACTGAGGCTACTGCAGACAAAAACCACCAGGAAGAACTTAGAGTTTAAGGCTTTTAAGTTTTTATATTAATGCTAACATTTTAAAATTATCATCTCATAATTGTCCAGAGAAACTGTTACTTAAATGTAAATTCCATGAGCAAAAGAAGATTAAAAAAGGCATTCAAGGCAGATTTGGTTTGCATTGAATTAAAAAATGAAATGATCCGTTGAGTTGAACTAGTTTTTTAGGCTGAAAAAATTTTGTAGTTTCTTGTCCCTGACATGCAATATTTTTCTGTGGTTAGATTATTAGTTTAATGAATAATGAAATTATCTCCCTGTTTTTTTTCTGATTTTACTGCTTAGACTGAGAAAAAAATACAAACAGGAAAAGGGTCCTACGTGGGTAGTTGAGTTTGACTTAAAAATCTCATCCAAACCACATTTTATTAGTGAACTGCAACAATGGTCACTCCCCATGAGCCAAACCCTCCCCCTCAAAAATGCTTTTAGTACTTAAAACACATTCTGGACTGTTTTGATATATACAAAGAAATAATTGGAGGGGTTTGGGACCATGAAAAGTCAATAACCAAACTAAATGTTGCAGAGGTCTTGGTCCTCCTTAACTGGCATGAACATTGTCAGAGAAAGAAAGAAAAGTGTGAAACTTTTAAGCTACAGTGCTCTGGAAATAAAAAAGGCCAGACCTGTAACTATTTATAATTATTTAATTGGGACTCTTCAGTTAATGCTGCATTAACACTTTGCATAATCTAATTTCTGCCTTACAGAAGTGCTATTTTAAGCCTTAAAATTTCATGTGGCAATTTTCAGGATAAAGAATTTTGATTGTAATGATAGATCTGAGACTGTTTGGGGAAAGTGACACGAGACAAGAATGCAAAGCTCTGACTTTTCTCCTTGGCTGCAGCTTTCCTCTTGCACCATGTTCCATAGAACAAGGAGTAAACAGTGAACCAGCAATTAAAGTAATTCTACAATTGATTCCAAAAGGTTCAGTGATTAAAAACAACTTTACAGAACCGACATTCAGAAAAAAAAACTAAAAAAACCCACAAACACTATTTATACACCAGTAGCTTTGTTAAAAACAGGGAGAAAAAAACCCCTCAAGCCAGAAGAACAAGCTGAAGGTTTAATTTATATAAATTGCAGCCAGCTGCTCACTCAATTTCCAAAGGAAAGCTTTTTCTGCATGCTATTAATCAATTTCTCTAGCTAAGAGAATCTCTGGGAGTCTCATTCATTTAATCTTCCATCTAAGATTGTCAGCTTTTCCCCTAACTGTATGTATTATTAGAAATTTAGTAAGTGATTACCTTTAAGAAACTGTCCATTACCTGTTTCTAGACTCAGCACATTTCATCCCTGGATGGACAGCATCTTTCCATCTATGTCAATGGTTAAACTGAATGAGAAGTAACTATTTGTATCCCATGTGGTGTTCAGTGTTGCCAGATCTTGCCTCTGAAGTGTACATGAAGGGTTTGTTACTCTCTTTTAATAGATACAATGCAGAGCTAATTCGGTTGAAGCTGGCACTCATCTGGGAGTTAAAATAAGGAGATGGAAGTACAACTGCTATAACTAGCTTTTGGCAAGAACCAGAACTATTGATTTTGCTGGTGTGAAAAAATATGAAAATAGCACTATCTTAACTCAAGGTATTTTTCCTCTGTTGCAGAAAACTTTTACAGGTGGGAGAATGTGTGGGAGAGTTGCTGCCTGCTGTTAAGTCAGCCCATTTCACACTGACTTGAAATTCTGCCATTTGGTCAATGACAAGTGGTCGATTCCATTTTTAGCAGGGTTTTTTTGTTTGGTTGGTTTTGCTTTTTTAAATCTCTCTTGAAGTTAGTGCCTCTAAGCTTTCATCTGCATTTTCATTAAACCTGATTACTAAAAATTAAAAAGCTATTTGCTAGGATTATCATAGTTTTTAAAAGAAAAAATGTGTGTCAAACCAACATCAAAGTAAATACTTTTGGCATGATTTACCAGTGAGTGAGTATCCTAGGTCACATTCCTTCCTGCTGCAGGTGAGGTTCACTCCTTCAGTCTTGGAGAGTTCAGTGTGATTCTGCCCATGTATCCTCCTTGGTGGTCTCCTGAAAACATGGTAACATTCATTTTAGCATCTGGTAAGTGGCATTTTGCATTCTGATTTGTATATACTATAAAAGGTCATTTTTATTGCATATTTGTTGCTCGTGGGTAATTAATCTGATTTATGAACTGATCTTAATGTGCATTACTTCCTGGCATAAATTCAGATTTCATGCTGCATCATCTAACAGTAATTAGGTATGGGAACCCTCCTGGTTCTGCCTGAGAAACAGCTAAGGAGTCTAAGAGCTTGGAGGGGGAGGGATTTCTATTGTAATAATGCTGCATACACTGAAATGCTAAGTTAGTTAGACTAAGCTAAAAACATTTATTTTTGGAAAAAAAATATCCCCATTTAGAATTACGAGCTGTCATATCACTCTTACAACCCTTCCTCTAGATTTTTTACAGACATTTTTGTTTTCTTTTTTTTTTTCTCACAGTGTTGGGATTAAATCTTAACAACAACTTTCTGAGTTATTTTTGATTTCTCAGTCTCACCATTTCTTTATGGTATAATTCTTCCTTTATGCAAAATCTTTAGTATTTCTAGCTCCTTCAAAAATAGACAGATTTTTTGAGGGCTACCCTGTAAATATGCAAGTCAAATTCCCCTCAACACAAGCCTGAGTAACTTGGATACTGCAGTTCCACCCCAGGGAACATCTCATTTGCAGCCAATGCCATGACTTTAGATGATTTTTTAAGAGCAAAATGACAAATAATTGCAGGTACTGCTATCCAACTTGCCATCAAATCAATAAAACAGAATGAAGAAGGAATGTTAAAAGCAAAAGTGTTTTTCCTGTTCATGCTGGGATCTAGCATACATCAGATATGTGTATTTGTTTAAAGAATGAAAAACATTTGACTGGATTATATTTGCCTTCTGTCTTAAAGGCAACAAGTGTCTGAACTGCACTTAATTAGACTGTATTTGGAAATCTCAGGTTTTGTGGATAGAAGGTGTTGAAGAAAAACTAATTTTTAATTCACTTTATTATGTCTTTTGGTTAATGCCCATATGCTACATTAGAACAGAGTGCAGAGAGATTCCAGCAACACTCAGCTGCAATAGCATATGCTGGGTAATAATCTCCTTTATTCTATTTCTTTGTTTTCAGATGTGTCTTGCAGCTTTGAGTCAACTTCATGAGTATGAATCTGACCTCGCTGACAGTTTTAAAGGCAGGACTAGCATCATAGATGCCAGCAAAAGTACACTGGAGTAAAATTGGGATTCCTGAGATGCAGCATCAGATCTGCAGTTTGTTGCACTCAGGTGTGAACATTCAGAAGGAAAAAAAGCGCATGAGGACCAGTTGCAGACTTTTGGTTTGAAGGTAAAGTTGTCTTTAAAAAAAAAAGTCAATTATAAAAATATTACAAAGTACCCACTTTCAACTTTATTCCACTTTGAATAGTGAGTCAAAATGTGAAGCAGAAAATATTCTGGTCATCTAATGACAGATCAAAGCTTCCTTAATAACCCTCTGTTCTTCAGCACTTCATGAGGTTGTACTGGAGGCAGAGGACAGATCACTATGAGAACTTTCACATTGAGAGACTGAGGTTTGTATGTCACCACCCACAGGAGGTGCAGCTCTCTCATACTGTCATAGGCCATTAGAAAGCAGTGATCCTCCCATTCATTTTTATGAGAAGTAAGGCTGAGGCAGACTGCCTTGAAAGAGATACAACCATGAGATGAAATAGACATGATCTTAATGCAGATTGGGGATAGAAGTTTACCCTTGTTTTCAGAAACAGGAATGATTAATGGAGTACAAGCATAGGAGACATGAGTGAACTTTAACAAACTCTGTAGCAGGCTGAAAGATGTGATTTGTGAGCTGTATTTTCTCTTTTGGCCTTTCTCATCCATGCATCATAAATATGCATACTGGCTACAAAATTCAACAGAGAATTCTGTCCTGGCCTTAAAATCTGTGGTACTCCTCCCTCTTTGTCTTGTCTGTCTGTGCATGTCCTGCCTTCTTCTTTGAATAATTTCTGGATGTATCCTCTTTATAAGGTAAGCTTGAGGACAGAACATAAGAACTGACAGTGGGGCCCTGAATGCCAGTGGGCTGCAGATGCCATTCAAATATTTCTTAGTCTCTCCAGGTGTAGTCAAAGTAGAGTAGATGACAATTTTCCCATCTACCCTGTGAAAGGAGCAGTTTATAGGTGCCCTGAGGGGCAGATCAGAGATCAAACAACACCTCAACCTCTTCTCTGGTTTCATCTCTTTTTCTATAGAGAATCTGAGCTCTCCTTCAGCTTGCATCTACATGAACAGACTGTAGGAAAGACTAGGAAGAAAGGCTCTGAACCCATCTTTTCCTCTTGCCTATCTGCAGCAGTTTAGCAGTGTCTATTCTCTTTTTAGGAGCTGTAACCACTGAATAAGATGCAAGAGAGGCATGGAGTGTGCCTGAACTCCCCCCAAGGCCCCTAAATAAACCCAGGGCAAAAACGTTTGCAATTGTATTTCCTGCTTACTGGTTTGTAAATCCAGCTGCTTCCCTTTTCACCCCTGTTGTCTTTTGGCTGTAGGCAGCATTTATTGTGAAGTTCAGCCCTTGGACCTTGTAGGCATTTTTCATCTAGAGACCATTTTTGCAGAACAGCATCTGGAGTGTAAAAACAAAAATTGTCTTATCTCCAAAGAGGTGGAGAGTTCCAGGCCTCTGGTAAATGTTCATCTCAAGAGAAAGCTAATTGTGCTACCAGCAAGATAGAAACAATCTTGGCAGCCTGTGCCTTCTTTCCTGGATGAACTGTAAAATCCAGGGAAGAGCTGGCAAGGGTAGAAATATTTGCAGTGCAGGTTAGTGACAGCCACAATGTAGTGCCTGGAATTGAGGTCTCTCAGCACCTCTCCCACCCTAATGGACATGGGAATACTGCTTTCCAAATAAGGGGGTTGATGAAGTTTTGTTGCAAGAAACAGCCCTTCACTGACTTGATTGTTTGAAGAGGGTTTGTGAAAATATGCTTCAATACATCCAAGGGAGCCTATCCATGTTTCTTCATTCTAACTCTAACCAAAGCCAGCACAGAGCCTCATTGGCTTCCAGTTGCAAATTTAGAGCCTAGGCTGATTTAAAAAACAAATCCTGATCTATTACTGTGAAGAAAGGAGTGAAGAAATTTCCAAATGAAAAAAGGCTCAAGTCATCAAGGGAAAACAGAAATTAACCACAGGTAATTTCCACCATCTTCTTATTTTTTTTTTCCCAGGAAGAAATTATCAGGAAAACAGTATTTTCCTTAAAATATAATTGTCATTTTTAATCCAGATAAGCAGGAGCATCTATTCAGATAGAAGGCCCTTTTGTCAACAGATCGTAAACCAGTTTAAAAAACAAAAAAACCCTCTTTGATTTTAAACTGTAGATAAAAGTTAAATCCACAAAGCAGCTGAGAGGAAGCAGAACAATCAATCACTCCCCTGCTTCCAAATGAAGCTAATTGCCTCCAGCACCATTTTAGTACTATGGAACAAATCAGAAATCAAAAGCTATTTAATGTCAACACATCTAAACTCTACCAGTGCTTTTCACCAAGTTATTAGAAAGCAATTTTCTTTAATTCAGTGATGGAACCTGCATAAAATTTCAGCCTTACCTGAGCTTTGGCAAGCCAGCCAAAGAGTAAATGCCAGCTTTGGTTTACTTAGAATATTTTTCTTCTTGGATTTCAGAGATAGTTCTGTTTTCTGCATCCACAGAGACCTGGTTCACCTTCAAGGGCATGTGGCACCTAAATAAAGAAATTGTATTACAATTGCACTTTCTTTCCCTTGACATTATCTAAGTATTCCAGTAACAATGTATGGGCAGGACAAATGTTTGAGTTACAACACAAAGAAGTTTAAAATCATGGTTCTGCTATTTCCTCCCTTCCATTCAGAGCTATTGCTACAATTGGTACTAATGGTCAGGGAATAGAAACCTGAAAGTTAGCATCTCTTATGTTTCTGCCCTCAGATCAGATTTACTGAGGAGCACTCTGTGCCCTTGGTGCAGTGCAGTGGAAGGAATAAAATCCACTTACAGGCACTTCAACAGTCACAGAATATTTTGGCCTCTGGAAAAATCCTTACCCATAACTTGCATTCAGTATGCTATATATTGTAAGTTAGGTCATTATTTTTCTTATGAATTTTTTTTTCCACAGGAAAATGTTTATTAGCCTGACCAACTTTTGCCAAGGAAGGGGCTGGGAAAGGGAGACAAATATAAAGAACTATGGTGTGTAAGGATTCATGTCTTACTTTTCTCCAGGCTGGAAGTTTCCTGTTCTGTTTGGTCTTGAAATACATGAGGAAGTTTTGAACTCTACCGAAAAGGCCTCAGCTTGTCCTTACCAAAAGGGTATATGATTTTTTTTTTTTTTATAAAAAAAACCCCCCAAACCTAAATGTATTTGAATTATAGAAAAAAAATTTCTTCCCTTTTCTCTCAGGTCTACAGTTAAGAGCTCCAAATTTCTTCCAGCAGAGGACTGTGAGATGCATACAGCACTTCTAAGTTCATTACAATGTTGTCATAACCAGCTGTGACTTTCACCCCAGGGACACACATGCTGTACTATGAAATGGAATGGGAATATATGTTTAACCAGGAATTTTCATTGTACATAACAGTTTAATGGTCATTTTATATCTCCAACTTCGGTGTTTTCCTTTCAGAAGTGTACACTGCACAGGCACACTGCAGAGGCACCTGCAGCTGTGATTAAAGCAGTCTTTGTTCTCAGTTTTAAGTACACAAGTGGCTTCTGAGTTGGTAAAATACATCCAACATATCAAAAGATAGCAACTATCCTTTTTGTCATTAATTTTTGCACATTTTTCCAAAAATGTGATGTTTCTTCAACACTCCTCTTTTGTTGTCATATTAGAAGCCTAACTGACATTTCTGTCAGGCCTGGGGGGCTTAGCCATCAGACAGTGTTCTCAGTCTCAGCACATACCAACAGCATTCACAAGGACTGAAGGCAAAATGTTAAAAATTGAAATTAACAGAAGAAAAACACAGCTCACTTCAGCATCCTCTGCCACCAATAAGCATCTTTTGATTGGATTCAGCAGATTTCAGATCAAGCCCATAAGGTATCCTCAGTGTCTCTTGCCCTAAACAAGTATCTTAGCATGTGAGAGAAGACTTGTTTTGAACAGGTTAATCTGCTGCTACTGTATCTCTTTATTTTTTCAGCTATCATGTGCTTCAGTGCATAGAGACTGCCCCATCATTCCTCTTCCCAGAGTAATTAATTTATTCAATAGGGATATCAAACTAGTGTCCCTCGCTGTATTTCAGCTCCCTCCTTCCCCTCACACCGATTTTGTACATTATCCCACAGCATTTAAAAAAGTTTCATCACTCATCCATCCTGCTAATGCAACAAATGAAAAGTGCATCTCAGAGGAAGCAAACACCTTCAGCAGTTTAAAATGCCATTTATATTTATGTTGTAAGAAAAGATGAACTACATTCATTTGAGATGAGAAGCTAATGTTAGGTAGGTCAAATATCTCTGGCTGAGAAGAAATGCTGTTTTCACACTACATTATATTATATGTTACTGGTGAGGTCCGTGATTCCATAAAATATGAATGCATTTGCCCTGCAGAGGGTTATCAAGCAGATAAATTAGGGCTCATTTCACCTCTAGAACCTTCATGTGTTTGTCAGGGTTTCCTTGATATGCATCACAATGTGTTGGGTGAAATATATTCATAAAGATATGGTTATTTACAGAATAAAGGTAAGCTCCTATTCTGGACAGGATGTTTTTCAAGACAGGGGCTGTCCTCTGATTGGTGTTTGTATATCATTTACTTTAGTTGGATCATGGATGTAACAATAGCAGACACTGGTGCTACAACCATAAGTCAAATGATTGTGCTGGTAGCCTCCACCCATAGAAAGCTTCAGCTACTTTTTAGGATTTTACTCAAAAATTGTGTGAGGCAGTCAGAAAACTACCACTGACTTCAGTGGGCTTCTGGATCAGGGCCCTCCAGAGAGAGAATTTCCTGAAAGAAAACCTAGCAGCTTTAAGCACGGACATCCCTCTGGAACTGAACTTAATGATTGCTTTGAAAGGCCCATAGTTCTTCCATTTCATCATGGATTCAGTTAGAGATTCTATGTTGCTCCCTTTATACTGCAAATATTTAAAACCCAGGCAATATTTTATTACTAATTTTCTTGCTCTTTTTTTTTTTTTTTTTTTTTTTTTCGATTTCCCTGCTCAGGCTGTACGCCCCAAAGGTTTTAAAATAGAACAGGGATAAATGATAGCTTATTAAAAGGAGAAAGGGAAATATTCTCCTGATTACTTCTTTACTTTTCTGTCCACTGTTATACTTTTGCTTTCATGGCTCCTAATGACCAAATTTATCATGTACTGAAAGGCACTCATATGACATAGTTGACCTAATTTTTTGTCAACAATACTTTGCTGCATGGGCTCCTGGTCTCATAAGATAACAACCTCTTTCAGTCATTATGGGCTGGAAGGATAATAGGTTGAGCATCAGGCAGCCTAAATGGAATGTCTGTCAGCAGACAAAGAACTGTACTGGAGACTGAATGAACTGGAAGGAAGAGAGTGAAGTGAAGCATAATTAAATATACAAGAGCTATTTTGGAATCTATTGAAAGAGAAGACAGTTAAAAGGAAGAAAGCCAGAAGAGATTCAGTTATGTTAGGGATGGACAAGAGAAGCTGCAGATCATGGATTTGGACCCCATCATCATATGTTTGAATTTTGAAAAAGGTCAAAAATTTGCAGCCCCATAGTTTAACCAAAGAAGAAATAGGACCAACAAAGATGATGGCAGCTGCAAATGGACCACACAGCCATAAGAGCTTCAGGAAGAAGAAGAGTGAATAAAGAAATAAACATGAGTTCCTATCAGGAAAAAAATATTAAAAAATTACTATCTGGAGAAGTCACAATCTGAGCTTGCTTTTGCCAAGAACCAAAGTCAGGGTATCATGTCAACATGAACTCTAAAAAAAAAAAAAGTTTCCTGTAATTCAGTCTTTTTGTACTTTTTATATTTAATTACTTCTTTCCAATTTCCCATACATAATTTGATTATTACTAGTAACAGCTATGATTAAGACTTGTGAAAGGAAAGAATTATATACCTATAGTCTTCAACAAAATTTTCTGGAGTTTTGGAGACTTGTGGAACTAAACGCAGCAATTTAGGAACATGCTGCTTAGCTATTTTTCAAAGGATCTTGATCAAGTAAATCTCAGATAGGTATTTGGATGAACCATGAAGTTTCTAGCGTTCATTCCAGGTCATAAAAATAGATAAAGAAAGAATATGAAATTACCCCTCCTAGGGAGAATATTAAAATGGCAAGCACTTACATTTTCTTTTTATAAACTATTTAGCAATATTTATTTAATGATAGCCCAATTCAGCTACTGTAACATTATTTAATAACTCATAAAGTATATTTTATGCCAGCCATGAGATTTAATGGCATCACAGTGGGAGGAAAATCTATCTTGACATGGAGCTTCAGAAAGCAATGGGAAAAAATAAAGCTGAAGGGTTTGGAAAAGAAAAATATTCTTTTTATTGATGCAAATGATTTCCATCAGCTTCTTCATCTGTGCACTGTAGCCAGGCAGCTATTATATGCAACTTGAGTCTGTCAGTTGAAGAGCATGATGCATATTAGAGTGAGTAAAAGTAGTTGTGCACAAGTTAAATTTAGACCTTATTACCTGCATTATGTTAATGCCTCTAGGTGCTAACAGATTGAAACCTGTTGTGATAGACAGAATACAAGCACATAGCAAGACAGAAGTCATTCAGGGCATGGACTGAATCAAAATAGACAAGACAGAAAAAGGGTAGGAGGTTTGGGGATGAAAGCAGAGAAAAATAAAGGAACTGGCAGAGCCAAGGGAACAAACGGCTTATGATTTTTTTGGCAAAAAACTGTATTTTATCTGTAAGTGAAATTTTGTCAAAGCTGTAAAATGTTTTATGAACTATATTCTTCCCTGGGCATTTGAAAGAGATACGTGCCAGATAGAGAAGACGCAGGTTCAAATCTGGTCTTCAAGGCTGAAAAGTCTTGGATATTTGGTTTTCTAAAGAGTGACCTAATGACCAACCTACTGCAGCTCCTTCTCCCCCTACATAGAAGATAAAATAGCAAGATTTGTCAAAAACTTCACTGGGTTTTGTGGCATAGGTTAAGGGTTTTCAAGACATCTCTCACCAGGAACATCAACCTGCATATCCCCAGAGGGATGGACTATGAAGTCTTACACTTCAGAAGGACTGTTTTTCTCTTTGTTTTTGGTTCGTTTTTTCCAAACCATAAGAAAAGTGCTGCCTTTGAAGCTTAGCTTTCTATCCTGACCTTATTATGCAAATAGCAGCAAGTTTGTAAACTTCTCTGTTTCAGGGACTCTATTGTTAGAGGAGGACCCACTGGGTAGAATATCTCACTCACAGGTCTAACTTGAATTTAATTTTTTATGCCTGGTACATGTAGTAGAGTTTAACACAGAACCTCAAAACAAACCAAAATTACTTAATAGATTACCCAGATCTACCAGTAACAATCACTGAGCTCAGAAATGGCATGGTCATAAATTGAAACTGTGACAAAGGAGGCAGGGAAGAGAAAACTGACACTGATCTACTGATTACGGTCATATACTCATATTTTATAGCTAAATACTTGTACTGGATGATTTAATACAAGGAGGCTCAGAACACGTATGTGTGTAGATATCAGATAAGTATCTGACAAACTCCAATATATTGTGGCTTAATTTCTTTGGCTTTTATAGGATTTCCCTCAGAGGTGACTACTGCACCGTGACAGACAACAGAGGGAGTTCCCATGTCTGAGGATTTGGAATGGCTGTCATCAGGCCATGCTCTGAGGCTTCTCTCTAGCCTTGTATTTCAAAAATGCTAAAAAATACTTTCCCAGAAACAGCCTGGTTCCTCACTGCAGAAGCAAAGCAAGCGCTGTCATTTTGGTGAGTTTTGTTTTGAAGCTTATACAGTGACTGATGGCAAGCCTGAAGGAAGGCAACTATCTCTGAGATATCTGTTTCCCCAGAAATCCTCACATTTCAGCAGAAGCAAATTTGAATCATCTTTCTCCTTCCCCTTTCCAATTGTGTCTGTGCTCCCTGGGTACCCGGGGGCTCTCTGATGTCACCACAGGGTAAATTGTAACAACAGATGAATCAGAACAGTTTTCCTCTGGCAAGTTGATTTTAACAGTGTCTTCAACTTTACCAACCTTCATTATGGCAACAGGAAAGCCCAATGAATACACCACCAGGCTGTGTCTGGGGTCTATCCATAGGAATTTATTTGCTGCAGTATTGAAGTACAAGGATGTACAAGGATGGATGGAAAAGGGGTATGTAACATTTAAGTATTAATACTTAGACATTGATATTTTTGCCACATTTCTCCACCTTGTCTGTCTTGGTCAAAAACTATTGATAGAAAAGCCAGCTCCAACCAAACCAGCCTAGCATATATTTAGCAAAATTATATTAAGGGAGAATTAGAACGAAGAGCATGCTTACATAATTTATTTACCAATATTGCTATTACCAATAAAATTCAACAAAAACATACTAGGGATAACCAATATGACTATCTTCTGCAATATGAGGGCTCAGCAAAGATCCATCAGAGTACATACCAAAGACACTCCTTCATTGTGTGTGCCCCTGATCCTTTGTGTTTTCTCAGCAACTGATTAATATTTATGCAAACCACCACTTCAATTAGAAACCTAGTGGGATTAAGTGGATGAAAAAAGACTTGCAATGCTATAGATAAAGAAAAATAATATTCAAAGAGAGCCTTTCTCTTTTTTTGTGTATTGCCACCAAAATACCACAGGCAGTTATAGGTTTAGTACAGGGACATACCCCCCTAAAGTCTTTCCAAACCAATAACCTTTGAAATAGATTTGCAGCCTTGGAGAGGCAGCAGGGATACACAAGGGAATAAGATTTGATTTAAGATGAACACTGGCTCAGGCACTCATTAAAGTAGCCTGCTTGACAACAAAATGTCAGAGGGTCACATCCAGCCTGTACACTCAAATATCTCTGTTTTGATTATTTTACCCCCTCAGCCTCATGGGCTGCATGAAGTTGCATAAAGTGAACCTTGTGCCTTGATCCTGGAATATCAGATCATTAGGAGTGGGAGCAAATAGCTGCTATAGCCTGAGGTAACATGGCTGTGTGTAAGGTATTGCATGCACACGTGCAGCAAGGGACTTCACATCTCAGTTTTGCTTTTTTTGTTATGGAACTTCTAAAGAATATCACACTGATACTTCAGTTAACATTTGTGTGTGTGTATTTGACAGGCTGGTTCATATTTTAAAAGAAAAAAAAATTAAAAAAAAGAAAGAACTTCAGGTGACTCACGGAGAGATTAAAGCCCTTGCTGCAGACTGTGAGCCATGGAATTCCTTCTGCTTCCTGATTACATTCAAGTGGATTCATGTAACACAGCTCCAACAGATCACAAACTTTCAAAGTGGCAGGAGAAACCCAAGATCACAGACATCAGTTTTCCTGAATTCATGGATTACACAAGTATAATTCTATTAACTCAGAGAAACTTTCTGACCACCTGTATCTTCTTCACTGAACAGGTGATTAAGCACTGGAATAGGCTGCTCAGGGAGGTGGCTGAATCACCATCCCTGGAGGTGTTTAAAAGATGTATAGATGTGGTACTCAGGAACATGGTTTGAGCACTGGACTGGGCAGAGTTAGGTTAATGGTTGGCACAGTTAATTGTCATTGGACTCAATGATCTTAAAGATCTTTTCCAGTCAGAGCAATTCTGTGATCTGAGTGAGAAGCAGGTTCTAATCCTGTTCTACATGCATAAGCTTCCCAGTCAGTTCACAGAATAAATACATTAAAAAATCTAAGAGATTTCTTACATAAACTAGGTCCCTGTCTTCCCCTTGTTGCTAAAACAGTGAGCCAGTTGCCTTAAGTACGAATATCACAATCTCTTCCCTCTTTTTCTTGCCAATGGATCATACTTTTCCCTAAACCCCAATTTTAAATTCCACCACACTAAAACATTGTACAGAGGATGAATAAATCAGGCTTCTAAACAAAAAAAAATTTGGAAGTGCTAAATGAAAACCTCAGCTTCATTCTGCTTTCCTTTAAAATGATTATTGTGGATGATAGAAATAACTGTTGGTCAATGGAAAAAGATTTTATGGGCCACAATGTTTCAGCCTAAATTATTCAGCTAATGGGTATTACCTCTGCAAAACAGAATAGAGAGCCGTGCAATGCTGCTATAGCTGAAGCAATTTTGATGCGATACCTACAGGAGTAGAGTGAAATGTCTCCCTCAAGACAGCACTCAGAACTTCAGCTTTCTTGGAGAAAGAACCACTGCAGAGGCACTTGCATAGTAGATTTGAGGAGTTTGATTACACTCCCGTGTATGCTGCTTTTTCACTTTTGGCAGGAAGTTAGGAGCTATCTACATGAGCTCAGAATTTCATTTGCAAGGTTCTGCTGCTGGTTTTAAACACCAGTCCTTGCAGTGCTAGTTCTTTCTCAGTGCTATTCGGGGGTGTTTTCTGCTTTGATGGACAAGATGCTGGGTTTGTGCTTCTTTCCAACAGCATAATTCACAGACTCCTCAGCCTTCTTGGCATATCAAGCGGGGAAATGGCTCATTGTGCACTCTGTGGATGCAAGCTAAATTTGGCAGCCTTCTCACTGAGCATACGGGCTGTAGGATGCCTTTGGCTACGTGCCCTCCTCAACCCCTAAAAAAGGCACCTTGTCAGTGGTTAGCAGTGCTGTCAGAATAGGAAGCTTGCCTCAGCTTCTATTTTAATGCCTTCAGCTGGAGTGAACCTAGCCTAGGTTATGGATGGCGTCTCTACCTGTATCCTGCTCTGGCATGAGCTGGTGCAGCTCCAAGGGGGTCAGGGGAAACCCCGTTTCTTGCACAACTCAGGATACACCCAGGCTGGCTCTTGGCATTTCTTCTCTTCCATCACACTTCCTGCTGCTCCTTTCCTGAGCCACCCCTGCTCTCTAATACACAGCTCTGCCTCCCACCTTGTCGCAGGAGCTTTTTCTAACTAGCTCAGGGCAACAGCTTTTCCTAGGTGCATAATCTCCTTTCCCACCTACACTAATGCTTCTGCTTAAACAGCAGATGGAAGAGTAAATTGCAGGGAAGGAGGGCTTGGACACAGCTTTAAATCCCACACAGACAATACTGTTTTCAGGCTGCCCACCAACAGGAGATGCCTGGCACTGCCTCTGTGCTAGCACAGGCCCACCCTCCTCCTTTTGTCCTCATTAGGAGCCTGTGGGTGCTGCTTTCCACCAAGCCTCTCTCTGCCTGTTCTGGCAATCCTGCACCTTCAGGAATGCCAGCAGGGTTCACAGCACCCTTTTGGCTGTCCCTCTGCCACCACCACACACAGACGAACACAGGAAAAGAACAAAACCACACTGATTACTGTGTATGGATATGATATCTGAAAAGGTCAGCAGATGACCCTGCAGCTCAAAAAATTGTGAGGGAGCATGCATATATATATATATACATGTATATATATACACACACACAAATACACTGGTGTATATATGGCTTAGTTCTTGGATGGAATAGTCATCTGTCATGTTAATGTGTATTTGACAACCTGAGGATAGGATTTACCATCCCAAGTGTGTGTTATAGTAAGGGATCTGCAGGACAGGACTCATCAGGAAAATCTTTATTTTAGCTTATCTAAGCTCAGAAATGAAAAAACTGCTGCTAGAAGAAGACTTCATTTTGGGGGGGAGTGCTAAGTGTCTGTCATCATATTTCTTCATCCCTAGGCATTCCTACAAAACTTAAGCCAAAATGTATTTAATATGCTTTTGCAGACCCATCATGAGCCATCTACCATAGTTTCACAGCACAGCAGTGAGCTGCAAATCATACTTTCAGATGTGTTAGAAGGTATTTAGCTGTTCAGTAATTGCAAACTTTGAAGAGGACAGGTTTGGTCAAGTAACTTCTGCTCTTTCAAATGTTCCTGCTCAGCATCCCATGCAAAGTGCTTAAAATCAGGAAATGTTAATATTAGGAACATACATGCTATACATTTTCTGGAGCAAGAAGCAGCCACATATTATAGAGAGTCAAAAGCAGAATATGACCCAAAAGCTTGACAAACCATGTGGAAAGCACAAACAGGAATTTAGCTGCAAGCCACGTGCCACACCACATTATTTGCTGCTCACCTATAACTCTATTGAGCCTTGGAAACTACACACAGGAAAAAAGTTGACTCATTCCAGCAGTAAAAAAGATCAAAGTACTAAACTTACAAGGTAATGTTGAAAGATCTGGGGCTGTGCAGTCTAGAGGAGAGACAGCTAAAAGGAGGGATAACAGTCTTCAAAATACATGAAAGGCTGCTACAAAGGAGAAAAGGAATAAGCAGTTTTGCATGCTTATTTTAGAGAAAAGTCATAGTAATGGGCTGAATCTACAACAGGGGAGAATTAGATTAGACATAGGGAACATTCTGTAAAACTAGGGATAACTAAGCCCTGAAATACATGGGGAATCTCTGCCCTTGGAGAAAAAAAAAATCCAGAAAAGAAAGCATCCAGCTACAAATTGTATAGGTGTAGTTCTTCATGCCTAGAGGCAGGGAGAAGAACTATAGGAGTCTGTGGGTTACATTAGCTCAGAATGCAGCAAGGGGAGCCTGGAAATACTGCACACTCACATCCAGACCTCCTCAGGGTCCTGCTAGGATTAGGAGATCATTGTCACTCTTTACCTGGACAACAGCCACAGCAATCACAATTCTTGGGAAAGGGTGAGATGCCAGGGATGGTAGTTTTCTCTGCACTGTTTATCATTATTGCTGCAGAAGAGTGTGATGCTCAGAGCCACCTCTGACCCAGTGCTGCACCATGCTGGAGGTCAGCTTTTGGAATGTGGTGGGAGTAAGATGCAGACACTGTGGGGACAAAATGTGGTTCCATGTTTTGCTGTCACTTACAGTGCTTTGCAGCCCCCATGTCATTTTGAGTCTCCCTGCAGTCAAGTAGTCCCAGCCTCCTTCTGATGCTCCACTAACAGGAATGACCAGCAAAGCCTTCTTCATGAATGCCTAAGTCTTGTTTTCTGTGGCTAGGACACTGACATGTTTAGTGAAAGAAATGCAACCCTTCTAAAATTTTGGGTACATCAAATGGAACTGCAGTGGACAAAGCCCAGGAAACTAATTTTTAATTGAAGGTGTGGTACAGATGTGAAAATGGACTGCATAAGAAAATGGGAGAAAGCAGTTTCTTGTCTCAGGAGAGACATTCTGTTTGGTTATGGAATTCCATTTCCTTCCTGAAAGGACATCACTGAAAGGCATTTGTGAAGAATCATATCAAAGAAAGAGCAAGACCTCTATGGTGTTGCTTCCCTCTCCCTCCATGCCCTGTGTGTGAATTTGAATAAATTATACAAGCCAGCATGACAAGATAGCACTAATGGGCCATTTACCACCTGAGAAGTGCGTTAAAGGGTCATTAATGTGTACCCTGCAGTTTTCTGGTTTTAGACTCACTAGATATTACATATTTTTAAAAAGAGTATGCTGTGCTTTTTTTTTTTTTTTTAACTAATCAAAATTTTTACTTCCATTTTTCTCCCTTCTTCTGAATAAATCTTTAGGTTCCAGGGGAATAATAAATCATGAAGAGAATGAAAAGACAGGATAAAGTACAAACAGAAGCTTTCTATTATTCTGTGGTCATAATTCTCCCATCTGAAGCACACGCATAGCTAGGAGCCAGAACATGAAATTCTGTGAGCTCATCTCTTCTCATAGGAATATGACATAGTTTAATGGAAGCTGGAGCTGAGATACCAATGGCTTTAATTTAGCAGACTGACCAGAAGAAAACTTGAAATCAGTAAGTCTGAGGGCTCCTAGTTATTTCACAGAGAACTGAAGATGCCCAGCATTTCATGACAGTAGGCTTTGTTAGAAAAAAAATAAAGATAATTCAGTACCAGAACTTTTGCCTGGATTAGTATTTTTCTGAAATGAATAAAAAGAGTCAAGAGTTGACAAAAAGTCATTATTGCAATATCAGAGATGACATGATTTTTTCTTCTCTGCATCATTTCTTACTCTTGTCTATACAAGTTTGGGAATGGAAAAAATAAGGTTTTAATAGTGCCATAGTATTTACTCTTCTATCAGAAATGTGTCTTTTGCCAAATGAATGCAGATCTTCATGCCAGGACAAGAGTACTTTGTAATTGGAAAACAGCTGAAAATAGAAAAAAGGAAATGCATTCCTACCATGCCTTAAATTGCCTGTAATCCGTGAAACATAATCAGTGGTGTTCAGCTACACTGAAGTCTTTTGCTTGGTTACTTGTCTGCCTGACAACAATAGCTTGGAATTTCTACAAAGGGAGCAAGTTTTTGCTGAAGGTAATTAGTCCACTTTGGTGTGCTCTGAGATTTTTTGGAAGGAGGCAGTACCTGGTTAGTTCTCATGCATCCACTGAACCTAAGAACAAAAAGCAGCAAAAGACAACAGGAACCTTTCAAATAAAATCTGAGCATTCTCCAGAGACTTGACACTGGGATCTGCTCAGCAAAAGAGGTACACTGAGACTGGAAAATGGACAGTATTATTCTGTTTAGAATTCTTTGTTTATGATCAATTGTGAGCTTTATCCTTTCTAAATAAGTGGAAACATAAAACACAGATAAAGAATGTGAAAGTTTAATATTCAGTTACTGAAAATAAATCATGGACCCTGAATTGCTGATGAGGCAAAATACATGCATGTATGAAAGAGATCTACTGAAATATTAGATCACAAAGAAAAGGACCAAGGACAGGAAGAGTGATGTAACTAGAATTTAATCAACTTTCAGTTTTGTAAGAGAACTCAAACAAAAAAAAAATTAAGCAAAAAACCCAGCACATAAAGCCCCCACATTAAGGACATAAACAGATAGAAAAAGGCTGGCACTTCCAGCCTTGGTCCAATGAGAATATTAACAGGTAAAAGCTTCAGTAGTTTTCATCATGTACTGCTTCCACTGGTGTTTAAGAGAGGGCTGGCCTCTATTTACAAATGATATTTATCTGCTGCTATTTTCCTGAAGTACAACTATGTGTAAAAAAGCTCAGAAGCCAAAAGATATCATCTTTGTACATACTTGGAGCTCTGTTACATACGGATTCAAAGAAGGCAGATATGAAAAAGTTTTACACAAGAGTTTTAGAGCCAGAAAACAACTCATCAATGCCAGCAATAATGAACTGAGCCCTGGTGGTAATGTGAGATCAAAGATCAGGTTAAAAACTTATGGCATATTCACACACTACAAGGATAAATACATAGAAAAAAAAGAGTTCCTTAAGATTTCTTATGGCTCTGTGTCCAGGTTCTTGCACATGACAGAAGGAGCTAGATCTCATGTAAATTGAACTAAGGTCTTATTAAGATCTTGTGTAACCTCCACTAAATTTAATAGTCCAAATGAAAAATGTTAATCCATCCCACTCTATCTCTAAGGCATTATTACTGGGTTCCCAGTGAATAACTGCTTATTATTTTCTTAATTTTCAGTCACAGCACAGTATATTTTAACATAGCAACAACCTTCCTCCAGTGAGTTTGGGCTCCAGGATATATGATTGTCTCTTAGGTAAAAAGCATTGGTAATAGAGTGAATGGAGCAAGCCAGCTTGCAGCCTAGAGATTTTCAAAAGGAAATGGCAATTGAATGGATCATGCGAGGGATGGGTTTTAGTTTGTGCTCAAGGAAATTGATGTGGTAATAATTCCATGTCCCTATTGAATGTTAATTTCAGAGACATTCTTTGCTGAGTGTTTGAAAGGACAAAATTTGAATTCTAATTTCCAGAGAAGGCAAAGGCATTTATAGCAATTGCCTTTGTGTAATTGCTAGAGTACAGACTGTATGCAGGGGCATAGGACAATGTACCACATAAGGAGTCAAAGATAAATGACTTAATCTGAGATCTACAACTCTAATTATATACATCTCTCCATCCTAAATGGTTTTATTTTGCTATAGTTGCTTTTACAGCCATTAACAAAATGTTGCATTATATCTCTGTTAGTCTGGAGGCGTGTGCAAAGACTGCATATATGCCTAAAGCCTATTTTTATATTGAATGGGTCCTAAAATGGAATTAAAATCCAGTTTGTTTCTGTTACAGTGCTGTGATCATTACAAGTTATTGTTTAAAAAATATATTGATAAAATCACATTTACACATTGAAAGGGTAAGAACAGAATACATATTAAAAAGGTGAATTAGGAAACATTTACAGAGGGGCAAACAAAGAATGCATCTGGCTACAAATGCTTTATCTCCTTAGCAATGCAAATCTCAGCCTAAACTTTCCCTTTGAGCTTAGGTTCTGTTGGCTGCAAAAACATCTAAAACTGATACTCTGGTTTCTCCATTCTGGTGGAAATGTGCAAAGATTTGCCTTTGCAAGGATTTCTAAGAGTTCAGCTGAGAGATGAAGATCATCATAATTCCAGAAGGGTTCACATCACCAAGCAAGTATGCTGAGATAGAGGATGTAACAAATCATGGGAAAATATTACTGCCACTCTGAAGTCTGAGTCTGCCCCTTCTTCTGACAAAGGGTCACGGGATGCACAGAAACAGGTTTTGCATCTATGAAGTGCTCCATCTACCAAAGCTCCAGCAAGTGGATAGTATGTAAAACTCTGGGAGGAAGCAATCAGTGCCATAGGCCTGCAGGTCTACAGCCTTATGCATGTGTTGATAAAAATTCCAGTTCCTGTGTTTGATTTCCTATGGCTGCATCAAAGTGGAATTTCTGAACAAGTGACTCTTTTGAGAACAGTTTTTTTAAAGCACATTAGTCTAAAAGACAGGAGAAATATTTTATACTCATGTCACTTCCTGCCCACTGGGTAGATATATTTCCTGTGGAAGAACAAGGCTTTATATCTTCATAATAAATAAAAAAAGCCCATAACACTGGGACAATATCTTTTCTAAATCAACAATTTGACTCAGGATTCTTACATTTTCCAGCAGAGCAAAGTACCATCTGCCTTGCTCATTTCAACCCTGAATCTAAGTTCTTAAACATACACTTACAGGAGCTGCAGAGATGCTTGCACAAAATGAACAGAACGTGAACAGATGCTGATTTGTAAGCAGTGCAACCAAATAACAACTGCATATCTTTCAAAAAGCAAGTCAAAGCTAGAAGTGCATCTCTATATTAAATGAACATATTCTCTTTGTCAATGTCTTAAACCAGTGGAATGTGCAGTGGGAAAATGAGAAAAGGTTTACATGAATTAGCTGCTATCCTTCCTTTAAAAACTTTTAATCTGTCATCCAGCACAGTGGGATGACCTCCTGCATGCCAGGAGGTTAAAATCCTACAAAACACAATCCCCAAATAAGACTTTGGCTGACTGAGAATTCACCTCATAGTCCTGTTGGACATTCAGGACAGGTCTGCAGGGTGAGATGATGATCAGCAATTTAAAAGCCCAAATAATAGACCGCAGAGATTATCTGACAGCAATGGGAGCTAATGTGACATCTCACACATCAGCATGAAGCTGTTTGAAGATGAACCTCAGACAAGAAGGTCATCTTTTCTCAGGAGGCTTCAAAGGGAAGAACAAGGGCACCCAGATGGGATCACACAATTAATTGCAGGTTGATGCAATATGAATTTTTCAGGTTTCCAGATTAGCTGGTTAATTCTAAGGTAGTGTATGAGCAATCTCTGCTCACATATCCATCACTTTCTAAACTCTGGAAGCAGCATGCTGCATCTAGGTTTGTTCATGAACTTGGCTGATTTATGTAGTTTTTGAATTACAGTAATTCAAAGATGAGAATGCTTTTAGAGGGCAAAGTAGAGCAAGAGCAAAAATTTAGTAATCTACCCTTCTTTCCTAAACTCTCCATTTAAAGCAGTACTTCTCAGCCTTTGCTCATCCACACCATTTGACTACACACTCACATAGAATTTCACATCACATTCCAATAACAAGGTTTATACTATAACAAAATAAGGAAAAAGCCTTTGAAAAAAGACAAGCAGAAATGCAGGGTAAAAAAAAGAAGAAAAAATGCAAACTATATCTCAAGTGCTTTACTCAAGAAGTTTACACTATAAATCAGAGATTTAGGGCAAGTTACAAACAAGGTGGATTGTACCAAAGATATATTTTCACAGATCAATTGCCCATACCAAGAAATCCAGAAGAATGGAGTAGCTGCATAACCATGGCATAAACAACATTTACCATTTATAACCTCAGGGCTCTCAGAAAAGGTTATAAGCATCAAGCCAGAGGAGAATTACTGAGAATAGCAATCAACATTGATTCTTTGTTCTCTGAATGCTTATGGTCTAACTTTGGGTTCTCTAAGGTAGCTGACCCTTCAAAGCAGAAGAGGTAATTGAATTTCAATCATATCATGGTCTGATTCAAAATAACCCATAATGGCACTCATTTTAATATTTCACAGTGCTGATTTTTATTCTGGGTATAGTGTCTGTTCTTTGCTGAAGGAATTTCCATATGCTCCTTGCCCTGAATTTCAAAGAATGAGCTTGTATAATGGAGCTGAATATTGAGATCTTTCCCCCGTGACTTATGGGTGCAATTTGAAAGGGGGAGGAAAAAGTAACATGTAAATGAAAAGCACATATAGCATTATGTGAAGATAAACAGTCCTTGGAGTTTGCTTAGCTATAGCTTGTTCTTCATTCCCAGAGGCAGTAGTCACTTTTATTATGAGAGTATTGCTGAGTTTTATTTTCAAGATTGTGTAGATTTCTCACCTGAATGGCTCACGACTGTATATTTCAGGTCAAAGAGCAACACAAGCTGGAGCCTGATTTTCTGCTTCTCATGGCTGTTCTCCCATCATTCATGTTGATTTCCATCTCTCAGCCCCAGCAATCAGTTAAATTTTCTCCATTTGTTTATTTAGATTTTAGCTCAGCCTACAAAGCCTGCTTTCCCAGGGCATCTTCTGCATGATTCACCCTAGACACAGACCATTACACTGTGTTCATGAACTGAGTTGACTCATGTGGATCAACTGATGTCTGCTTCCATTTTTGAGTCTCTGTCTTTGAACCAGATTGGTAGCATCATCTTTACAGTTCTGATGAGCAATTTGTAATTGGTTGTTTCAGAACTGGAATGATCATAAGAACAGACTTGAAATTTGCTCTACCACTTTCTCCAAATCCTACCCTCCTTTTTCAGGGCTGTCAAACTAGCACAGCTCTCCTTCACTCCTTTGCTTAATAAAATAGATAAGAATTAAGTACACAATCCAAATCTGTGCAGACAGGTCAAGAAATCATAAAACCTAGATAAACACCAGCCAAGCCAGATGGAACACTTAGTTAGCAAGAAGACTGCATTAAAAAGCTATATTTAAACTTACATCACAATGTTTGTTTTTCAGGGTTGGTAAGATCATCCTTAAATATTGCTTCTGTATTTGGCTATGTCAGTTACTGCTAAGACAGGCTTTGGTCCCAGAAGTGTAGATTGAATCCTCTCCAGAAATTTTGCTTCACTGATTAAAATCTCTGCAAGCTTCCCATACAGCTCACGCTCTGCTCACCAGCTCACAACAACATCTATGCCTTTGAAACAGTCTCCATCTAGTCATGTACACTATTTAGGTAATTTTGGTAATTAATCTCATACTCCAGACATCTTTCGATGACACTGCAAGTAATAAGACCATCTCTCTATACTAAAGGTTCAAGATCTAGTTTAAGAATTAAAATCAGCTTTTCTCATAGCTTCTTGCATTCATGTGATAAATTTGTAGATCCCTGATGACTTTAATGTAACTCCATAATTTGTTTTTCTGTACAAAGAAATGACACTCAAGCAAGAACCACTTCAGCAGAAAATTATTGGCCAGTTCTATATCAAATACTGGTGGGTATTTAATGGGTAACAAAGCTGAGTTTTCACATCTTTTGGTATTTTACAAACCTGCATACAGTTAAACACACATGGAGACTAGACACTTCTCCTCTGAAAAACTAAAAATTGAAGTCTGTAGGTGGCTGGTTGTGACTAGGTTGTTAATATTTCCTCTCTCATCTTCCCTCTTTTTATATTTTTCCCTAAAACCCCAAAAATACACCCTGGGCTTCTTTAATCTTCTTGAAGCACGTTGGCCAAGGAACTGCATTACAGCCCTCTGTGGAGGCAGCTGCTCGCCCACCCTTCTGTCTGGAGAAGAGATAAATACAGAGGCTGTTCCACAGAATTTTGTTGTTTTTCCAATGTGCTTGCCTACTTAATCAAAATCCACCACTGCTGCCAACTGTCAGCAGACTTATGGTTTATAAATGTGGTAATTCAATGGGTGCTAAAGCTGTGTGTTACCTCAAAATAATAGCAACTTTCACCTTAAGCAAAATTGAGATTTTTTGTGCAAGAAGGAGCACACTTGCTAATGTTCAGCTTTATTTTAGTTTTGTAACATACTGGCAGTTTAAGATGGGGGTTGAGCATTTGGCTTTTGTGCTAGCAGCTAAAGCTACCGAGTTTTCCCTGATGTCATCCTAGATTCAGAAAACTTGAGCAGAGAAGAGATTATAATATTTAATGTTATACAACTAAATCTAAGCCTCTCTAGACTTCAAAGATTCAAGGACCTTCAGAGAGCAGTTAATGGAAGAAAACTAACACAAGCACTTTGGATTATTCTGTGTAGGGTAGGGTAGCACCTCATTAACCAAGAGAGAGCTTAGAAAACTGAGGTTCAACAACTCAGGAAAATGTTATTTAAATGTTTTCACACTCTCCAAATAAGATTTAACCCAACACTTGCTTCTGTTCTTCCAACTTCTTTATCTCCATGATCTCCCAATGGACTAAGACACGTAAGAAGTTGGCCAGGATTCTCCTGGGAGAGGAGGAAACATACCCAAGCATTAGAGGGGGCAGGAGACCACCAGCTTGACACTTAAATAAGAGAGCCTAGGAGTGGACTTCACCCATTCAAACTCAATGGGTTTGGAAAAACATCTTTTTTGTCCTTATGAAGAATTCTGCCATTTCTGTAAATTAGAACAGAATTCTCAAAATGTGGCATGTCTAAGTGTGAGTAGCAGCTGGGAAAACTTGCATAGCACCTGCCAATATCAATAATTTATGATTAATTGGTTCCACAGCCATTTCTGAAGTAGTCATTTGCCAAGAAACTGTGCAACAGGATAAAGATGTTACAGGGTATGGTAAAAGCATGAAGTTCTGTACTGCTTTCCTGGATTTTCCCCAAATGTTTGTGTACTCCCTCTTTGTCTGCAGCTTTTTTTCTTTGAAATACAAACCTCCTTACAAAACACAACCAAACAACAACAAAAGTGGCAAAACCACAAACAAACACATGAATTTATGTTCACCACAAATACAGGAAGACAGAAATGGAGGTGAAATACACTCCAACCATAAATATATTTTGCAGCAATTACACAAATAGATTTGGTTTCTCATCACAGAAAGGGCTTTGGAAACCTGCCTGCTTGAATCTGTGGGGGCTGAGCACAATATCTGTTTTGATAATGTGTTATCAATTAATCTGACTGAACTTCCAAGGCAAGTTATTCAGTTCCCATGCCACTTCCTCATTATCTGTAAAGCAGGGCTAGCAGTATTAGCCCTAGTATTTTACAAAGGTGATCAAGGATTACATGGAACTACAAATAATTCACAAATCCTGCTTGAAAATCGCATGCCAACATTTTCCTCTTATCTGAAAACCTCCAGCCTCCCTTCAGTGTCATTAAAAGGCCTATTCTAATATATTATTTTCTAAAAACAAAATAGACAGTAAGCATTTAAGATAATTTGCCTACTATAATAGCTTGGCTGCCATTCTCCTTCGTTTCTAAAAGGAATCTATTTTTGAAGGTGACCTTCATTACAACAGTGTTAATAAAAATGCACTGTGTGTAATTGGTTATTATTTTATCTCTAAGCATATTCAGTTGTTCAAAAGGTGTAAGCATCCTCAAGGGAAGCATCATGCCAGTAAGAGAAGACTCTTCTTCAGGAAAAAAGAGGGTCAAATACTATCCCAAAGTTCCAAGTCCCTAGTGATACTGGTATATTTAGACACTGCATAATATATTTCATATTTAGATTGTTATGATGTATTGGACTTTGCAAGAATAACTTATTTTCCTGCCACTTTGAATGCAAGTGACTGAGAGAACCCACTGGCCAGAGATCATGTGAAAATTTCTCTCATGAAAAAGAATCGCTTAAAAATAAGGCTAAGCTGCTGAAAAATAATTTAATTTTAAAGAAAAACTGCCCACCCCATTTGCATCCTATTTGTTTGACTTTTGCTAATTTTCTCTGGATGTATTCCCAGAAAACCTGAGATTTGTAAACAGAAGCATCTCATTTTTTATGCTTAGCCTCAGAAGTACAGTATATGTACAGGGTTCCAGGAAGCTCAAACCCCCTAACTTCCATATTTCCCAGGAACCATTCCATGATGAAATGTAAGCAGATATGGAAACAATCTTTTGTTTCCTGTAAAACAGTCTGAAGTTCTAAAAGTTTGCACTCACAAGGAAGGACACCACTTCCTTACCAGGATACTGTTACCACTGACACAAAGCATGGTGAGTTCAGCTGCTCCACTCCAAAATAGACAAAGCAGTGAGTTTTTCCCTCTGGAGCAGTATGTTTGCTCCCTGGGGAAAGGCAGGGGGAGGAGGTGTCTAACTAACACAGATTTCAGCCCAAGCTGTGCAAAGAAAATAAGATCAGTATAAAGGCAGTACTATAGCATGTCATACTCTGCATTATCTTTTAATTACCTGTATAGAGTAATTACACATGGTGCCTGTGCTCCTATCAAATTAAACTTTGCAGTCATATAAAGTTGGAAACTGAATAAGATATGGGCAAAGAATGAAGAGATCTAAATGAAACTCCTTGGTTAAACTCATATTCTGTGTAAGCTTGGGCAAATGATTTCATCTCTCCTCCTTTCTAATTTGCACAGAGAAAATGGGAATCAGACATTCCAGGAGTTGTGTAAGGATGTATATGCTTGGCTTATACCTTGATGCCAGGTAATGAAAGCTCTATGTTTCATTTCACAATGATTATCTCTTCTATGATCTACCAGGATGGCACCAATCTTCCAGGTTACTTTTGCTCTTCATTGGCCACAAGAAGTGGCCACTTGCTAACACCTTGTCTCAGCACCATAAATGCAGCAAACACCCCCAGGATCCATTTTTTTGTATGTTTCCATATCTATAGGGAAAACTCTCTTAAAAAAAAATAATATATACATGTATATATGAAGGAATACAAATATTCATTCACAGGTATGTATCTGAACATTTCTTGGCACACTGTATAGCTTTGTGCAGGATGTGGCTGAATGGTTTGAACTTTTAAAATATATGAATTCAGCAAGAGAAGAAGCAGAAGAAGCCCTGTAAGTAACTACACTATCTTGCAGTGCCCAGCTCAATGTGGGAATGGCTCCTGAAGGGACAGAAGCAGAGATCAGCCCTATGTGCACTCTTCCCAGGGCATAACTACTTTTTATAGGCAAAACAAATGTGATCAGTTCCACACAGAAACAAGTATCACAACTTGTGGTCAGATGCACAGATGCTGTAAAGTGCCCTATCCCCACTAATTCCTCAACAAATATAGAGATTTACATAAATTTAAATCTCCATTGTCTAAAGGCAAGACCCATGATAGCTGAACAACTACCTCTACACTGATTTCCAGTGTGACCTTGGTAAAAGTCACTGTATCTCTTTCTGCCTCAGTTTCCCTTTCTACAAGAATAAGGCATTGACATTCGTGCCCAAATGTGTTTAAAAGTCTTCTGATGGAAAGAATGAAATGAGTGGCAAATATCTTTATCAGTGTAGGGAAAAATTACCCAGTTGCCCTCTCCAAATATTTTGAAGAATGAGGTAATTGATTTTGTTCATCTGATTTGTTTCCTCCCTAGAAACTTTACTCTTATCTAAAACCTCTTGAAATTCCCATTTAGTTTTACAACATGCTTGGGAATCCTTTGGAACTGTATATATTTTATAAATGCAAGATAATAGCTAGTGTTTTCCAGGCTTCTGCATCTAACTAACATTCATCCAAAAATAAAAACAGATTGAAAATTTTGCAATAAATACCCCAGTTTTTTCCCCAGCATTCCATAACACTTGAGTGGGGAAGCAAAAGGACTGATCTAACTGCATTTGCTTATTGGTAGCTTACACAAAGCTCATTAAATCAGGTGCATGAGCTGGATGCCAAACACTTATGACTATTACAAAACTAACTCAGAAACATAGGGAACATCCTTATGTATTTATGGGTTTAGGCACCAGGTTATTTGACTGGGATATATGAACACTGCCCAGTCTAGAACAGTCAATAACAGAAAGCCAATATTCTCAAGTAATATTTGAAATCTTAGGAGAGCCAGAAAATCTTGGTTTAAGCACTTTCTAGTGCTTTCTTAGTTTAAGTCACTTGATGAAAGCTTCATTTCTAGAAAGTCCAGATGTCATAAAAAGTGTGATTTAACTTTATGTAATGATCTTTTGAGGGTAGGGTCAATTTTTCTCATTTCTTTGGTGCATTAACATTTAGTGAACAAATTCCTCTCCTTTCCTCAGTGGCTGCACAGTAGAGAAGGTTATCAGATGAAAAAGACTGCTTTAAACTGAACCAAATGACCCTTTCAAAGACCCTGAGCCATTCCAAACCTTACAAATAATCTTATTCATGCCTTTGGAGAGGAACTCTGGTTTCTTATGAATGTACATGTACATATAGGCCTGGTATGTGCCCACTATCAGTATTTACAATTGCAAAAAATGGCAAAATAGTTTCAAATTGCAACTGCAATGGAATGGAAGACACTTCATTCCCTCTATTAAGCTGGCATTCAGACTTTTGAAAAGGTTCTGTCATACTCATTGAGCTGAGACTCAGAATCCAACTCCATACAACATGATTCTGGGGGCAGTGTAGATATTAGTGCCTCAGGGCAGCTTAAGAAATCTGAGTAAAAATCACTCTTCTGACAATACCTCTGTGGCATATCTTTCAGTCTTATGCCTTCTAAGGATCTTTAACAAATACTGATTAGAAGTCTCAGATTTTTCTTGCTGCACTCTCTGCTTGCTTTTTATCGACTGTTTTTCCACCATCCAGTCTTCCCAGTTGCTACTGGAATAGTAGCAGCTCCTACCCTTACTTGCAGGTACACAATCTTGAGACAGCAGTGTGTTAGGGAATGATGGAGATCTTGCAAACATTCAGCTTGCTACAATATATATATATACATTATCCTTACCATTCAAGCTACTTGCCAAACTTATCCCACATGTTATCTTTTTACAATCACATGCAATCTGGATTTTCATTTCAGCCCAGGTCTGATGTTAATCCCCAGGCAAGATAGGTGATTAACCATGCTACTTCTGTTCACATGCTCCTGTTCCACCACCATTATCATCACATTTGAACCTTAATGGTAGAAAAACTCTCAGAGAACAGCATGAATTGAATAACTGAAAGTCATTTCCCTGCATGGAAAAAAAAAATCAGAGAGCACAGCTAAAAAATTGTTGGAAATTCCAAGATAAATTATTTCAAGTTGTGAAAAAGAATGAAAAAAAAAAGTATAGCTGTTCTTTGTCTTTGCTACTTTTTCTCTATATTCAGACAAGGTCTCAGTAAAGCAGCATTAGATTGAGACTTCAGTGGAATTAGTCATTTTCTGCTATCAGGAAATTCAGTGTTCCTTCAAATCACAGCACAAAGCCAGTTCTCAGTTTGAATTCTTCAGTTTATATTTCTTACTTTGAATGTTCAGTCTCATTGATTTAGCACTGGATCACTTTCCTCTCCTAGTGACATTCCCTAGAAGGAAATCAGGGATAAGAACCACCCCTTGGACACAAACTCGCAAGAAATGTTATGGGGTTTATCAATGGTGACCGAGAACCTCAGGAAATGAGCAGAAGGTCAGAAGTGAGCCCCACCATGGCTTTGTATCTCATCCCAATTCTGCTTCAGTGCTTCTGTTCAAGTCTCTGACACAATTTTTTCTATCTCTGGAAGTGGTACAACCACATTTCAAGTGCATTTTTCAATCTGTCTCTTCCTCATAGTTTTAACTCTAAGCTGACTTTGACCATTACCATTTTCTTTCAAGCTGTCTTTTCATCACTGTCTTCACTGCAGTCTGACAGCTATTTTGCTTCAGTACCCTGAAGAATCTTACCCTGTACTGACCCCTGTACTTAAATTCAGTTCCTGCTTCTACTTTCACTCATGAATATTTAACTGCTGTAGTTTACACCTGCTGGATCTCATTTTCTGTCATTAAGATCATTCAAGTTTACTGTGGGGGAAAGAAAATAAAGTGCTTTGTGATGTCAAATAATTCTCTGAAATGATTCTCCTCTCAGATCTAGTCCCATCATATTCCTTTTAACCTCTGTTTCCACCATCAGGTCTCGCTCTGATGATCACTTTAGTCAGCTGCCACCTTTTCACACAGCTCAGGCTCCTGGTTAAACCTTTTCTGAGTGTTCTCATCCAAATTAAAACAAAGAGAAAAAAAACCCTTAGAGAGTCACCTCTACTGTCTCAACAGAGGTCAAATTCAAAGATGTTTCTATGAACTTGATTCAGAATTTATGATCATTTCATTCCTTGCACAAGCATGAAAAGGAGGTTGAAGGGACCAGGAGCACTTTCCAGTATCCACACATGATATAGAAATAACATCAGAAGCTCAAGACAAATTTCTTCCCTATAAAAGCTCTTCCATCCTGCAGTCCAGTTAGCTGTTGAGAAGCTTCAATAGGACCACTCAGTGGAAGAAAAACTGATATATTTGCTTTAAAGTTGAACCAGGAAAAACACTGAATTCTAAAGAACTGTTGAAGAGTGGTGTCATAAAGCCTGCTTTGGCAGAGGAGTGCAATCCTTTCAAGCCCTGCTTTCCTCTGTATAGCCTCCTGAACCACAGAATCATAGCATGATTTCAGATGGAAAGAACCTCAGGTTACCAGCTCTGTTCACAGTAGGGATAATGATGCTAGAAAAGGAACAGTGATTAAAAGAAGAATGAAAGAAAACCCAAACAAACCAAACGAAAAACCAAAACCAAACCAACCAACCAACAAACCAAAAAAACCCAAACCAAAACAAAAAACCACCAAAAAAACCAACCAGCAAAACAAAACAACTCGCAGAGCTGCTAAAGAAATTGAGTAACCAGGCTGCTGCAGTCCATGGTTTTAGACCTTGCCTGAAACATCTGACAGCTCCTTTGGTGTTGCCATTTCTCTGTGGCTTTCCAGTATAACCCTCTCGAGTAGTCACAATTCTGGATAATTAGTCTCTTAACAAATTCAATTATTCTACTTCTTACTTCAGAATACTGTCCTCTTTGGGGAATTATTTATACCAGAAAAATTCTTTTAACTTGCTGTTCTATCCCTTCTAGTCCAATTTGCAAGGCAGTGCTGTGAGGACCCCCGGATAATCTCTCTCTTTTATGAAAACTGGACATTTATCCTTTGTTTCCAACTTCTTATAGCATCTAGTCCACAGAAAGAGTTTTCCTCTTAGCCCATGACAGCTCAGTAACTTTTAAAAGAAGTCTTGATGATGTATCTTATTTGAAAGTTTTTTGGAAATCCATCCAATGCAGCACAAACCAGATCACCCTTCACCTCATATTTATTGATTGCATCAAAGAATTGTAATGGATTTGTGAAATATGACTTCCTTCTCTTCTCCAGTTTATTTATCTGGGGTCTATTCCATTTATTTCAGTTTTCTAACATTTTGTCCGCAGACAAAAACCAGACTTGTTGTTCTGTAGTTTCTCAAGTTTCCCCAAATCATTTTTAAAAGATAAAAAAACCTTACTAGAACCATAGAATCATAGTTTTATAACTATTATAAGTGTAAAAGACATTGCTAGTACTGACAACATGTAGATGCTTTGTCTCAGGAGGTTTTTTCCTTCAGTCTTAAACATGAGACTTATTCTGTTATTTGCTGATATTTAGACACGGGAATAAAGCAAATGAGCTGTAAACCAGAATCCTCCACGTTATAGCTTCTGCAGATTAGGCAAGCTGTTTGTTCCAAAATTGAATTACAGTCTATTAATAAAGCAATAAAGAGTCTGAAACTACTTAATTTTGTAAAATGGTACAAATTGTTTAAAATAAACAATTTCCATAAAATAAATCTGATTATGTGATCTATATTTAGATTCAGGGATAAAAATGGATTATGGAGGTTCTAAATAATGTACCTTGTTGTTGAATCTGGATTATTTTTTTGCTTGCTTATGAATACATAATACTTTACTGTTTCCAGTCTATACTTACTATCCCACTCTATCATATCATACATTTCAGCCAGTGAAAAAACTTGAGGCAAACCTCATTATCTGTTGATAGTTTTAATCCCCTTGTCAGGTCAAGAGACACAGTGTTCACTTATAAAAGGTTAGAAAACTGAATGGTATATCTGGAAATTCAAATACATGCAGTGATAAGTATACAGTGTTTTAATGAAAAAAACTATCTTGTTGCCAAGCAGAATATATAGCTGTAGTATTAAAGATCAGTACAGGAAGAGAGATCTTGGAAAAATAACGATGTATTTCCAGATTATTTACAAGGTGCAATGTGATTTCACAACAGAAACATTAGATATAAAGAGTAGGGTTACTTCAAAAGGCCACATGGTCACCACCTCATTTCTCCATAAAGCCTGGAATATAAAACTGACCTATAAAACACAAAGGCACAAAAAAATGCCCACTGCTTTCCTGTTCTTCTAAGAACAGTCGAAATCACTTCTTCCTTCCATGTCTACACTATTGACTTCAGTGAAATTACTTGCATTAATAACCAGAAAAGTATCAAAAAATTAGGAACTCATGTTCTTTTCTCAGTCTGCCTCCTACAGATACATACATTATCTTGCTCAACAAAACATCTGAATTGCAAAATAATTTTAAATATATATCAAGGTCAAAGTGAACACTGAGAGAAAAGGGGTCTTTTAAATTTAATTCTTTACATTGCAGCACATGAAAGATAGGTGGCAATGGAATTGGCAACAATCACCAAAAGCTGATTAGTTGTACAATAACTGCTATGAAATACGTTGGGGAAAATGAAAGCAGTTCTCCTAATCCTAGTTCTGCCTTCAACTTTTCCATTACTGCAAAGCAAGAATTCCCAGATTTCAGCACTGTGGTGAGACCTGCTAACTAATACCTTTTCATAAAATAAGGATTTATAACATTTTTACAACACCTTGCATGGCAGAGCCTGCAATGAAAACAGAGTTCCTAAAACACTAAAACAAAACTCAGAAGTTACAGTATTAGTCCTGGTCAGAAATTTGACCTTGAGACTGTCCTGGTCAGAAATTTTTTCTCTCTTTATTTGTCTAAGTATCACACTCAAATTATCACCAGAAGGTCACAGAAGAGGTGATCAGCAAGGAAATGAGCTGGATGAAGTGCTTTACATTAAAGAAAAACAGGTAGAAGTCATGACTTCTTGCCTGTTGGAGAGACTGAGGACCAATGAATACTGATGTATCTTAGGACAGAGCAAGGAATTGCAAGCCCAGCCACATGAGCTGCCCTATGCTGCAAAGTCTTTGAGTGCTCTAAAATATTTTCATACTGCAGAAGATGTAACAGGCTGTGAATTTATGTTTTTTGTTTCTATGGTAATTTATACTGTCAAAGTTTTAATAACCTCATCAAAAACATGCATTCAAGAGCAATGTGGCACCTCTACATAATTTAACATCGAGCCATTCATAGCGTGTGGTACCATGTGAAACACTGCACAGGGAAATTAAAAACAAATAGAAATAAATCACCATGATACTGAAACCAATAAATATTTAGGCTGAAAAGGTGAGCAGTCAGTGGAAAGAAAAAAATATTTTCAGAGAAATGATGGAAGGCTCTTAACATTACTATTCTCCTACTAACAGCAACAGCATGGTAAGCCAACACCAGTAGTAATTAGACCAGAACTAGGGTTCTGTTTGCTTATGTGTGTGGGAAAAGCCATTTGAAAAAATGACTTCTCAAAAATCAGATTTATCAGTGTTGAAATACAAAGTATATTTGTTGCTAATATTTAGTTAAGGCAGGTTAAAAATTACAGGCTAAAAACTAGAGGATATTAGGACAACTGCGACTATTCTTTTTGAGTTCAACTTCATTAATGTCAGTGGCATTTCATCAGGGTGCAATATGGTGCTGAATCTAAATTTCCTCAATGTCCTAATACACTTTCAAATGACTTGTATCATTTATTTGGTATCTCACATGTTGCTTGTGTATCATTTGCAGGAAGAGACAATTACGTTTCAGATCTTTGGTTTGTTTTTCTGCTTGAACTTTATTGCATTTTAATAGTTTTTCTAACTCTCTCTACTGCCTAAATAAGTGAGGGAGAAGGGACTTTAATAAATAGTGATTTTTCCATCATTATTGTGGTATGGCGTACAAAAATGACACTACCTTCAACTTAAGTTTTCAAACTGCATTAAGAGACCTCAAGTTGTACAGGGCCAGATATTAAACTGTGTATAAAGTGAAGCAAAAAAAAAAATAAAAAATTCCACCAAATGAGAATCCAGTATAGCTTGAATTCATTTCAGTGTCTGACAGATTCACAAAGTTTTACAACACACAGTTCCTCACTGAATGTCTGGTCTTACTCTGGAATTTTTTATTTTCCTCTGGATTGATTCTTTGCCTCTTCCCCCAACAAGCATTCTAGCTTTTCTTAAGCCACAATCACATAATAGCTGCTATTTTAGTATATCAATATGGTTTTAGCCTTACTGCAAACAAGACAACATTTATTTATTGCCCTGGTTTCCACTTGCAGCTAATATATAAAAAAGTGATACTGATCCCTTTGGCTTCATATTTCCACTGAGTAAGAGAGAACAACTTACAGGGCAAATGCTTCAAGGCACGAATATACACTGGCATTTTCATGGAATGGGAAAAAAATGGGATTTGCAGAAAAACCTGTACACAGAGAGCTCCAAGGAGACTGGTAAAAAATCCTACAGGAAATCAAATTCCTTTTAACATGGTGATGTTGGGGTTCATAGTGAGGCCAAGCATAGAAATTACTGCATAGGTAGAAGCTGCATCAGCAAAAGAATCTTCACAAAAGTAGCTCCCTCTCTGCTGCTACAGTTGCTCTGATGACCAATTTTTTTTCTTTCTCAGAGCAAGGAAAATTTCATGACCCTAAATGCTTCACAAAGGAACTTTTTGATTTTGGATCTCTCAGCACTTAAGATGTATCATCCACTATTTGCAGTAACTCAGGTCTGGGCCATGGCACACGAGTAAGCAAACTTATTGCTTTCCAGTCCTCAAGGATTTGAAATTCTCCCTAAGTGCAAGGAGCTAGAAAGAGGCATGTTCACTGTGAATATTTTAATAGCTTTGAATACCATAGGCAGTAATCAGAGGTTCCCCAGGTGCATGATTCTAAATGAATGTCATATTGAGCTTTTATTTTTAGAGAAATATAACGATCAAAATTCAGAATAGCATGATTATGGCTGTCACTTCATTTCAAGGGACTTCAAAAATAACCAGACTTAAAATATTTAAAGTTAATTAAAGAAAACAAAGATTTATACTGTACAGAGGAGCCTTGTGTTAAAGTTGTGAATTTCCACAGGATAAAAAGTGACTAATTTCTTTGATGGCCTTGTGATGTGAGGTGGGGGAGAAGGCAGAAACGTAAGAATAAATAAGAGAGGAGAAAAGGTCTACATTAGGTGAAATTTGCCAAGAACATTCCATTTATGTCAATGGTATAATCACCTATGGAGGAATAAGCAGGATTTTAATATCCTTGGGTGACACAAAAAGCATTCCAAGGCATTCCACCTCTTCTGTACTGTCACAGAAAGTTCTTCTGAACATTATCAGTTCTTGAACACCATGATCTATTGAGAAACCTTTGATGTTTCAAGTCACAAACTATTATTCTCCAGCTGAATGCTCAGGTCTAAAATGTTAAATCAACACCTCTGCTGCAGCCACAGAATTAGTACAAAGGGCAGTTTCGTAGGAGACTGTAAGGCCCTGTGAGGATTTTGGTGGCTGTAATATGTGATTTTATGGTATCAAAGCAAGTTTTACCATCAATACAATAATCATAGCTCAATTTCTCTTTAAAACACTGATTGTTTCTTTGCTCCATCTCATAATTATAGTTTGTGTCAGAGTCTAAGCAAGAAAGTTTTTTTCTGTTGCCTGTCTAGAAATAATGAGGACTTGACTCTGTGCAAGTTGTTTGAGAAGGAAGCAGCTGTCTACTTAAGTACCCAACCTGGGACCATGCTGCATCTTCTCTGATTCACTGAACTATGAAACCATGCAAAAAAAAAAAAAATGTGGTCAGAAAACTATTCTTTCCTCCTAAAAATAACTTTTAACAAAGTATTTTCTTCTCTACTTGAAGAAATGTTGCCTACCCAAAGAGAAGAGCTCTGTACTTCTATAAACAGCATCCCAGATAGCCAGGCTAGACCTGTCAATATAACATTTAGCCAAAATTTTAGTCAGTCACATTGAAGTAAAGTGTTTTCCTGTCACCTGTGTAGTTTTTTAGCTCCTTTCATTGGTTCTAGGCAGAATACCAACAGTCCAACAAAATACTGACTGATGAAAGATATAATCAAATTGTTTCCATATTTCCCTTATTTTCACAATCTCCTGAGAGCTGTTCAGGTTTCAGATAAGAGACAAAGTCCATCTCTGCTTGCTCCTGAGTACAACCAAACAACGTTTCTACAAATACAAGAGATTCAGACTTTGTAGGTCTGTTGTCATTCCCTGTTTCACAAATAGTTTAAGACCAGAGTGCACAGTAAACACTCCATAATCCAAACTGTAAACCAACAATGATTTGGTGTGCCTGAGCACAGCTGTCACTTTCAGATGACATTTGCAGAGTTGACTTTTTACCTTTGAAAGACAACATGTTCTTGTTTCAGTCTGGAAGAGCAACACAGACCTGTATGTACAGACTATTTTATTGTCCTTTACTCCCAGTTGTCAGATATGTCCCCATTCTTCTGTCATTGTTAACTACACTGGCACCAGGGGTCACTGGTCTCCTTGTGCTGGAAAACAGGGAAATATTGACTGGGAAATGGTGGAGTAATACCTGTTGCCAACCATTTCTCACAGTAATGACTTACCTATTTTCTAGGGGGTACAGCAGGATCAGTGAGTTCTGTCAGACTGGATCAGGTAGGGAACACAGTGATGCTAGAGGCAAAGGTCAGAAAGGTTGACTCTGATTCATCATTCTGTCCTGGGCATGGCCCCTATAAAGTTTGAGAAAAGTGATGCACTTCACCATGGCAAACTGGAAAAGCTTAAACCTAGCCTCCAGTTTTCTCACAGCAAGTGAGGAAAGACATGTCTGTAATCCAGAAATTTTGTTGTTCATTTTACCAGCAATATTCCAGTTACAAACAAAGCCAGTTTTCTGTAGAAAATGAAGTCTTATGAATAACCCTGTCCAATTATTAAAACAATTCTTTGAAAATTTTGCTTACAGACATGAAAGGAAAATTTGACTTTCAGAACATCGTATATGGGGGAACAATGAATTTCTTTTTCAAAGTGAAATGTCACTGAAGTTTTCAACAGAGGCTATCACAGCAAGTACAGCAATTTATTCAAGATTCTAGAAACTGCCAACGTAGAATTGGTGATAACATTACCAAGTCTGCAATTCAGTTTGTTTCCTTTCTTTTAATTTTTAACTACATCATGATAGTTGTAGGACAGGACTACTTTTCTGTATTGTACATGAATAAACTAAATTCAGATGCTCTTTTACCCTTTTTCTTCTGGTTGCTCACAGAACTTATTACAGAGGAACTACATGTGCTGCATTTGACGAGAAAAGCAAATATCCAGTACAAGCTGTCCCCTGTGAAATGATGGAAATTGATAGTACTCCCTATATCATCTGACATCTCACCAATTAGCAGGAAAAGACTGCAGGAGCTGATCAATTGGTCCCCTAACCTGCTCAAAGTTAAAAGGAATTTTAAAAAATAATGCAAAAGAGAGGGTGATTTTCTCTACAGCAATGAAGTGATCATCCCATTAGCTATAGTAACTGAAGAACATTTTTTCTAAAGCCAGTCAAAAGAAGTTGAAGCAAGTTTTATAGAAAATATCCCCTAGCTTTCTGCAAAAACTTGCATCACAAAAACTTCAATTTCAAACGCACATCTTCCTAGAAGGTAATTTTCAACAAAATACTTCAACAAGCACAAAAAGTTTTGTTGCTTGAAACATTATGTTCCATTCTAGAAACATCTTTTCAGTGGCTCCATTTTTTAAGTCTGTGAAAATTTTCGAAATTGCCTGTCACAAATTTGTAACTTTGCCCATTGAAATACCCCAAAAAAGGAAAAAAAAAAAAAATCAAGAAAGCTTTTGAAAAGTGTCACAGGCTCATTAAATCACTTTTGTAAAAGTAAATTAGGTAAGCATAGTAATTAGATCAGTGCAGATTTCTAAGACACATACTACATTGTGTTGCATCAAAGTTAAACTTTGCACTGACACCTGACTTGCTGCAAGGTCTGTAGAACAAAAACTATCAAAGAGGGAACACCATAATGTGCTCCTAATTGTTCTACTAAGCCTTAATACAAGATGGGGTCAGGGAGACAAGGAGCTTAATTGATTTTTCTCCAGGAAACAAAGACAGCATGCAATGAATCTGCTGCTGTGGTATCAGTGGGAACAGTCATTAAAAGCTTATTAGTGGGAAAGGTCCAGGCAAAAAGATATAAACACAGAACATTAAAGGAAATAAAGTTTGCCCAACAAGAGCAGTATGGTTTTATTTTCCTCAGTGAAGTTTCTTCTGTACTATGATTTGGGTAATTACCATACTGTAAATGTGAAACTTAAGAACTTATACAGCAGTAAGAAGACAAGAGTTTAATGACTGCCACGAAGCAGCAACATCTAAGACCAAGGCAGGCCTGGATTACAACTGAACTCTGGGAAAACCTGGTTCTACAGTCTGCACTATGGCTGTGAGCCACAATTCTGCCTTCATTCTGTGTGTAGAAAGGCACACACAGACTTTTGTAACTGCAGCAAAAAGCCATTGACCAGACTGTGCCTGATTCCCCATGAGCACAGAGGATTGATGACATTCTTCTTCCCACCACAGGACAAGTTGCAATTCAAGGCTGAGGAGGATCGTGGAACCTTCAGCCAGCAGGAGCTCTACAGCATATTGGAAGTCTTTGATACTCCCTGATAGAAAATTCAGAAGGCTGTTGAATGTTTCCTGATGTGTTTATCAACACATCAAAGCAAGGAAATACTTTACCTTCTGCCTAATGGGCAAAATAAAGACAACAACATTACAGGTAAGGTCATCATCATGTGATGTGGCTCCAGTGGCACTACTGTAGGAATTTTCTGTAGTTAACACTGATGAGTGCATAAACTCTGTAGAGGGCTCTGGTCCATGTCCCTGCAATGAAGGGGAACTAAAATTGCCTTGAAATACAACCTGTTTTCTTGAGTCTCATTCATCATACTAGAGGTATATTTTTAATTTATAGGAGTGCTAAGTTACACAAGGTCTTTTGGAAAGGTACTGGTTTACATGGTCATGCTTAGGAAAAAACATCAAAAATTGCACCCAGATAAAAATAGACAAAGACCAGCCTTTCCCCTCAAGTCAAGTGCAGAGGCTACCAGTGAAATCCAGCCTTGCTTGGCTATTTACAGAAGGGATTATTAACATCAATTATGAACTCAGATGATCAAATTATTGCAGCTATGGGGTTATTTCAATATAATAAGCTGTATTATGTCATATATCATAATTAGTACTTAATTGCAAGCCTTTCCATCCACCCCTCCCTCCAGCATGAAGCAAAGACTGCAAGTTTGGAGCTTGTTTGCTACCTAGTGGTAGCAAAATATAAAATAAAAATATGTATTACAAAATATATCTTAGGAGAAAAATAATCTTCACTACTCCCACATACCACTTCCCATTCTCTCCTCTCCACACCAGCTACCAGGCACAGTAGTTAAAAAAAAAAAAGGGTTCAAGCCCAGTCATGTGGGTTTTTTAAGAGCTGTTGCCAGGGTTCTTCCTGAGTTGTTGCCTGGGTCTCCCTTCAAATTGCTGAGCAGTTTGGTCTGAGGGCAATCTGGAAGCAGTCCTTCTTCCTTAGGTCTTGCAAAGCACAAACTGCTGAGCAATTTCTGCCTTTCAGTCTGAGAGAAAAACAATAATAAAGCCAGCCACAATCCAAAGCCATGGAAAATGTCTAAAAATGAGGCTTACTCTGCTAAGCACCTTTTACTTCTTACTCCATGACTCAAAGGACCCTGCAGCTCCCTGGGACTTCCAGCCCTTCATCCCTTATCTCAGTCAGCCCAGAATTAGGTTATAATGTGGATAAAGTTGCAGCTGTCCATCTCCCTACAGCACAGACACAGTTACCCTGTTCTCAAAGCTGAGGAGACCAACTAACCTGGAGGACAGTACTGGGATTCCAGACCCACGCCTGATGCTGGTAGCTAGAATGGGTCTTCACTCTTGGACAAAGAAACCAAGAATATTCAAATTACAAACCCAACCCATCACAAACAAAACACATAATGTGGGGGCATGGTTTGAACAAAGCCAAATGTTTTTAAAATCTCACCTTATAATTCTCTGCAGCATCTTACAGTTACTATCCAAAAACATATATTGTGCTCTAAATGCCTGGCATAAGCCCTAGGAGGCAAATGATGGATGTTTGCTGCCTTTAGACAATAAATATAAACAAGAGTCTAAACAGACACAGCAGCTCTGTGTAAGAGTCTGTGGAAAGCTTAAGACAAAGTATCTTATCCACCTTTTGTCTGAAAAGGGAAATACATTTGTTGTTTGCAGAAACATAACTCATAATATTTAACCATTTTTAATTCTGAAAAGTATTTATTTTTCTAATGATAGGTACTGCCAGCTTTAATAAGAGTTTGTTTCCTGTGATGGATATACCATCACTTCGAGAAAACTAAGTTTATACTCTTTAAAGAGTCAGATAAGAAAAGAGGGCAGCCTTCTGAAAGAGGTAATGTCTTTCTGATGACCAAGTGTTAAGAGCAGACAAGCAGTATTTCAGTCAGGTAATTTGAAGCTAGTGCCTAAAATTAATAATATATCAGCAAAGTCAGTGTCTGCAATGAGGTTACTAGAGGCCTTTGTTTAAAAAACATTTATTGTTCAGTACATCCTACAGGGTAAAGCAGTGTGCCAGGAATTCATAAGCCACATTGCTGCTGCTCTTTCTTTTCAAGTGGCCTCCTTTCAAGACTGGCTGAGGCACCAGAGGCAGAGGGGGAAGAATAATAGATTGGAGAATCCCTGCGGAATATGGGGTTCAGAGAAGAAGCAGATGAGAAGAGGCTTGCATGCTCCCAGCTCTGGGAGGCCTGATATCAAGAGAATAGGGCTTTTCATTAAAATAAAAAAGCAGTGAATTATTAGAACCCCAGCAGGTAGTGAAGTTATTCACTGAAGGAAGACTAGACAGCAGAATAAAAATATTGACTGAATGATTGGCAGAGTGGAAAGGAAAGCACAAAAAGAGCAAGAAAAGCCAAAACATGAGCAAAGTAGCTAAGTGGTGTTTGCACTGCCATGTCTTTACCAGTCCTGTTCTTGTTGAGTTCTTAAAGGGTAAGGAAGTGATGGCATGGGGAAGATGAGAACATGAAGTTGTATGCAAATAAACAACACAATGAAATGAAAATAAATTTCAGAGCACAGCAGCAAAAATAAACAAAAATAGAGATGGGAGAGGCTATGGTCTGTTTAATGCACTGGGATTCAACACAGTGTGGTTCAGTTCTGTGGTTTACTGTGGGGGTTTTTTTCTGTGGTAATAAGATACTAGAGGTCCTTGAGATGTAGTAAGAGGGATGACTTCTCTTATTTCTGGTGGCAATAAAAAATAAATCTCCACTCAGCTGGAAGGACTTAAGACCTTCTAAATCCTGCAATGGGCTCTATGTCCACGAATGGCAATCCATGATATTGTTTGTTATTGGAAAGCAAATTGAGGCACAAAACAGTAAAGAAAACTTATCCCAAGTCATACACAGAGTCATATCCAAACTCAGGAACATGGATAATTGTGTTAAAAATTACTTTTAAAAAAAATCAGACACAAATGACAAGCGCAGCAATTCCTTCTTTTATACTTGAGGCCGGTATTGTATCTTAAAAAAACCCAAACCAAACCATTCCAGACTTACAGCACTGGGACTGAAGAGCAATCTTTGAAGATATTAGATGGAAGAACTAGTTTCCAGGAAAGCAGGATGGTGTAACTCTCTGTAGAAACTGCATCTTGTAACAGTCATCAACGAGGAGCTGCCTCTTGCGTGTGTCTGCCTTTGTGAGCCTGTCATTCATCCACCTTTTGATATATGTTTTCAAAAAGCTTCTACTACCCATATATTTCCTTTCCAACAGTAAGAAAACACCTTTGTTTTCGTCAGCTATAATTTTCTTCTCAGAATATGCCTTTATAATGTCTAGTGAGTGATGCTGGTGCACCAACCCAGAAATATTGTCAGCCCCTGAGTAGTGAGAGCCAGAATTTGCCTGAACAAAAATAAGTAATTTTCCAGGAGAAATGGCATTTCATAGACATGATAGTCTGTGAATTTTTTGCATAAACTGAAATTTGTAGAGAAGCTTAGATTGCAAGTAAACTGATGTGAGAAAAAAAACCAGCATTTGATTTTCCTCTCCTGGTGCAGCAGTAAAGAACAGATAAATGGGTGTGGTAGAAGAGCTCAGTTGCCTGAGATCCAAGAGCAGAAAGAAAGGACAGAGGAAGGAATCACATCTGATCTTTTAGGGAGTCAACTATAGAATTAAATTCAAGTGTAACATGCTGGACTTACTAAAATTAGAAGAAAAACTTGAGTATCTTCAGCAAATTTAGCTTTTAGCTAGTTCTCTTGCTCCCCATCCCACACTTTGACATACGTTATACCTAGAATATTTTATCTGTTATGTATAGTGAGAAAAGCCTGATCTGGCAAGATCTTGACTCTTCTGTTTCCAGTCTGAACTTAAATCTGGTATCATACTGATATCTCCCTGACACAAAATAGAAACAGGAAAGATAAATGTTCCCCATTTTGACTTATGCTTTCATCAGATCTTGTACAACTGCTGTTGCCACTGTTAAGTAAAGGAGACCAAATTATTACACTCTTTCACCTGTGCAAATTACCTTATTCCAAGGGTAGTTCCATGGACATTGTACACAGCTTTTCATGGACTGAGGTGCTCTTTGAAGGAGATGAAAGAATCACAGTCCAAATCACTGTAGGCAGAGAAAGACAATAATGTGCTCACCTAATATAAAACAAAATAAAACAAAAACCAGAGCATTTTACCACAGTGAGGTCTGCCTTGGGAATGTAAAGACTTCACACATTTCAGTTTTTTATGTAGCCATAAACTAAGGGTTCTGTGTCTCTTTCTGCATAAACACAGTCATGTGTCTGAACACTTTTGCAGACATAACCAGCAGGCAGATATTGTGGATCAAGTGTTTTCAGAAAAAAAAAAATTAAATCTCACCTCTGTGACTGGTATAACCATGATCTCTGTGGCTGCAATGCTGATGTGTCCATCTATAATGTGAATAGAAGTTTTTTTTCTCTTCTTAAAAAAAAACCCACATAGCCAAACACAAATGCATTTTAATGACTGGTATTGAATAAAATTTATCCCAGTCTGTATGCAGACTATGATATCTGAGTCTCTACAGGAACCTGTTGGTAATTTGTGTATGGTTTTATTTCAAAAGCTCCCAAAGTATTTCAACCACCAAAATGATAGCATATTTTAGAACAATCATTGTCTTGAAAACAAGCTGACAGTGGAAACAAGAAAAATTATGAAACTGTGATCAAATTAAATGCATGTGTTGTTTCAAAAGCATTCCACATAGGCCAAATAACTGTTTCCATAGAAAACATTTATAGTTAGCCAAAAATCTCTTACCAGTAAATACTACCCATTCAGACAAAACAAAGCAATTTTTTAAAACTTTCAAGAGCAAAGTAAAGTACACCTGAAGGAAATTAACATGGGGCCTTAAATAAGAAACTCCCAAACTCTCATCCTGTTATTGATACTCAATTTTTACATGGCCATAACAGATCCTCAGACTCAGCAGTGTGTATCTCCATCCCACACCCCCCAGGAGGTTGAATGTCTGTTTAGTAAGATTCTGATGCCTCTATGGAGGATAAGTAATACATTACTTACCTGACTTTATATTATTCATGAAACAAAGTGAATAAACTGGTAAGCAACAGTATCTGACTCTGAACCACTGAGATGCAAAACTTATGGTGGAAAGACTGACACTGATTTCAAGACACTGTGGATTGAGCTTTATGTTGGACTAACTTTTTGAAGATATAAAGCTCTATGTATGTGCTAAATAGGATGCTTACTCAGTGTGCTTTCATTTTAAAAAATATTCTACTAGCAGAAAAAAACTGAGATAAGTAGCTACGGTTCCAAACAACTGAAAACCAGATGTGTACCACAATGCTAAAGTAGGAAGGCAATCTGGATGAGCTAACGCACAGAACTTGCAGATAACTGGATGCAAGACTTACACTGGGAAGTTAACTGAACAGGTAATCCACCTTCCATGGGAAACTGATTAAGCAGTAAATTCAAGGATCATAAATCTAAAATTATGTACTTAAAATTGCTTCTTCTCTTATTTCTACATTTTTCTGTCTTGGATCATTAATTTTTATTTAAAGATGACAATGCTGTTGAGTATGCTACTAACTAGCTTTTACCAGAGAAAAACTAGAGATGAAAGACCACAGACTTATTCTGCTGAACATGATCTGGCCATAGATACAACTACGTATTAGTCCTGATGGCCTGACTTGACTTTATATCCCAGGTAGCTAAGTAAGAAATGACATCCAAGCAAACAAAAAATATTTGAAACAACTATTTGGATGCCACAAGAAAGCAACTGAAAAAGCAAGTGCAGGAAATCCCCTAATTTGGGAGAGAGCAAGAATGAGCAAGAGGGCACTTGTGGTACTACCTTGATTTTTCTTAATCATAAGGATAGGTTCCATTTTAATTAGAAAACTTGATTCAGAAAAATGCATGTGCCAAATATCTCTTTCATTTTGCTGGTGCTCAGAACTTTAACAGGTGGTTAACTAACTCATTATTTCATGCAGGCTTTTTACCTACCTTTGTTTCTGAAGGCAGAAAAAATTCTTTATTGCTACATGTTTTTTTGTAATACAGCAGCTGCTGTTTATGCTAATTCTTGCTTACTTGCAAATAGACCTATGTTTATTTTGTGCCATGCCAGCTGTCAACAAAGACATTTGAAGAATAAATTCCATACTCAGAAGAAAGGCTCTGCTCCCTCTTCGTACTGTTCATTTCTTCTGCATTTCAGACCCTATGTGTGTTCAAGCAAAAAAGTGTCTAATGGCAAGTTAAGAGATTAACTGAACCTGAAATGCCTGATGGTCCCATGGGTATCCATCAATTACCCTGAATTTATGCACAGGCCACTCTGAACTCCTGCTGACTCTATCACTATTCTGAACTTGTTCTCCAAAACACTGAGCTCTCCAAAATGCTGCTAAGGACACTGGGACAGTCACATTATCAAGTGGAAATGTCCAACTGCTGCAAGATTACTGACTTGCAAGCTTTGGTGCTTACTTGTACCTGAGGTGAGTCGCTCTATACATCCTACACAAAAAAGTGCAAGGGCAGTGTCACTACACAGAATGAGGGATGGCAGGCTTGACACCCAGCCCTAATTTTATCACCAACCAACTTATATTTTCTTACAAGTTAATCTTGGTGAAACTGAGACTGAAAGTCTGAATCGTGACTTCTAACATTTAAATCTGATACCTTTCACCAACTCAATTTTTCCTGGGCTGACATTGCAGCACTATTTTTCCAAAGCATCTGGAATCATTTGTGTTTTCTTCTGAGATTTGAAGTTGATGGCACCTTATTCCTTATGTCAGTGCATTACTACGTATTAGCAGTTGGCACATTTAGTATTAAGATCAGCAGAACCCCTGAGGTGAAGCACTTTAAAATTCATCGCTCAGCAAGTAAGTCCCGATCAACCGAGCTCCTTTATCCCCTACAGCTTCTCTAGGGAAAAAAACCTCTATTTACCTCTCCCAAAGAAAAGTATGCACGTGAAACAACCATTGAGCAAAGCAAAGATGTATAGATTTATCATTCATACCTCACCAGCCAAGGCATGGAGAGCAGATAGAGATGTTAGCTCCTACTCAATGTACAAGGTATGACCCGGGGGGGCTGCCGGGGTCTCTGTGAGGAGAGGCGGAGCAAAACCCACACAGACTGAGGGAAAAAGTGTGAGAAACAGCCCCATGAGCACCCAGGTCTGAGCAAGGGGAGGGTGGAGGAGGTGCTGCAGGTGTCAGGGAAGAGAATCCCCGGCAGTCATGATGGGGAGGCCATGGGGAGCTGAGGAAGGGTGTGAGGAGAAGACGGGATGGTGAGGACTGGCTACAACTCCCCGTTCCCTATGATTTTGAAGTGATTTCCCCATCGTTATGTCAAGCCACGTGATTTTTCATCTTTCTTCTCTGTCCTTTTGAGGAGGTTAAGGGAGAGACTGACTAGGTGGACATCTGGCAGCTGGTCAATGTCAGCCCACCGCTACACCCAAAATGCAGATCCAAGTTTTAGGGTTGTGGTATGAACTTGCAATGAAACTAGAGAATTTTTTCATTAATTAACTACAGAGATTTTATAAGGACACCTTTCCACAGCTTTCAGCCTGAAATAGCAGTCCTTCCCATGGTGTGGGTAGTCACATTCTCCTCAGTTTGAGAGGTTCCACCTGGTGAAGTATATGCCTGAAAGTCTGCCGCAAACCTGGAACTCAGTTGAGGGCATTTAAGTCCAAGTTGGTTACAATAATCACCAAACCATCCTAAATTGTTTTATTATGTGCCATAGCAAGCCAGAAAACTTCTGGGAAGAGCAGCCATTTTATTTTTTGGAACAGATTCATAGTAACTATTTGTAGCCAAATGATGCAAGAGTATGTTGTAACTACTGTATCTCATGAGGGAATAGCTGCCTGAAGTCAGCATTCACTTACTGCCAAGTCTTTGCTGGCCATGGATATTTACATTTATAAATATAATCAGGCAGAGCAACATGCCAGTACAAGTTGGTGATTTCTTCTTTTTCTGCCACAATTACTTCCAGCCAGCAGACATGAAGAGCATCACTGAATCTATTCTCACCCAGTGCACTCCATATGTTCCCAAAGACTCAATCTAAGATGATGCCAACAAAACTGCAGAGTTACACTACTGGGATATATTTTATCCAGTGCTGGCTGTCTAAAAGTCAGTTACCCAGGTTCAGTCAGAAGAAATGTTCCCCTAAAAGGTAAATAACCCAGTTGCAAGTAGTTAATTAACAATAGGGAGTTCAATTAACTCTTTGATTTTCTCTGTACTTAGAGGAAGCAAAGATTTTTCTGAGCTTCCTTTTAAGATTAAGTCATGTTTATGGTAACATTTTACATGTACATACAGACCTCTCCTTGAAGAAATTGCTGTCCAGATGTCATATACTATTGCTCCAGAAATCAAAGCATGATATTTGTGTATGTACAATGTTAATCAGTTGAAGGAACTGGTCCCAGATGGTCCTTCTCTTAGAAGCTACTGTTAGCTAAAACTTTTTTTTATCAGCAAAACAGGTTTAGCAAAAAGAGAAAAAGTCTATGCTCATTTCATGTATCTCCCCTACACTCAGGAGTATGCTGGGCAAAACCACAGGGATTCATATATCTAACCATGGCTTTGTATGTTGGTTGACTCCTGTACTGCTTAAGCAGAAAGGAAGGAGGAAAAAGCTGATAAGAAAGGGGACATGCTACAGTAGAAGTGATCCTAGCACATGGAAATTTTGTGCAAGCTCTCTTCTGACTTTCAGTCAATCAGGATGTATTTTCAAAGCAGAGTCCTGGTAGGGAGAAGTGCAGGTAAATTGGTACAAAGTGAAGTACTGGAGTTGGAAGAAGGTACAAGATAGGGTCCCAGCTGGACAGACTTATGTTAAATCCCCTTTTCAGAGCTCCGGTGTGCCTTGAACTGAACAGCTTTCACTAGGCAGTACGAGCTGGTGCTTCTTCAGATCCTGCAGCTACGAGCTGGTCTCATTGCTTCCAGGCCAGCAGTTGGCAGATACTCTTTTAAGCCACCAGAAGTATGTCAAGAATTACAATCTACCACCTCACACATATCTAGGCTTCAGAGCTAAACTCTATTTTTGGAGAAATTCTGAATTTCCATGTGGTAAGTGAGAGATAGAAAAGCGAGTGGAGGAGGAAGAGGGAGTGCAGTAAAGCAGAGAGGTTCTGTAAAAATTGCCTCACCCTGTCTCCGCGAACAGCTGATACCTTGTCACAGGGTAGATGGGAATGCCAGCTTTCCATTTAAACTGAATAACTTGTAATTTCTTGGTGAAATTCTAACAGTGAAAAACACTGTTGGAGTTAGAAAAAATAAAATCCTGCTGTGCTACCGGGTCACAGTATCTGTGTCAGTTGGAAGGAAGAGCTATGAGAACCAATCAAGGAACAGTGTCTGGCTACCTGTGAGGCTGCTATGAAGCAGCTCTTAAATGATGAGCAACTGGGCTGCTAAATGAGACAATGAGCAATGTACAAAGGTTGGTTTATGAAATACCTCTGGATAGTGATGCTACCATGTGCCTGCATCACCTCCTGTCCAGTAGGACACGTGTGTCACCAAATGTGCTCTGAGTAGGGATCCCTTGTCTAGGGATCCAGTCAGCATTAGGAAAGCTTAACATGCATCTTTAATCCTTTCGAGTGTAATGCTCAGCATCCTAACTTGCAACTAAAGCTGACAAAGCTGCCATGGAAATCTGAGTTTGTGATGTTAAGCTGTTACTATCCAGCCTTTACATATCCACAGCTGAGGAGCCCAGATTTTGCTCACAGTTATTTAAATGAACTTTGTGTGTATATGCAATACCTGGCCAGTGATGGTTTGGACAAATTAGGCCTATGTTGCTTGCATACTTCTGCATGGCCATTAGGCTTTGATGAAAATAAGTGCAGCATGGTTGAGGGAAAACTGATGAATTTTCAATACTTTGATGTAAAACAGTAAATTTTTTAAAAAAAATATATTTCATGAAAATGCATTGGTTTCCAGCCATCTCTCTTTCACTGAGAAACTTTGCAAAGCAATTCCATGAGAATGAAGGTTTCAGCTTAGAAAACAGGGATGATACAGGCCTGAAGTGTGTTTTCATTTGACTGGTTCAAATTCTGGAAAGAGTTCCCATGTGTTATTAACTACATGCACCATCTGAAAATTAAGTAATGAATAAATTGTCACAAACACACATACCCAAATCCAGCCACAGGGATAAAGCAATAATAATGAAGTTATGAAGAAGTAGTGCCTTTTTCTAAGAGGTATTCTAGCACACTAGTTAGCAGGGTGGAAACCAATGCAACAAAGTAGAAAGATAGGTATTTTTGCTAAAAGTAAGCTGTCTGTTAAAAACTGATCTAATGGCACACAGACTTCAAATTCCTCAGCACAAGTTGTTTACACAGATTCTGAATTCACCAGATTTCTACATATTGGCACCCTATTGCCAGGCAGAAAACTGTGGAGGCATTCACACAGATCCAGTATTCTGAGCAGAAATCTTGATAGGGCTCACAAATACCAGTTGACAGTATTGGAAATACAGAAGCCAAGCTGTGCATTCCTGATTTATGTAACTGGTATTACTGTCTCTTACAGTAATCAAACTCAATAAAATTTTAAAGACCTATAAATCCTCCTGTAAGTACTCCACCTAGTTTTGGCCAGGAATGTATTGAAAAAATGTAATCTATTTATCTCTTAGCAATTTGATCACACTTTTATGAAGTATACAGACCTAGCCACTGCTGAACAGAGTGTTGGTCTGGCAGGGTTTGCTCTGTCTCACTAGGACATCCCCTAAAGGATTTGAAGCTAGGTGAGTCCAGCAAAGGTGGAGAAGTACAGCAAAACCAATTAAACCAAGAGATCTTCATTACAGAAGGCTCTACATCAAAGCACACAAGCTGCTGAGAAACTGGCGTCTACTTGAAATCAATGGAGTCACCAGGGCTGGATTTAGGTACTTAAATGCTCTGGTAGATCAGGGCCCTATTCCCTCCTTCCAGCATACACCCTGCCTTGCACTGCATTTTGGCTCCACTGTCTGGCTGAGGTGCTGGCTGTGCAATGCACCAAGTGGTGCGTGCTTGTGTCTGTAGGCAGGATAAAATCCTGAGAACATCTGCAATGTGGACAGACAGATGTTTGCAGTTGTGTGCTTTATCTTTGTTCAGAAATTAACATATATTCATGGAATTTCTCACTCATGATAAAAAAGAGGTGATGCTCCCTTAAAGCAATTCAATCTTCTGCTGTACGGTAAATGGGGAGGTGGGTGAGATTTATTTGTTAAACATTGCCATAAATATTTAGCAGAGCAGGGCTTGGTTGAGAAGAGGACATCTAAACAGATTGCTGCTTAGCTAACCCTTGGAGAATTTCCAGATTTCTCTCTCTCCCTCCTAATTTTTTTTTCTTTACAGAGAAACTAAACTAAGTAAACATTTGAAAAGAAATGCATGACTGGAACAAAAGCCCCCCCCATAAATTATTCAAAAGAAGATTAATAGGACTTCATATACCACTTTATGATTATTATTATGGCTTCTAATGGTTTTTGGTTTGGTTTGGGTGTTTTTGTTTTTGTTTTTTTTTCACAGTAGTAACCAGCTGGTGCAGTGCATAATGCTAATCACTTAGTGTCTTTCACATTTTTGAAACTCCTTGGAAACACATCCCCATCAAACTGCTTTGAAGCTCAATTTTAATTTAGATGCAAACTATCCCAAAAGTACTGATAGTCTGAAAAGTGCCTCTGGCAGTCTGTAATTATAATGCAACAGAGCTGTCAGATTTGATTAGAATGTTGTTTCAGTCACTCAGTCCACACAGCACCATTTAGCCTCACATGATCATTTAAACCTTTCTCCTCACCACTCAATACTTACCCAACACTTGGGTATGTAATAAATAGGGCTTTATTTATCTGTTGGTTTCAATCATCCAGATCCTCCAGACCACTGGAATGATAAAATTGTGCAGAAAGGCATCTGCCAATCCTCCTGTTTCTTTATGGTACAGCATTTCATCTGCAAGAGATTCATATCATAAGGCTTAAAACAATCTGCTAGTATTATGGCTTAATAAAATAGCAATATTGTATCACATTGCTTGGGTTTGAAGAATATCACTATAGCTACAAAGACCCATTCTGATGCAAATAAATAATATTTGGAGGATAAAAACAATATTCTTGAGAAATTCTGTGCTTCTGAGTCCATCACATGTCCAAGTGCATTGCATTCAGATGACTTCAGTGGGGTTATGCTAGACAGGGACCTGCACCAGGCTATTTAATTAATTTGGGCAGTTCTTAGTGCTTTTCATACATGCCACAAATAGTGAAAACAGAGAAGGCAAATTCCAGAAAACATGGGCAGCTTAAAAAGCCAATCTGACTTCAGTTACTCAAAGTTGAAAGAACCTCTCTTCTCCCAACGCTCCAATCTGACACTCTTGCACTTTGGCTACAGGAAAGGTACTGGGCAAATACACTGTCAAGGTTGAGATTTCTAATAGGAATATCTGAAAAAGATTCTCTCCCTCAAGCAGAAAAGTAATACCAAATTCAGGGGATACACATTTCTGTCCATCTGTGGGGTTTATTCTGTGAACTTTCCCATGCTGTTTCTCTGTTTTAAGCCCAGGGACAGCATGCTGCTTTCCCACTCTTGCTCTCTATTTATTCTTTGCCCCTATTCTTGAAATTCTCCGTCTGAAACAGACAGTGCATGCAATGCCTAAAAATAAGGAGGGTTCTAACATCTTGGGACACACATTTCCTTCAGTTCCATTGTCTCATTTATTTAAAGAGATGAAGAGAATCTGGCAATGCTTGGTTTTTGGCAATGCTGAATGACTACCTTTCTTGATTCTGTCTCTTCTAGATGCTTCTCAGAAGCAAAGACAGAAAAACATCACATTTCTGGTAGTTCATCCTGCAGACAGCCCAACTGCTGTGAATCCCACAGACCATCCATGTTCTCCCTGCACAAACTTTTCCTCCTGCCCACCCATAAAATAAGATCTCATTATAGTCTAAAGCTCTTATTCCTAGCCATATCTGAAGGTCACAGCAGCAGCCCCATTGATTCTAGTACCCAGGAAAAATTTAACTTTCCATCCCTTTTAATGTTTGCCTCAAAGACACCTATAAGTCTTTTGGGTCTGTTCAGGGTCATGCTGAAAAATAAGCCTATTAATATAGCAGGGTTTCAAAATATTTGAAGAGCTAATTCAGCAGAGTTTATATCTCTTGTGGAGACTTCACTGGAGCCAGCATTCTTCACTCTATATTCAGTCACTCTGAATATCAGTCAGGGCACTTTACTCAGCCATAAAAGAACTGCAAGCAGAGATGAATCTCATCCTTTCTTCTTTCAGACAGCTCAGGAAGCCACCAGTCTCCCATTTTAAACCTAACTACTGAAGACAGCTTAATGAGGCTCAGGGAAGATCACCTTGAACGTTAGCCAACAGCCCATTGTCACAAGAAGTTTCTTGCAACAAAACTCTGTAACCCTTGAATAAATCTCTTACACTGGGGCTGTGCTCCTTCTTGCTCCTTCAGCTGTCACAGTGGGAGGTGTGAATGTGTGTGGGATGCTTGTGGTGAGAAAGACCAGGGTGTCATATTAAAATCTTGGTTGTAATCATTAATTTAGGAATAGCTACAGTGAGTAGTGAAAAACAGAGGGCTTGGGGAGACTCATTCATTTATAAGTCCATAAGAGACAGAAAATACTGCACAAAAAGCCCAGCACATGAGTGTGGACACCAAGCTCTCAGCTTGCTGCTGCCTTGTGGAAATTTCCTGTGTTTGCCTGTGGGCATCACGTGCATGCACAAGTGTGTGTCATGCGTGGTACCTCCAGTTTGAGAAAGAGCCTGTTACAAGAAATTAATAGACAATAAATGCACAGAATTACAGAAAAGTATATTTTCACACAAGCAGGGAATATATTAACATTCCTCTTTCCACAGTAACAGAGGAATATACCAGAATATGAATTCTTGAGAAACTATTGTTAATGATGACTTTAAAATGTCCAGAAATAATTTCAAAGGTTTTAGTATGATTATTTAAATATACCTTCAGTATTTTCTGCCTGCCATTAATCACATATTTGTTGCTAATACCTTATCTCTCAAACATTCACCTATAGACCAATCATTACAGTTAGGTAAAGAATGTGCTTTGACTGCTGCTAAATACGTGGAGCACAGAACTCTCATCTCCACCTTGAATCCTCTCCTGGGTTACTGTGCTTGCCTGCTGTCCTTTCCTCTGTAGAAGCTATTTCAGGAGAGGGAAATCTTTATTGTTGCATGCTTGCACAGCACCTGTCACACTGAGATACAAATGTCATCACAATAAACTTTCTGGTCATGTTACATTAACTGGTGTTGATACGAAAATTGAGGCATTAAAGGAACGTGACCTGAAATGCAGACTGCATCAGAAAAAATGGGCTTTTTTTTTCTTTTCTTAAAAAATCATGCAAGTTTTCCCATTTTCCTTGTGGATTAAGAATGTACTCAGTCAAGAGAAAACATCTGTCCAAATGGTGAGGAAGGAGAGAAAGCCATATGCCTGAAGGAACTGCTGCTTAAGAATAAGTGCATAAAATCTAGAGGGCTGGCATGAGATTTGGTTCCCTGGAGGGGAAAAAAAAAAAAAGAAAAAAGAAAAAAAATCACTGCAATCTGTTCATGTACAAGTAAGGGGCAGAGGAAAAGACAGGAGAGCATAGGAACAGGAACATCTGCAGAAGCAATCCTTTTGAATAACAAGCAGCATACACTGGTTTAGGACAAACAGCTGTACAACATGCAATAGAAACACCCCCACGGGTGTAAGCAACTACCCCTCCTCCCAGTACTGGTGTAGGAAAGGGGTGGGAGGGACACATGACAGACTGAAAACAGATGAGGGACAGATACTCCATTAAATGGCACAACAACCATTTCCTTCTCTGTGCCCAGTCTAAAGGCAGTGTTAATAGAGGAAACTGTTGCAGGCAAATTACCTGTCAGACACTAGAGGCTCCTAATGAAGAAAGATTCAAAAAGCATGGGAAAATGCAGCCAATAAAACACGTCCTAATGCCAAAGGAATGAGAATTCCTGGCAGAGGTGTGCAGCTCTTTTAGTGTGGAAACAGAATGCTTGGGACATCAGTTGGGAAATATGTAACCCTGGTTTACTAAATACCCAACCCTACAATTTCATTACTCTGCTCCTAGGGTTAGCAAATAGGATATTCTTAGAGAAGTGGTGACTGCATTTACTTCCTATAGATGTGTACTGGAATGCAGGAGGATATATGGGAATTACAGCTTTGTCACTGGACTACAATTGTGGAGACCTTGTTTTAATTTTGCAGATCACTTGGATTCCCATATCACACTCTGAAAACTGGGTGTTTGTGTGAGTTGTCTGAGCTGCCTCCACAAGATGAACGATACCTCTTGAAATAAGTAGGATAAATCATCCCCTAGAAATTCCCTTCTCTCTACTGAGTGTAGAGGAAGTCTAGTTTATTTAGACCAGAAATCTATTTTTCACGTGTCTAAAGTTATGTGAGATAAGCCTCACCATTTTTCTACCATTTTTTCTGAGTATCTGTCAGCAAACTGGGAATAACATTTCAAGTCATACTGCTGCACTACAGAGACATCATCCATTACTGTTTCAGAGGCAGCCACATGCAATTTTGTTAACAACAGCTCTGTAAGAATATAAACAGATTAAAAAAGGCAGAGTTTTTTTTTAGTATTTATTTGTTTGTGGTCTAGGTTTCAATGTTAGTTTTATTTTTCCTATCTAACAGAAATTAAAGGATTGCTGTGAACTGCAGTTCTAAAGGGAGTTCTACAGCATATCAAAAGCAACACTACAAAGTCACTTTTTATTTAGACGTTTTGAAAAGACAAAGGGAGAGGATTTTGCTGCACATTCTAATAGCCACAATTCTGTGAAGTTTGTCAGGAGTAGCACTGAAACACTCTTATCAGTCATGGTCCATTTCCACATCAGGCAGATAAAAAAGTTTGCAGTTTCAGATACTGCAGATTAGAGCTGACTGCACTTCTAAATGTAAGAGTTTTGTGTCTGAAAGTATAGACTGACAGAATTGAAATGCTTCACAAATATCAATCTCTTGAAAACTGTAGATGAAAGTTAGTCGAATCAGATTGAAAAATTTGTTTCTCTTGAAGTGTGAAACAAATGTTCTAGGTAGCTATAGCTGAATGATACTTGTCAAAAAGATACAACCGAAATATGTTAGGAAGACCAAAATTAAATATTCCTACAAAGTTAATTATAAGGGGATCTCTGAGACTTCAAAGAAATTTTAGCACTTGCCTTTTATTTTGAACAAACTCAGAGTAATAGAGGACAGTTTCTCAAGGAGCTCAAGTCTTATTTCAGAGCCAGCTCTATTCAAGGTATCAATATGACCCCATTCCCTGCTGCTTTTTGTTGGTTCTACAAGGGTCACATCTTGAAGGGCTATCAGGGGGAAGACATTACACATATCAGTGAATTGTTTACTGTGTTCTTCAGCTAAGCTGGCATTCAGTTGCATTGGAAGTATGAGAAAGACAGTACAAAAAAGTCATTTTAAGAATGCTTCTGATTCTACTCAGATTTCTAGGGAATTACTGGTTATTTCACTCCCGCAAATTATTATATTATTATACAAGCAATTGTCAAAGCTATTTTTCCACCTTAAATCCACCACTTCTCAGGAGGTCTCAGCCACCAGGTGCTATTTTGATTTAAAATGTACACAGGAGATATTGAAATGAGTAGAGTATATTATCTCTGCATGCATTTGTCACCGACAGAACACATTAATTGCACATGGAAATCAATGCAAAACAGTGTGGCTTTCGACCAAGTTACAGAATTAAATACAGAGCCTATCAAATCTGATAATTCCTTATTGAATCAAACACATTGCCAAGGTCACAAAAAAACAAGCATCCTGTGAAATGTATTAAAGACTGGTAAATTACACGCACAACTGTTGTCAGCAGATGCTTGCATTATACTATATATACTTTATCATGTTTGCCAATAAATAGATCAGCACCTACCACATTGTTATAAACAAGATATATTTTCCAGTAGCTATTGGCAATGTTGAGGAAGGAGGGAATGGTCCCGGGGAACTCAAGGAATTAAAGCTCAGTTCTTTGTCTTAGTCTCAGAATTTGTGCAAATTGCCTCATTTTCTTCTAGTTTGGCTCCATATTTGTAACTAACCCTGGATCAAGGTATTTACTCTCTGCATGGAAGTATTCCACTTGGGAGAGTTCTTCTCAGTGAATTTCAGGAACAGAATGAGATTATGTCCCCATAAACAGCCCTTACAGTAATGCAGCTGTCACCACAGAGTGTCAGTGATTATCACTGAGTAAAGATTTTGAACATCAAACTAGATGGAAAAAGTGATTGCCCGTTAAAGAAAATACCAGGTTGCTCAAACTGAGCCTCACTCCTACTTTTCAGTGCAGTATGCAGCAGTTTAGATAAGTGCTGATGGACATCAAGGGTGTCATCTGGCTGCTCCATACACCAGTTTTGACTTAATATTCTGTCCTCTACTATTTGGCTATTAACTGCAACTTCCTTCCTGTTCTCTTGTTTCTTCAGATAGCTATCACCTTCCTAAATTGAACCCACCGCCAAGGCTGAAATTACACAACTGCACACATCAAGGAGTGAAAAGGATATTTGCAGATGTTCTATTGCATGCTCATCAGTACCTGCTGTTCCTTTTCCTCACCTTTTTATTCATCCTGTCTCTTTGGATTTGTAAGGTCTTTGGGTCTGGGATTGATTTTTGTTCTGTCTAACAGAAGGGAGACTGGGGGGAAATGACCTGCTGTTTGTTAGTCCTTAGTCATTTGCACAGCAATGTGGTATTAGGACCCACAGTTAGCTGATTATCAAACTTATACTTAAAACAGTGCACAGATTTATTACTTTTAAAGCAACGCACAGCTATGCTTTTGGTAATTTTGGCTGTTGCATTCTCAAGAGTTCCTTTGATTTATTAGCCCAGTGTGTTATTAAAATAATGAATTATGTGCTGGTACATTGCATTTAACACAGTATACACAAGGGCAAGTACATCTGCTAGCTATTAATCAAATATTCACTAACAAAGGTTGATTAACAGCATTTTACATATTTAGAGCAGGAATGAAAAGTGTAATAGAGATCCAAAGTTAAAAGATAATAAATTATTGAAATGCATTTATCTGTGCACTGATTAGTGCGTGGGATAGACAGAACTGCAGGTACAGTTTTGTTCATCACACAATATCCTTTGCTTATTGCAAAAGACAAGTCATTTATTTAATACATTATTTTCAGCTTCTGAGAAAAAGATGAAAAGCCCCCAAAAGCTGTGTACAGCTCTGCCCATTTGTGTGAAATTTAAAGCAACTTCCTTGATGTGCAATTTTTATGTCCCCCAATCTCCTGGATTAAACTTTCAAATTAACTATTTTGTTGATGTGTAGAGAAGAGCCATTTGCACACCCTGATGCCAAAGTTTGTTGTGACTCTGGATAACCTTAAAGCTCTCCAGTCTTCAGGACATACCAGAAGGGGATGTTTTTCAAGTAAGCATAAAAAAAACTTTAAAATGTATATTTAAGAACTTCTTTTCTGTTAGGTGGTGGAATTACTGAATCGTCTTCCTCTATTTCATATCTGGAAAGAAGGGTTGGAGCATTTCCTTTTTACTGAAGCTGAACTGCTTTGCACAGAGCTAAGCATCATTTTCTTACACAGTCCCACCTTGAGCTATGACAACGGATTGATAGTCTAAAGTCTATGTCCCCTACTAAATCCTACTGCAGTAAGGAATCTAGGGGATTCCAAGCAGCAGTATTTGTCTCCCTTGTTAATTATTGTCAGTTTCTTTAACTAGACTTCAGAGAAAATCACAATTTTTTCCTAAATTGCCTTTTCATTGATTTTCAACAAAACAGTATCACAGAAAGCAAACATGGACTATAAATGAAAGCTTAAACATTCAGTGCACATACTGTTGAACAGGGGAGAAAACTATAGTATGTTAATAAACCTAGCTAAAAGAATACAAACTAGAAAGTAAACAAAAAGATGCAAGAATTACTGGAATTTATAATTTGAGTTCAGGGAGAAGAAATTAGGGTTGGCATTAGGGAAAATTACAGTACCAGGAAAAATATTACAGGGAAAATATTTGCAGCTGGTGTAAATCAATATTGACTCTGTTAATTTATTCCAGTTGAGAATCTGGTCCATGCATACTTATGTTACTATTTAGAAAACAGCACATTTGTTCTCTGTGGAAACGAATTCCATATGAAAAAAATCTTTTTCCTTATCACTTATCTAAGAGCTCTTTTGTAAACTATTCTACAGAGACTAAATCACTTATCAATCTTCTCCATGAAACAAAGGCAGAGATACAGTTTCAGGTTTAATCTACTGTGAGTGGCACTGTGTGGCCAAGAAAGCAATTCATAAATAAAAGTGCAATTAAAATGACCTTCAAAGTTTTGCAGTATAATCTAAAGAAGCAGAACCTTGAAAAATTTAGACAACGAACAGCATATGAGAATGCAAACTGCCTGTCTCTTACAGATATTTCTCTTTCAGAGTCTTAACTCACTCCCAAGGACAAGCATAGTTACACTGTGTTTTGTCCCAGTGGTTAAGACTTTGCCTGTATTTTCCTGGGGGTATTGAGATGAGATGGATGTGAAGCATGGATGTGAAACAAACATGGATGTGAAACAAACATAGATGTGAAGCATGGATGTGAAGCATGGATGTGAAGCATGGATGTGAAGCATGGATGTGAAGCATGGATGTGAAGCATGGATGTGAAGCATGGATGTGAAGCAACAGTGGTAGGAACCCAGGTTTCATTACCCTGACTCCTCACAGAACACCTTGGTTAATTTTCTTTGATGACAAATCATGGTACCTGGTAAAATGCAAGGATGCTATATTTGGGGCATCTGTACCACTTCATGGGAGATGATCAGAATTCAAAATGATCTAAACAGCTAGAGAAATGGACCAAGATCAGTAAGATGAAAGTCAAGAGACAAGTGCAAAGTACTACATTTAGTAAGGAGAAATCAAATGCACAAGTTCAAAAATGGGAATCACTGGCTAGGCAAAAACACTGCAGAGGAAAGCCTGTTTTACCACAAACTGCATATGAATCAACATGTCACTTGCCAAAAAAAGGAAAACCTCATTCTACAGTAAATTAAATGGAGTTTTGTGCAAGATGCAAGAAGAAACATCTCTGGAAGTTTTTAGAACAGGTATAAGGAACATCTTTAGGGAAAGCTGAGGATCCATTAGGTACTACCTCAGCATGGGCAAGCAGACATCAGATTTCATGACATTCCTTCTGTTCATAACAATCAGAAAGGTGGAGGACCAGAATCACATGGAGCACACCTTGCTCAATTACAACCAGAATCTGATGGAGACATCACCCTTTGTTGCCTCTGTAAAAAGGGCTGAAGGAATCTGGGCTCTGATGTCCCTGCTCAGGTGTGGGGAGCCTTCCTCTGCCACAGCAAGTGAAAAAACCTCTGTGTCTTCCCAGGTATGTGGATGCAGCAGAGGTAGGAGGGGTGTGACAGAGCACAGCAACACAAAACCCACAAGCAGTGGCTGAGGTGGCCAGAGGAGGTGACCTGGGAAGCCCTGGATCCCTTCTTTTTGATGGTTCCTGCCAGCCAGGCCATCTCAGCCTGGCATGGCACTCTGCTGGACTAACAGCAGGGTTTCTGCTGCATTAGGGGCAGCAGCAGCTGACAAAGAGCCTGCCAGGAGAAAGAGAGATTTGCTGCAATGTGTTTTGAAATGAGCAGCAGGGATCAGCAATTATGGAAATTGGTGCTGCCACTGAAAAATAGCCCTCCAATGACAGCCTCTGCAAACCCCAGTGAATGGAGGAGCTCAGCACAGGTCTCCATCTCTAAATCTGTCTCCTTAGTATAAGTACATCCTCTTCTCCTCCTTCCAGTCAAACAACTGTGAACACACATGACAACATGTGCTGGTGTGTTTCAGATTGATAAAGGCAAGCGGGATCATGTCAAAATAGGCGCAGTAAAAATATTTAATAATATATTATAAAAAGAAAAAATAATCAGAGATGTCTTAATTGCTGATAACAGTTCCTTAATTATCAACAGGATCCCATAACTTCTGTAGTCTGCTGAGTCAATACAAAGTGCACTATGAAGTTAAGTAGCTCTCTGCCTCACTGGCTAGATACCATCACAGAATAATCAGGTTTTTTTACCATAACTTGTGCTCTGTCATCTATGTACTCAGTTTTCCTACACCTGAAGTGCTGTCAGAAATGTCTAGTGTAGTAAAGTTGCTGAAAAGCTTTAGTGCTATAGAGCAGAGGTCCTGCTAGCAACAAAATTAAGATATTAATTGAGGAAATCCTGACATCAGATGCCAAGGGTGTGGGTTAAAAAGCACACACACCTCAAAACCTGGTGAAATCCAGCAATGTGCTGGAAATCTGGTTAGCCTGAAACAGGAACGGAAATCACAGACAGGTCCCAACCTGCCACTTCTGTGCCCTTTCAGGAACTGTGACATCCAGGTGTCTCCAAGAGAGAGATGTCCTCCTCCTCCTCCTCCTCCTCCCCCTGCTCTTCCTCTGTCTCCATGCCAGGCTAAGGTTAGGGACTCCTTCACTGTGGAATGCCCCAGTCCCTCTGCTGCCAGGTAGAGCTGTGGCTGCTGGAGAAAGGACTTGGGATTTCTTCCTGAAATAGTGGCTCTCCACTTTTGAAGAGACACTATTCAGATGAGAAATGGAAGTAAGGAGTAGCACAAAAGTACAAAGAGTGGATCTTTTGGTGTGACTGCTAAATGATGAAATTCAGCTGCAGCTCTGTGCATTTGCAGGCTGTAAAATATTTACTCAAACCAATGTTTTAACTAGAACAAGTGAAGCAAATAATTTATGCAGCATAGCTAGCCTCTGTTTTTGAATTGATAAGAATGATTATTAAATGTCATTTACTTAGAACATCTTCTACTTGCAGGCTGCCTTGATTTAATTTAATATCCCTTGGTTATGAGTTATCCAATCTCTCCATGCTTCCAAGCACATTTTTGTTTTTAAAGAGTATATTTAATCTAAGCAAATATCCATATTCAGACTATATTGATTGCTGCTCGTTACAAGCTATCATTGAAAAGGTATGAGAGTTTAGATGATACACTAAACACATGTGTTATCCTAGAATATATTTTCTGCTTTGCTATTAGAAATAAACACCACACTGTGCTGGTGTTATTTTTTAAATTTAAAATAAATTGGATTACAAATCTGCTAGAAATTATTTTAAACATGAACTGTTCTCTTTCTCTAATCAACACCAAATTGTCTTTGTCAGCCTTATCTTAAACTTAAAATAAGAGCAGGTCTGCTTTCTGGAAATATATAGCTGTCAGTGGTTGAGAGAATATTTTGATCAAACACCTGCTATCTAAGCTGAAGTGCACATACTTGCTCTGAAAGATTTTCTCTAAATCTGGCATACTAATATTCCATTATATCACACCTAATGTGCTGGGATGACTAGAAAAATACAGGAACTGACCACTAACCATTACATTAATTGTGGAAGCAACCATTTTATTGGTTACAAATCTTACTGTACTACTCATTAGTACCCAATCATAGCTGGGAATTCAAGCTCTTCATATTTCAAGGTCCTTTTGACTGACACCTTCTACCTCTGTGGCTGGGAATTTGTAAAAGATCTGGTGTCAGCATGTCTAAGATCTGTCAGCTCCTCAGTGTGCTAATGCATGAGTAGGGCCCGAGAACACTGGGAAAGAAATGCCAAGGAAGGTGTAACGGGGATGGGTGTTCAGCTGCAATCAATGTGTCTCTCTCTTGTGTGCTAATGGTCTGGTCTGTCTGGACCATCTCATGAGTTTCTGAGCTCTTGCAACTCTACTGTCTTGAAGTGACAGATATAACAAGTTATGTGACTATGTCTGCTAGTTGCAAAAACTGCATGCTTAATAGTAAACACTGGTGGTGTGTAACACAGCTCATACTCTTGGTTCTTATTGGTTCCAAGCTCCAATTTAATGAAGAGCCCACTATTGAAATGGGCTTGTATTAACAAGAGCTTTTTCTGTGACAAAGGGACTTTACCATTTAACAGCTTCAGCAGCAGAGAGAAATGACACTGCTAATGAAATATATATTTTTTTTCCTCATGTATCCCATTCCAGGAGCTCAGTGCAGCTTAAGGTTACAAATGAATCTCCCTGTTGATAGCATGGAGGCATTGCCATTTGTTTGCAAGGCAACTCACACACAGAACTGTGAAAATCTTGCCCAAGCCAACAGGGAGAACGTATTTCTAGTGCACTGCATAGTCTTTCACTAACTCATCTTTACTACAGCCCTGTGCAGTAAGGATGTCATGATCTCATTTTACAGCTGCAGAACTGATATGAACCCACCCCAGGAGAGGTGTGCTTAACTGCAGCTTGATGTTGAGTGTCAGGTTAGGGGCTGAAACAACCAGAATGGAAGTGTCTTCTTTGGAATGGTTGAGAGTCTTGCAACCAAGTACTTGGCCCACTGCAGAACTGCCTCTTCCACTACTTAGCTGGCTTCTTGAGGTTCAAGCATCCCAGCTATGTGAGGTGAATCTAGGCATAAGCTATGTGCCCAGGGTAATATAGGAAGTCTGTAGAGAAGACCTGAGCCTAAGCTGCTGAAAATCAAGACTAAGTGCCTACAGAAGACCAGCTGCCTCCCAGCTCCTGTAGGGAGTCTGTGGGAAGAGGGAAACAAAGGAAGCCATTTGCAGTGCACAGTGGTTTTAGAAACTCAATGTGTAATGCTGCTGATTTTTGAGCACCATCTACTGGTATGTGAGCCACCTACCCTCCGAGATACAGAGCAGCCGTTTCAGAGTACCTCATGACATGTACCAGTGCCAGAAAGGGAAATGAGAAATCCTCACACCCAGTCTTGAGCCTCAATAAAACCACCCATCCACTTTGTCAGACAGGATTTGCCATTACATTTTGTCATTTCTTGGAATAATGCAGTTTTAACTGATTCAGTTCAGCTGAGTGCCTGCAGCATAGTAACTACTTTGAGGTGACTGACACACTCCTGAAGCCACTGTCTGTGATTTGCACATGAAATTCCTGCGTAGCATTCCTTCAACCTATAAACACAGGTAACTCAGACTTGTCAAAAACTGTGTCAGATTCATCCTTAGCATAACTTGGCAAGAATCCAACAAAGTTTGTACTAGAGATGGACTTGGTCCACTGTCTTTTGATTTTTGATATATTAGGATCAAAGCCTTGCCAAGGATCCCACTGTGTATGAAATAGCTGCATTTGTCAGCATTCAGACATCCAGTGAAATACTCCTCCAGTGTTTCCTCCATTCCAGAAAAAACCAAAACATATTCAATAATAAAAATCTAAATCAAATACAAACAAATGGAGGAAATGTGACTTGATTACCACCAGAAATTCATCAAAACCTGACAGTGCATTTATGAATGGATTATCTATTAGATTTTCCTTCTTGCATGTATCTAGACAGGGATGTCATGGTATTTTTTAGCTTTCTAAGTGAGATATAATAATGATTAGCATTATTTCCAATGGAGCCCTAATCATGCAGGAAATAGAGTGTAATGCTGTGTTGACAGTAATTCATTTTCCAAGATCAAGTTACATCTCCTGTGAATAACACTGCAGCCATCAATGTCATGATTTAAAATTGCACAGTATTCATGAATTGCCTTACTGAACAGCTGCCACCTTCCCAAGACTTTTGTGGTCAAAAGTAAATTGCAACATCTCTCTGGTTTTTAGTTATGCTGAGGCCTTTGACTTCATTTAATGTCAACAAAGGTTACCTGCTTCTCTTTCTGCAACAGTCTTCACAAAGCTAGCAAAAAACCCACAGAAAGTCACCACAATACACTTCTGTTTCCTTGCCTCATCACCAAAACTTTGCAATGAACCTGTATAAACATCTATCCTCCTACTGCAATGCACTGTTAGCATCCAAAGCTTCATAAACTGTCAGAACAACAGTGGCACATACACATCCAGAAGATATGTAGGTTAAAATTATACTGAGAAGTCTGCTTTGGGTTTGGCATTTTTTTTTTTTTTGAAGGTGAGTTTAATACAGCTGGTGTAAAGTGTTTTTCAGCCTTATTCACAATATACATAGAAGAAGACATATGGTAAAAGTATAATCACTTTTTAAACAGAGTTTTGTTTTTGGATTTCTTAGAAGAAAGAATTTGTTTTAACCATATGTCTCCTCTGTGTATATATTGGAGTTGGAACTGTGTGGTAGCTCAGATGAGAAGCAGACATATGTTAAAAACTGTTCTCTTTTCTCTGTTCAAGAAAAATAAAAAGAAATAAATAGCAGTTGCTCCAACAGACACTGAAGTCAAAGTAATACCACACATTGATTACAGCAGTAATCAAGTCAGAGCTGTGCTATTCCTCAGTGTGATTATTTTCTTCCTTTACTAAAATTAAGCTGAGTGGTTGACAGTTTGTTGTGTTCTGGTATTGCTCAAGCAGTAATACAAAGACAGCATCAGTAAGACAAGTTAAAAGGATTCAGTGAAAGTGAAGCATGATGAATTAGGAGAAACAATTAATGTAGACCCCATTATAAGAGTCTTATCAATGATTTAAGCAATTTAAAAACATGCACAAACATCTACAGTGCTGTAATTAAACAAAAAATACAGATTGCAAAAAAAAAATTCATTAACTGTTATTTTGAGTGAACCTGTCAACATGACTTAAATTTCAGACACTAAACATTTGCTCTCCTACAGTACTTATAGTCTAGCACAATACTACAATAAATATAGTTACAATAATAGCTATTTTTCTGAATTAATATTGAATTATTCAAGACCACACTTATTGGAATACAGGTTAAAGGTCACTATAATTGAATACCCACTGAAAGGGTTATCAGTCCTTAGTTACTTACTCTTTGTCTCACAGTATTTGTTCACAATGAAGGGCAGATTTGTCCCACCCCATTAGACTGTTCTAATGATGATATTTGCCAGTGTCTCTGATAGTTGTCTTTTTTTTTCCTTTCACGAAGTGTTGATGTTTTGTGGTGAAAAATTATTTCCCTAAGTTATGGCCACTGAAAACCACAATTTTTAAGAAATTAAAAGCAACTAATAATCTCTGATTGATAAGGGGCTAATACTTTGCAAATAATAATGAATTAGAGTCTACTAGTTAAGTCTAACCTTTCATCTGGTTTTAAGTTGCCTTTGCTTTGTTGTTTTTCAGAATCAAAAAACCAGCTACATTCAGAAAAGTGTTCCCAGCCTGCACTGCTCAGAAAAAAAATAACCCACCAAAAAAAGGTCTAATAAAATCTGTGAGCCCTGTCTAGGCTAGAGGAAACTATTTACCAGGAAAAGAACTGCAGCAATGAGAAGTGAGAGGACCTAGAGAGATGATTCCATTGAAGATTTTCTGACTTAATAAGTTGGTCACCACCTTCCTATGAGGTAACTTCTTTTAATTTACTTTGACTTGTCAGAAGTCTATTTCATTGCACTGGTTGAATTTCTAGCCCTGCTCTGATTCACTGTGTATATTAAAACCAGCAACAAAGAGTTCTACCACATCCTAATATAGGTTTAATAATCCTTATCTACACCAAATGAGCATGGAAAGACTCAAATCATTCATGTTTGTATAGAGTTTCAATATCCCAGTAGAGAATGTAATAGTCAAAGAAATTATTATATGCTACCATTCCACTACAGGTTGCAATAAGAAATACACAGAAGGGCTTCACAAAGGCTAATTTTGGCCCAGGAGACTGGTCTTTGTAAGCACTTTCTATAATCAATAAACAGGCACCTTCAGAGGGCAATTCAGAGCAGGAGCTAATTTAAGTGCTCTGCATTGCACTCCTGAAATCCCCAACTCTCAATGTTTTATATAGTGGAGCCTAGGGAGATATACCTTGAATTCTGACACAGAGAGCAGAAGAGAAGTAAATCTCCTGTGTTTTGTAAAAAAAGTCATGACACTTGTAAAGTGAGGGCATGTCAATGCAGCAAAATAAGACAAAGTGCAGGGAGGCCCAATTTAGCCCTGACTTGGGCTGGTGAGTCCACAAAGTGCCATACCAAGCAGGTGTACAGGCAACACAGCTCTTCTGGAAAGGTTTCTCATCTTTCAACCACCACAGGACAAATAAGCTCTGCAGTTGCAAGATCCAGACTTGTGCAGGAAGGACCATCTGAGCTCCCTGAGCTTCCCCAGCCCTGTGGCAGCCTGTCCCTGCCCACCCAGCCACCTGAGGGACCTTGTCCTGCTTGACTCTGTCCTCCTTGTAAGAGAACACATCTCCTCTTGGCTTCAGCAGAACCAGAAGTGTGCAAGAGAAACAGAAGCACTGGGGATCCTCCTAGCAAGAAACAAAACTGATTTTGGAACAGATAAACAAACAGTGCAAGTAGGGCACATCAGACACACGGATTATGTGAGATGATACCTATACATATTTACTTTTAAACAAAAGACTTTCTGGCAACTTTGAACACTTTTTTTATTGTTGATGCACGAAACAGAATAAATACATATTCAAAAAATGGTAATGAAGTTATGTACAAACTCTGTTCCTTGAGAGACATCTATTATTTTTGAGTTGTGACAGTAATAGGGCTATTTCATCTTGTCTGCAAAGGCTCTATTCTCTGAAAATCCTTTTTGCAGAAACAACTCAGTGTATGAGTCAGCAGGTCAAATTTATTCACCATGTAATCCATTTGGAACAATGAGATTTCCAGCTCTGAACCCAGAGACAGCCATGTTGCAGCCTGTCCTTCCAAGCCAGCCCCTTTCAGTTATTCTTGATTGGTATTTGTGAGTGCAGGGCAGCAAATATCAGCACTGTCTCCAAAGCCCTCCAGGGAAGGGGATGGGAAGCAAAGAGCTGCCTCCTTCCTGGACACATTTGCCTGCTATAAGAAGCAAGTTATTTCTTAACCACATTACTACCTATAGGAGAGGAACTGAGAGGAAAAGAAATGAACAGAGGATTTTCCTCATCTGCTGCCATTGCCTGTCTCTGGCTTGCAACAAAGGGAGCACATTAGGAGCTGTAATTACCAGCACACAATGGGTACCTGGGACATTGTCTTCCTACTGACTCTGCTGAAGATATTTGTTATTTACCTGAGGCTGGAACTACCAGCAGAAAAGAGGAACAGAAGCAGAGTTACTTGTAGAGCTCTCAGAAAAAAAAACCCAAACCAACCAACATGAACAGAGAGGATGGAAAGGAAATCAATATGTGTGATTGCTCTTCTCCATCCACTGTAAACATGCTGGTGAGGGACATGATTCATCTCTGCTGGTGAAAATTGGATTATAAGTGTTCTTGAAGCAGAAAGGGAATTTTGAAATTAAAATATGTTCCTGCATTTATGGCTGAACACTTTGCAGAGGGTTTGCTTTTAATTGCATATATGACAAATCCCTTCATATAAGAGCAGTCTTGAGAAAACCCTGTGGAGCAGAAGTCAGAAGTTGTCCTGCTTCCCTAATGCTACACCTTGGACCTCTTTTACAGGTGATTTTACATTCCTTGGGCTTTCTGTAACTTCCTCAGTGGGAAAGTGACTCAGTGCAGAATTCAGGTGAAGCTGTGTCATGCCAATGCTACTCTTAAGGCTCCCATCAGAAAGGTAGGAGAAAGTTATTAACAAAAATGTTTTGCATTTAACTAACCTGGTTCCATTCAGCAAGACTAAAGAGATTTGGAAATACTCTGAAACAAAGACTTAAAGCCTATCTAAGTATGATAACATAGCAAGCCCATATTAGAAAGGTGTGCTGGGAGCAACATTGGGCAGTGCTGTGCTGCCCCTCTCCCATGTCCAGTGTCCCTGCAGCTGCAGGCTTTGTAGCTCTCTGAGCTACATAATCATATGGGATTTTGGGGGGCATAGGCTGAGGTCCCCATCATGCCAAATTAGGAGAGTTTCTTAGCTGACCACAATTATTTTAATTTTCACTGATTTTAGATTTTTTTTTTCCTCAGGGACACCTATATGTGTGTGAGCACTTACTCTGCAGAAGGATTTAATTGACAAATTACATTGCTTGATCTGTATTCTTATTAATGGTGAGAACAGATAGGCCAGGTTTTACTTCGGTAATTAAGCCAAATATAGAAAAGAAATGCAAGAAAATCTATTTCTTGACACATTCAGAGAAGGCAATGACTGGCTGGAAAATTAAGCAACCTTATCACACAAAATGTGAGAATTTCTGTGTTGCTTTTCATCTCTGCCACTGATTTACTGCATGTTCTTGAGCAAGTAACTATGAGTCCAGTTTGTATTGAGATAGATCTCTTTCACCTATAGCACTGAAAAGAAACTGCACTGTTGGCAGTTATGCTTCTACCAGTCACAGAAGAACTCTTAAAAAAACCTCTTTAAATTATTCTTTTTCAAGAATGCTAAAGAACAGCCAAATTTCCAGTCAAATGCGAACCAAGAAAAATAGAAATCATTTCAAGTTGGAGTTACAGCTTGTTCATCTTGGTTCTACCTTGCATAGGCTCCAGAGGGCAGATAGGAGCCCCTGGGAGGCCAGGGCTGCAAGGAGAATAAGCCAGGATGTTCCTTCCAAGTGGGAAGCTGCAGCTGCATTGACATTGTTATCATGGAAGTTTTTCCCACTCTGAACTAGTCCAGACAAAAATAATTTTTCAGCAGCTCTATATAGTTGTAATAATCAATATTTAATGGGTTGTGGAACACTATAACAAAGGCATTTGGTTTTAGACCATGACAGCTAGAGAGATAACCTGATTTAAAAAGGGAATGCAGAAGCAGCCATGCTCCTGAGCCATTGTGCCTAATTCTAAAGACCCCATAGTGCTAAAAGAACAATAATGACTGAGGGCTAATAAAAGCAAAGTCATCAGCAGGAGGACATGAATTGAGTGTTAGAAGACAATTTCTGTTTAGAGACTGAAGTCATTATGCACACTGAAGCACAATTTGCTGTCACTGTTTTTTTGTCATGCAATATATATTGTAGAATCATCTTTTTAATCTCCGTGCAGATTATTAATTAGTGAAATAATAACATAGCCCTGAGTGAAAGCACAGGCAGGATGAGGAAGCAGCTGGCTATTTCTCCTACCTTTTCCATTTCAAAAGTTATTCCATAGTGATACAGATGCTGTCCAGGCACATAGGATCCAATTTTTATGTTAATTTTGTTGTACAATAACTGTAAGGCTGCCTTACAAGGATGTACCTACGAAGATTTAGATGCATATATATTACTCATGCCAGGCTAATGAACTATATGTAACATCACCATTCACTTTAGTGGACATCCACTGCTGAAAAGGAACTTTCACTCACACCTGGCAAACTTCCTTGCATGTTAGTGTACAGTACAAGCAGCCTCTTTGCTTGCAAGCACTGGGAAACTCTCATTTGGGGCTCTCTACTCTGTGTACCAGCAAAGCTGATTCTTCCCCTTTCCTTTCTGCCCTTTCAGAACAAAAGATCTGTTTAAGAATTACCCTCTCAAGAAAGATATGCTTGTTCTCAAAACTGATAATGAAATTTTAATGAATATATCTCCTTCTACTTCAGATCAAATCAAAACCAGTGTCCCAAAAACTAAAACCACAGTGGCTCATCTCTCATTTTCGTTAAGGAAGCTATGATTCTATGTGTCATGGAGGCATTCAGAAGAGGGCATGAAAATCTAATTAGTGCAAGTGGCTAAGGATTTTGCAGATTTTCTGCAAATTCCTTTCAAAGAAGAACCTTGCAAGACCCATGCACAGTGCCTACTGTGCATGATCTGCTCCTGAAGTTTTCTTATTGAACCAGTGAATTTATATGTTTAACTTCAAAGGTGACTGCACAGCCAAACCTGTCCTTTGCTCCTCCTTTGTGTTTCTTAGGTTTCCCCCCTTGCAGTAAACCTGTAGCCTCATTCAAATCTAGATAGCTGTGGACAGTTGTAAGCAGCAAGGTAATTAAGGGATTTGCTAACTTTAGTGAGAGCAAACTGAAATGAAAACTGAATACAAGTATATGTGAGAAAATCAATGCAAGGTATGCAGTGGGGTTTGAAAAGACTTACAGAAGGGATTTCCAAAGCTTGCTGGGTCTTTGAAAGCTTTCATTTTTACATGATTCAATGCTATTACTTATTTTGATGGGGAGAAAAAAAAGTCATCTCAGAGACTGTTGCTGTATGTCAATTTGGGATTTCAGAGGAATGCATTTTGACTTCCAAGAATCCAGTCTGCTCCATCTCTGAGAAATGTGCATGGCTGATACCTAGACTTCTTTTAATGAGTGTTCCAAAAGAGACAAGATTTGTAGAAGGCTTAGGTGAAAAAACAGCCAGTTTCCTGAGCCCTCCTCCATTGTACATTTTGTGAAAATATCTTCCATCAAAAGCTTTTTTTCTTCATCCCAGTAGGTTGAGATTATGAGGGCTCTAGACATCTTTGAGAACTGCAGCACACACCTCCACTCAGCCAGCACCTTGCTAATTGTATCTGCAGGTTTTGGAATTATTGCTGGTTAAACTCTATACAAACACCTCTGAATAGAGGCCATCAGGGACTGGATTCTGCCTCTATTAGATAAGCTGCACAAAGCAGCCAATTTTTGACAGTCTAAAAATAAAAGCATTACTTGACTTGGTAAGGGAGACTTATTAATGAAGTACAGAGCCTTCCAGCTTCAGGGAAGGACAGCAGCAATTGAGGGGTTGAAGGACTGAAAGTTGGTAACTTCAAAGTTTGGTTTTAACCTCCATGAAATAATAAGGTAGTCTCAGACCACTGCCTGCAGCATAAGTTTCAAGGAGAACAAGATACCTTGGAAACTGCTCTCTTTCTTCAGACTAAAGCAATGATTTTCATAATCAAGCCTGAAAAAAACCTATTCACAAGACTGTCAATTCAAAGTGGACTCTTTCCTATATTCAAGGAGACAACATAAAAATTCAGTGCATTTTTGTCTTTGAACACAATTAACAGTACAGCTCACTCTTTAAAAGTGCATGGGTGGGCTCCTGCAACAAATATTACACCACTTGGTGCTGCCTAGAAAAATACTTCAGCATAACAGCAGAAATCTGCAACTCAGAGTGCTCAGCTGTTCTTGTGTCCAGACTGTCAGTGAATATTGACATCATACACTGGATCATACAAAGCAGATGCTCACTCTGAGCCAATACAGTCACGATTATCTTTCTGTCAGTCTTCTGCTTGCTTTCTTCCAATCTACTGCTACATTCACTACTTGGATTTATGCCTTTTCAGCTAGTTGCCCACCTTCCACTGTAAGCTTATAACGTGTCTTTCGAGTTCAGTGATACTCACTCTTTCATGGTTCATTTCACCTGGATTCTGGTGCTGCCTGTGCCTTGACTGCCTGCCCTCTCATCCCTCCCTCTCATTTCCCCTTTGGGAAGCAACTCCCTGCACCAGTCAGGAATGGCTTTACACTCCTCACAGTGCACAGGATACTGCATCTTATGCTAGGACACAAGGCAGTGAAATTGCTAGATATAAGCCCTTGAGAAACGCCTAGGTTGATCTAAACCCATATATTTAAAATTTATGGACAAAACGGGTCATGTAACTGCCATACTTAAAAATTAGCAAAACTCCATTACTGTTCCCCTAACTTACCAGGAAAATAGAAGGAATATTTGAACACATCTGAAAATCTGACAGCTAAGTGCTATAGATCATGAATGCACCTTTCTAAGCCATACATAAATTCCTCTAGTGTTTCAAACAAGAAGATAAATAAGCTATACCATCAGATTTTGTTTTGGCAAGTCTCTTTGCTTTGGATGATATGTAGACAGAGCTTCTTCATCTACAGAATTTTAAGAAGGGTTTAAAAAAAGGGCCACATCAGCCAAATAGTTTTCATGCAAAGCTTCTAGTGGCTTATTTCTGAATTCAAGTACATTGCTGCTGCTGCACTGGGATATTTATATACAATTTTGGGGCCATCTTGGAGAAGGGGTTTCAATAATGTTAGGATTTAATTTTCTGGATAGGTATAGAAATCTTGTTCACTGCTGAAATGTATATCCACACATAAAAAGGAATACCAAAATACTGCAATAATTTAGGTGAAAGACCATCTTTTCTGAAAATATGATCAGACATCCATACGTGTCTTTATTTTCAGGCCATGAGAATACTGCTTAGCTACCTAATATATGGAAATGGAAGTAGTTCTTATGCAAGGCATCTGAGCAGATACACATGGGGTTTTGACTCCTGCAACACAGAGTAGCTGAAATTATCTGCCCTCTGAAATAAGCTGCACTTTGGACTCACCAGATACAGAAAATGGCTATGGAAAGAAGATTTTGAAGACAACATGTCATGGAAGAGGAGTGTTAACTGTGTAAAGACAATTAAAATAAAAATACAGTGTTATTACTGGCCCAGAAAAGGATGTTGGTCCAATGGCTGAAAGAATTCAAGTACAGCAGTCTCTCATTTAGATGCACACTCATATATTAAAATCTACAGAACATCCTCTCAGCTGAGTCTAATATCGTGCTCTTTGGAGAAAAACACAGAGCCAAAAATCTATGTTTCTTTACATTCCTGTAAAACAAAAAACCCACCTAGTTACAATTCCATCCAGGACCCGGATTAAAGTAGAACACATGTAGTTGAATTCACAGAAGAAAAAACAAACAATCAGACATCTGGTTTTAAATTTTCAAGCCACATCCCACTCTTCTGCTGACCCCAATGTGCTGCACTCTCTCTGCAATGTGACAAAACCAATTGCATTGGTGCAAAGTGCAGTTTGCAAACCATAATCCTCCTGAAACAGCAAGGGCTGGGAATGTCCTAAGAGGAAAGAAGTTGATATTTGCCTGTTTTAGTTTTCTGCATTTTTTGTTTTTTGTGCTTCCAGAAAATTATACTTTGTCTCTTCATTGCACAGATTAGGGTTTACAAGAACACATTGGCAAAGCTGCCCTGCCAGGCAACTCTATTGCTGGAAACCACTAACTTTTCCTCAAGATAACTACATGGACAGCTGTTCTGGAAGCTACAGAAAAAGAATTCTACTTAGAAAGCTGAAAAGGTTTAAGCTGCTGAGAAAATGAGGACCCAAGCTGATACTGAGATTTAGGGGCTATTGTTTTTAATCTCTCACTCTCTCCAATGAATGCCTCTTCTGACACTGAGTTGCCATAGTTTCAGATTTCTGTGGTTCCCTAGCTGCTGGTTACTAGGACATTTTTGTATGCCCTGTGATTTTATGATGTGTGCAGTGTCTGAATTTTACACTTTTCACACTGTATATGGCATCACATTTTACACACTAAAACACACTAAAAAAGAAGTAATTATTCTTGATTCTTAATCTCTTTTGGGTGTTTTTCCACAACTTGAGTTCTCAAGGGAAAAAAGAAAAAAAAAAATCCCAACTTCAGATTCCCCTCCCCCCCTTTCTTTTTTTTCCAGCTCAATATTGAGCTTTCAAAAATCCCTTCAAAAACTGTGTCTTAAAGAGAGAAGTAATTAAACTTATAATATCAGCTTTCTCCAGTGCTGCATACTTGAGGGAGGTAGTAGTGAATGCTGAGTATAGACAGTCCTGGACTGCTAGTGGGGAAAAAAATCTACTGGGACCTCTGGAGAAAATTTCTGTTACTGATTCACAAGATCTGCAGAGGTGCTTAATTATTGAGTTGTTGTTCTTTTGTTTTGGTGGTCTGTTTTGCTGGTTTGGGTTTTGGTTTGTTTGGTGGTTTTTTTTTCCATTTTACAGATAACCTGTGTGTTACAAGTTGTTTATATTAATGTTTTAGGAATTCAATTCCCACTCTTGAAGGTGTTAAAAGCACAGGATCTGAAAACTACCCATAACCTCTTTTCTGCATCTTCCCCACTTGTATGAACATGGTAGACTGGGTTCTGTTATGACACATTTGCTTCTGTTTTTCCTTTCCCCAGAACTATGTGTGTAGCTACAATAAACCTTGCCTCTTTAGTGTATCCCTAACAAAGTTCTCTTTCCAAGTCTTTTTTTCCAGGTTCCCAGTCCTGCTTTCTTTGAGTCTGGTTCTGGCAAGATCTCTTTGCATTTCTCTCCCAACAAGGCCAGGTTTTAGCTTTATCTCTGCCTCATTAAATTTGCAGCTGCTTTGTTCTCATGCCCAGGCTATTTAGCAACATGTCCTGTGGAAATGTAAAAATCCCCCCAACAACCCAACATCTAGTCCCCATCATGTATTTGAATCAAATGCCAATGCTGCTGCTTGAAACAGATTTCCAGGCATTTTCACTAATTTATTCCATCTCCCAAGAAAAAACAGAGAGATGTGGCTTGAAAAAGTTTGGATTGGAAGCTCTTTGCTTCCAAGAGCTAAGCACCATTACTGATAGTCAGGAATGCTGCAGTGAGCAGCAACTGGTCTGTCTGGAAGCTGAATGTGGTTCCCTGCAAATTGTTTATTCCTAATCTTTCCTTCCTACTTGATTTTTTCTGTGGGTTACTATTATCCATCACCCTCTCTCGCTAGATGCAGAACTATGCTGTACTTTGATAAAAGATCTCAAGACAGCACTCTGACAAAAGCAGGGCTGCTGCTTTAATGGGTTGTTTCTGTATCCATTGGTTCACAGTTCTTCATTCCACAATCTCCAGCAGCACAGGTAAGAGATAGGGAATTGTATCATATTAGACTGCAAGAGAATGTTCCTTTCTGTTGGCTTTGCTGCTTGTGATTGCAGCACGAGAGTGGAATACTCAAACACCCTGAGGTACATTTAATTCTCCAGGGAAGAAATCTTTTTGCTTGACTGATCAAGGAAAAGCGAATAGTTGTTGAATTAAATTAATACTGGTTTTATTTATCTATGATTTTGTGAATTTGGGGTTATTTTTCAAACTATCTGCTTATAGGAACTACTAATGCCTTCCCAGGATATTCCAGGCAGTAGCTGTTCTCTATGGAAGAGATATCTGGTTGGCCATTGCTGTATGCACAATTTCATCTTTTTATACACAGGACTTGTTGCTAACAGAAAATTCTTAAGGGCCACTAACCAGTTGTGTGAAGATAAATTACCTCTGCTTAGTATCAATGTGAATGCCACTCTTTCTACAGCCTGATGTCACAAGTTTAACCCTGAATTGTGTGATTGAGATCTGTATAGTGAAAGATACTGCAGGATGGTAAAGGCAGGCATTGGATGTTTGTAAAGACTGATTTAACTCTAAAGATAAATCTGCAATGCATCACTGCCTTATTATATCCTTTCCTTACAAATGGAAATTATTGAATTTCTTTTGCTTCATTTAATTCTTTTTAATCGTTTTTCCTTTTTGCCTTCTGGTGATTGCTTTTTCTTACTAATTGTCCGAGGCTGACACCCAATGGGTAGCATTATACTCTCCTGCTCATAAAGCTATAGCCACTTCCAAAAGACTGCTATTGGAGGAAACTCCAATTAAAGCAAAATATTTTTCTTTTCCTCATTCCTTAATGCTGACAGGCCTAGGGCATTAGCTTGGCTTATTTTAAGGGAAGTGATAACTGAATTAGATTTGCCTGCTTAGAACTAACTCTTGTAGAATTTTGAGATGACACGTCCTGATCCCACACAAAATAAGTTACCACTGTCAGACACTTCTACTCAGTGTAAATCTGGAATTCCATGGTCTGACTCACTCTATTCCTGTGAATTTATGTTTACCCAGCTACAAGCAGCTCCCTGTAACTTGTAGGCCAATCTTATTGAGCTGGCAAATCAACCCAGGATTTTGTTCATTGTGTTAAGCTCCACCTTGTATACAAGAAGGATAAGGCATGGCCACAGCCAAAGCATTTCCTCTGTATTATATGTTGCTTCAGCCCATCAAAGCAACACATTTAGAGTAATCACACTGACAACTTGATTTCAAATTTGCAACAAACTGCAAAACCTAAATGTGCATTATAAACACAACTAGAATAGGGAAGTCCACTTGCAAAATACACGGATTATTGTAATCTTAACACCTCAACAGTGCATTATGCAGCAGACTTAATGACAAAATGAGATAAAGTATGGGAATGTGAAAGATATTATTAATGCAATTAATTAGTTTTTGTTTCTTTGTTCAGTGTTTGAAAAAATAGACCAAACTTTAATATTAGAGATCCTTGAAGAGACAAACTAATCAGCATTTGATACACACCAAGTGATTAAGATAAAGCACAGAGAAGCATAATGAGGATGTCAGCAACAGTAAAGTCAAATATTCTCACGTCAACACAATGTTATTACAAAAGTTAAAATACAAACTGTATTTTGTTTCAACTATATACATATTTTTAAAAGATTTGGCTTCTTCCAATTTTGTTGCTTATTTCCAAAAATTTTCCTATGCTCAGAAATTTTGCTGATAAATGGCCAGACAAATGAAGGTCTGATACATGACCCTTTGAAGTCAAAATGCAGCTTCTAAGGCCAATGGAGGCTTCATGCTTCAGCATGGCCTACCAAAGCTGGGAAAGGACAGGACTTTTTGATAAAGAATATGAGAAATAGTTACATATGTTGGCTAATTATATTTTTTTTCCAGAATATGGCAAATCCTGAGGATTCCAAATCCTGAAGTCAACAGTTTCAAGTCCTGAACAACACTTGCTGAGAGAAGTGGTCAGTAGGTTAACTGAGAGTTTATCTGGATAACAGCACAAGAAAACACAGAAAGCCCAAATATATTTCTGATTTATAACTCATACAATACTGCACAAATCAGTAAAACCTTCATTATTTTGGCCAGCAATTCCTAGAGCAAGGGGTGGACTGCAAGGTGTGAATATGGGGGTGTCAAAAGCCCAGCCCTTTCTGAACTGTTGAACCACAGCTGCAGTCAGGCTTTTGCATCTATGGCCAGGTTGTGGATTGTACAAAAACACCAAGGGACAGAGACAAATGGGTGTAGAACATACTACAGAGGACCTTTCATTAAGCAAGTAAGGCCAGAGGGACAGATATAATCCTATCTCTGCACCTAAAACAAACAATGCACATGAATATCTTCATTGTGGGAAAGTACATACATCTTAAGTTGTATGTACCCCAGAGAAAAAGTTAAATATGGCTAGATAGATAAGTATCTAAGCAGATATATCATTTTAATGGACAGAGAGGGGGAAAAATAAAGCTGACCCTTGCAGATGTGGATTTTCATTAAACCACTTGGATGTTATTGATGTCCTCCCCCAAACAATACTGAACACTTGTTTTCTGCATAAATGGCAGAAACTGCACTAGATTAAGCACCAGGCTATTGCCTACCTTTGGAAAATTGCCATGTAATAGCAAAGAAGCAAAGTGCTCTCAAGCAGCAACCTTCTTTAAGTCTGGTAACAGAGGAGGACTTCTCATAAAACATCTTTTTAACCTGAACACCCAGGTGGGAGAGCAGCCATGTGATACCATTCTGACATTTACTGCCAAATGTGATGTTCACAGAGTGCTTATCAGTACACAAGTCATTGCTTTTAACAAATCACTTAAGTCTTGTGTTGTTTGGGGTTTTTTAACTTACTGATGCTTGAGGTTTTTATCTGCAGCATTTGAAAGTTTGCCTTGGTTTTCTTATTCAGTGGTGTCCCTCTAAAATGGCAAAGGAAAGAGGATTCAAGAGGTGAAAGTCAAATTCTAAAAGATATATGAGATTGGATCTTACTCTCTAGACATTAATTTCTTGTATATCATTGGAGCTAGATATTTGTTTCTGAGTGTTTTGCCCTACAAATAAAGGAAAACTACCCAAAGTTTTGCTGGACCCACTCTAACTCAGCCACTAGTGACCATCAAAATGGTTCTCAAAATTTTAAAGGCAGCCTTGAATGAATTTGCTCAACCAGCAAAATAAAAAGGCACTTTCTTATTCTTTGAGTACCTGCCTATGCAATAAGCAGAAGCACTGGAGACATTATTAATGTACCTCCTGCAGTAGCTGTTTCCTCAGTTTTCATTTCTTGAGTTTTGATTAAGCCAGCTCAATTTCTCAGCCTTCACCTGCTAGCATGTTCTTCCAAGGTGGGCTGCAAAGAAGAGACTGGTAGCAGGAGGGCAGCAGCTCCTTTGACTTCCCTGTGTACTCCCCTGTGTGCAACCCTGACAGGGAATCCAACAACAGAGGAGAGATCTGGAGATGAAAGATAATGGATGTGACAAAGAGAGGAAACAGGGATGCACAGACTGAGGAGGTGAAAAGACTGAGGAAAGATGGCCAACACTTGTAAGTAATTTTGAAGCTTCCCTGTTTCTGATTTGCCAACGTAAGAATTCTTGTGGTGAAATTTTATTTGCATATAATAGACAGGCAATGTCAAGAAGAAATTCTGTAGCTCTGACATAGTTTAGCTGCATACAGTATATTGTAACTGCCTACCAATTAGTGTGCATATGCTGCAATTACTGGTGCCTTTTGTTAATGCTGCTTTGTTATTTTGTCAAGCACAAGATTTATATAAAAGGACCACATTCTACTTTGAATTAAAACTAGTTTGAAATGGAAAAGAAAAAAAAAGAACAGCAGCAGGGTACTAAGGAACAGTACAGAAAAATAATTTTTAAGGGGCAACAGCCCTGTGTAAAGCTGACTGATCTGCTGGAGAAAGAGTACACTATTTTGTCAAGCACCAAGACAAAACTGAATAGTCCCAAATTGCTGCAGATCATACAAGTGTGGCTGTTTTCAGTGCTTTTGTTTGACTGGACAGTTCAGTTAAACCCTCCTGCTCACAGACTGCCTTAATCCCAGCTGCCTTGAGGGGGGGTGAGGGTGTGGGTGTGGGTGCCAGACCAAGACAACCACATCTAGGAGGTAAAATACCTGCCAGGTATTATCTACATTTGCAAGCAGAGTAAAATCCTGTGTTGTTTGCCTTCCAACCAGGCAGCTAACATTTCTAGAAGCCAAGAAAAACTGCCTTAGAAGTTGAATCCAGCCCTCTGGCCATTTTTTGGACACCCTTGACTAAAGCCATGACTTTGCAATACTCCTTGTTTACTTTCAGGCTTTGATCAGACTCACTCATTTCAGCAGTACTGTCCATGCTTAAACAAACACGTGCGCAGCACCCATGACTAAGCCCCCATGCTCATGAGCATGTTAAAACAAAACATATTAAATTGCTGAACTCTAATGATGAAAACAAAGTGATATCCAGGCTAAATAACACTTGTTAGCTATTGTGATGATCTTGTAACTTCTCTTACCACTCAGCATTGACAGTCAGACACTGACAGTCAAAATACTGGGGTAAATTAAGCTACTTTCCTCTTCCAGGTGAGTTAGATTTACTACTAAACTGATTATATGCATACTGACCTGTCTTATAAAGCAATCTATGCATTGACAATGGCACTTTATCAGGTCTTCTATAGATTTAGTGTATTGTGAAGAACCAAATCCAACCAAAACACAATAAGATTTTTTGGTGGCTGCATTCCCATAGGCAAGACAGGTTTACCCCTGATGCAAATCAGCCCTTGTGAACAGCCTTCAAGATCAGGGCTAAGGAAATAAGACAAATAGAAAATGGGAATGATGCTGACAACAACCAATAAGGCAAGTTTTGCAGGTGCTCATCAATCACCTTTTGAGGCTATGGCATGAAGATCTGCCCCAACTACTATAATTCATACGTTACATAATAAACCAGGAATAAAATGAACCTGAACAAATCAGAATTTACTCTCCCTCATGAGCTGGATTAAAGAATATGTAGACTAAGAGTATGCGTGAAATAGTGATAGGTAATTTAACAGAGTGTATTGAGAAACAAGGATTTGATAAATAAGGAAGGTTCCATTCTGAAGAGAGATAACAGCATGGGCGAGGCTGTTTAGAAACCTCCATGTGAGAGAGCAGTTTGGGCATTTGATATCTTCAAGTCTGAAGGCAAAACGTTATTCAGTTAGTTATGTTGGTTTATCATTTAGGAAAATCACACAATAAAGCATCACAACAATATGAAAAGATATGATGGTATGTGTAGTGTTGCTGGGTGGCTGAGGTCCCAAGCTGGGATTTGGGAGAAGTCTCTCTTCAGACTTCCAAGACACTACAACATGGGGTAAGCCAGGGAGGCACAAAAGAGCAGAGCTCTCTCTGTTAAATACTGTTTTAGCTGTACAGGTTGCAAAACAGAAGTCTGCTCGTCTGATAGACTATGGAGGACTTCTGATTGTACAAAACTAATTATGAAGAGAAATACAATAATAAAGATTCCCCATTTGTATACTTAAACCTGTCACACTCAGTAATACCTCAGAAGTCCTGTATTAGTCCCTGTCTCTCTCTTAGCCTTGGCCTGAAAGCAGAACCCATCAGGTATTGCCATGCAGAACTCAGTCCTGAGTTGTCACAAACACCTTACAATCCCTTTACTGTGAATGGATCTTAAAAGCTTCTGCAGAGTGAAGACTGATTAATTGTTCTCTGTACAGGTAGTATTTGCTGCTCCTGTGGTTCTTCTAATATAGAAGTCTGCTATCTCTCTCTTCTCCCAGTTGTATAGTCCAATCTCAGATGTTTATTATAGCTGAATCTTCCTCCTCCCTGTGTCCTAGCATGGCTCCCAGGCTGCAGTTACAGCCCTGATAGTTCCTGACTTCACGTTGTTCCATTGCACACTGTGTTTCAAGATTGGGGCAATTTGAAACAGCAGTACACTTTCCAGGATTTTTGCTAACACATCACATCAACCAGTACCCCACATTTTTACTGATAGATTTTCTTTGATACAATTCCAATAGTTAGTAATTCTTTTTAAGTTTTGGTATTGCTTTGTCCTTCTGGCAGAGTTCATGGTGTGTTTGAAAGCAGTTACCTCTGCCCTCTGTGACATACTTCTCTTGAAAAAAAATTTGCTCGGTGCAGAAGTGTTAGTATTACACTGAAAATTTTATTCAGCTGCTGCAGTATCCTGTCACACTCCTGTGTGAGATCCAGAGGCACTAAATATGCATCATAGATGGCAAAGGTTCAGAGCTAAGCTGAACCTAGTGTTGAACAGTGCTGTTAAGAGGCCATTCTTTACCAGCATACCTGATTATTTGGTTTCCTGCTATGTTTATTGTTTGCAGCAAACTTATAATAATAGAGGAATGGAAAAAGCAAGAACAGTACTATAACACTGCCTGGCTATGAGACTAGAAAAAAAATAACTCAAGCACTTGTGATCCCTGCTTATTACATTTTCAGTTCTGAAAAGAATTTTTTTGAAGTATGTTTATAATTGTCTCCAAGTTGTATAAATATTTCTTTGTTATTGACTTTGTGCCATGACTCCAGTGCCTATGAAATCATCACCATCCCCACTCTCAATGGCAAATGAGTGCTCTTGATCTGCATGGCCTTTGAGCAATTTCAGCATTCACAGTACTCAGTTCAGTGCCTTAAAAACAATGAAAAGAATGCGAAGCAAACAACTTCTACCAGAGTGAAACAGTATTACAAGTTTTAAACATTAGGTACTGTTTCTGTAAGAGCACAGAAGAAACACAGCAGGCAGTATTACAAGTGTTTGAAAGGTGTCACTTGCAGAGAGAAACCCTTGTTAAATATGGCAACACAGGGGGGAAAAGTAAAGAGTTCTGCCTGTTCACTAGGTTCACACAAAAACATATCAACTGGGTATTTCATTATAATTGCTATTACTTTAAAAGAAAGAATACAAAGTCTGAAAGAAAATACTTTCATAAACAGAGTGCAGGAATTTTCTATTTTCCTCAAGACAACAGAATGTCATGAAACTCCCTTGGATAGGAGCTAAGAATATCTCAGATACCTGCACAGAGCTGAATGCTGTTAGCAGGGCTGAACTTCTGCATTACAGGGATACAGGTGGGGCAGTTCTGACAGGTGCTGCCCTATAGATCCCTTTACAGGAAGTTAGGGACTGATTGCAGTTGCAATTACCTCCCTTTGCCCTAAATTCTGACCTCTGACAGATGAGAATTACAGTCCAGTACAGTTACAGGAGAAAGAAACTGTAAATGCTGCAAATTAGAGAAGCCCCAAATGGCCAAAGTCTTCAAAACTATTTAAGTCAGTCCAATTCCATACAGAATTGAATGGGGATGATACCCTCAAAAAGATCCAATTCCTTCTCGAGCTGGGTAAGTTGATCTGAAAAGCAAACATTTCTTCAGCAGCTACAAGGCTTCTCATTACATACAAAGAAGAATTATTGAGCTCTGATGATAAATGTAGATATATCTTTTGCTTATAGGTGGTTTCCCAGCCTCAGATACCCACAGGCAGTGCAGTCAGGGAATTATTTCTCTTTGCAGCAACCAGCAATGTTTCTCTGAAACAGCTCAGGCCAGTGGTTGTATGCAAGGTGAATGGGAAGGCAGGGCAGGATGCCAGTGAGGTATTACCCCATCTTACAGAACCTGACACAGAGAATGTGGAATGAGAATCACAAGGTGAATTCGGAGGAAAGGTTGAAGCCAAATGTTCTGTTGTATTCTTAAGAAAATCAAGTCCAACAATGATGTGTTTATAATGCTGTGCTGCATGTCATCTTCATGATTTGCAGGAGAAAGACATTTATTATTACTACTGTGCTTTGAACTTTATTGAATAGCATCTAAAAGCTCACATTTCCTTTGTCAAAGTGATTGTGCTATTACAACAGAGCCCTACTCTTGAGAGTTTTCAGTCTCAGTGTAATATTAAAAACAGGACAGGTTTCAACTTATTCTGCCATTACTATCTTCAGTCCAGATTACTGTAGCTCTCCAGAGATATCAATGGGGATAAGTAGAATTTAAAGTAGAGAAAGTACAACGTGCCTTACAGTGCACATTTCTTCCTCCCTTCCACACTCTGCATTTCAAACGTGCTATCTTACGTGCTAGTTTGTTACTAGAAACAAATTCTTCCAACTCCTTGAGTGCAAATAAAAGGCAAAGATGAATGCAGAGCTCAGAAAATTTTGGGCATGGCTTGCAGGTTATTTAATGCATGAAACTGGGACTGAGCTGAGCTTGAAGTAAATGTGAGAGACAGTTCAAGGACACAGAGGCTGTGCACAACTACCTGTCTCCACAGTTAACTCTTCTCCTTCAGAAGAAAGAACACTGCCTGCATGACTCCATCTCAAACTGCACTTTACAGAAGGTTTCTCACCATTGAGTTCATGAGAAAACAGCTAAGTTGTGTTTGGAGACCTTCTGGCAGAGAGGCTTTTTATTTTGTAATGATTTTTTTTTTTTTTTTTCCTCAGGAAGATTTATGGGAGTCATTCTGAATTTTCCATTTCTTATTGAGCATCAGATAAAAGCAGAGCAAACCACAGGTAGTTTAAAGCAGAATTTCAGTGAAGTTGGGAATTTAATGCTCATTTGATCCCAAGCTCATGACCAGTTACCTCAATTATCACTCTAAAATTTATGTTGAATGACGCGGGTTTTAATTCCTAGTAAATTAATTAGGAATTTACAGTTTTCTGCCTATACTTAGAGCTGTCACCACATACATCACACACACTGCAAAACAAAAAAGAAAACAAAGGCTACATCCTCAGCAACTTGGCCATTGGTATCAGGAGTCACTCAACTACCTCAGATCCAGCAAGGAATATTTATGTCCCAGCAAAACAACCAAAGAAGGCATGAGGACACTGCTCAAGTGCCCCTCATGCCTGAAGCAAAGGTCTGGATACCAGCAAGCTTTAGTTGTTTTGATTTTGTCAGAGCTAAGGCTGCTATTTTCTGTTCTCTTGATATGGGAGAAAGTTTTTTCCCAGTAGCAGTATCTGTTTTGACCAATATTACTGCCTCTTACACTGCTGGATAGAGGTCTACCAGACCATCACATGAATCTTGTTTTCCTGAACACTCTTCACATACCTCCTGAGCCCATGAATCCCCCTTGTTCATCTCTCTAGCACGTATCTTGTCTACTTGTTTTTACATTTATTGGCATTTAGTTCAAGATTGCATGTTTCCCAAAAGATTTCCTGTTCCTTGTGGCAATACATCTTAATCGTTGGGTTTTCTGCCTTTGACCTGACTCAGTCTGTTCCAATAGCTTGTCATGCAGTAGCAATCCACTGGGTCTTCTATCATACCAAACACTTACAATTGCCTTCCATTGCATTTTTATACATGATTTGTCTCTATCTTCTTTTAGGTTTTTTTTTAGCCTTCATCCAGCAACTAAAAAAGCAGCCGAAGATCAGAAATGGTGAGGCTGCCTCAAATCCCAGTAAACTGGCCCAGCTTCATGATTTTGCATTATACAATTATACTAAAATTAAGATTTCCAATCATTACTTTTAAGAAAGGACATAAGCAAATATTACTAGGAGGTAATAAAGTATACCAAGTTTCAAAAACTGCCAGTGAAAATTAAATTAAGCAATCAGCATACTATAAAATGAGGGAGTAATATTAGAAAGAAAACTGGTACATCTGGTAAGTATGATTGTCTAAGTGGATGCTCAAACCCTCTTGTGGGTAGTGTGATGGGGTTTTGCTTTGCATAAAAGACAGAAAGACCTCTGAACTCTAGGGAGGCAGAGTTAGCTTCTAGAAATCAACTCATCACTAATTTTACCACAGCCGCAGTAAGAAAAAATGATTATTCATAGAAGAATAAATAATAATTTTATAAGAGAAGAAAAATACCAGTCTGAGATTGGACTGAGTGACTAAGAGAAACGGAGTGAAGCTGCTGACAGATCAGATTGATATCTCCAGGATCCACAGCCCACTTTAATAGCAGATGGGACAGCTAAAAGTTGATGACAGATGCAGCTCTTGGTCGGCTGGCTCTTGTTTACATCGTGTGAGAGACTGAGTTTCACAGCCTAAGATAGGCAAGAAAAAATATTTGATAAGGGAAAAATAAGTAACACTTGTTACATAAGGAATTTAATAGATTTCTGTGATTATTCTCTGCTCATTCAAAGTGGGCAATATGAGTTTTTCCCTGGAAGGGCATTTTCCCGGAGGTCTAACAATTCCCCATTCCTCTCTCTATAAAACATTGCTACTGGTGACCATCATCAACTAAGCAACATGAAAATGAATAGCATTATGACTCTGTAGAAGAGTCCAGGATGGGCAATTGCTGACTGATATAAACCCATCATCTTGTCCCCAAGAGTCTCACTAAAGAACAGGCAAACTGTGTGTGATGTTGGATCCCACTGGTTTCAGGCAGATTTTTTTTTTTTTTATAAAATGACCCAATGGGGAAAGTTTCATGCACATCATGCTGACAGGCACAGGCCTGTCTGGCATGCATTGATTTGGTAACATCAAGGTTTGTGGAGGAGTAGTAGTAACATTATGCACAACATATTTCTGCTTTGGTTTTATAAGACATTTTGGTCACTGCATTGTAAGAGCATCCTTTTAGAGAGAGTGCAACATTACAGCTCAGGGCAAGCCCTTTAAGGGGTTTTGCTAGAGAAAAGGATTAACTGTGTGTTGCCTAAAAATAGCTCAGAGAAAAGTGGAAAGGGAAAGGCATCCCTGTAACCTGCAGCATTGCTCTAGGGCATAAGGAAGATGGCTGTGAATATCACAAGGACACTTGGAATTTGTCTTCATGAAGTGTTATTGTTGAGCTTCAGAAGGGAACAATGCAGGCTGAGGCTGCAGTGGGTTTCTGGAGCTGGTATGTAGTTCAGAAACAAGGTTTCAAATACTAGAATTAATTTTAAAAATATTGCTCCAGAGGATATAAAAACAATTTGTTACATGATACAAATCACAAAAGGTTTTATGGAAAAAAGAAGGCTGCTCAAAGAACACAGGACAGCATGTTCTGTTTTAATTCCTCCCATGATCCTTCAAAACCAGTATGTGGTTGTGCTCTCAGATATGACTTAGTTACTGTTGAAAAATAAGAAAGAAATCTGCCCTGAATATACTCTTCCAAATTTTATCTCGTTTTGGTTTTAATTTCTAAAATCTTCAAATAACAAGTGGTTTATAGGGAGGCAGAAGATCTTATCCCTTGTGTTTCTACATCTATTCAATACCTTGAAATTAGAAGTCTGCAGAGCAGTAGTTTCATTTATAGCAAATACAAAGTTCTCTAGCCCAGGCTGTCTACACAGTGCTGACAGAACATGAATGTGAAATAACACTCAAGAGATCACTCATAAATCAATAAACTCAATCAGCTAGGATCTTAACACTGACTACAACAATAATACAGGGAAAGTGATGAACACTGCAAGGTTACGTGGTAATTTAAAAAATGAAAACAGAAAAGATCCCCCAAACATTTTCTTTAGGCTTAGGAAAGGGGACCAAGGTGAAAAACAAAGCAAAACAAAATCCTCAAAACAGCCCAGTCCCAAACTCTGTACCCCTTAGAAGAGTGCAAGGACAGAGTGTGGGGTTTCCCATCACAGACTGACCTAAATGGTTCCTTCTTCACTCTGATCCGAGTGGCCGGACCCACATGGTTCAGGAAAAGACAAACTTCTATAGGAAAATTGATTCCTAACTCAGCCTTCTAAGTAAGGACGAAAGAATAAAAATGAGATTCAGATATGCCAGCTTCTTTCAGCTGGATTTGGCTTGCAGAAAAACCAAAGGAAGAATAGACTCAGACATTTCACCCAAGATACCCAAGCTTGAGAAAGCAGAGGTAAAGTTGCAGGTTGATGTTCATAAAAATATTAACTTTCCTTTGAACTGGTGATGATCAGTTCATGCTAATTCCATAGAGGAGCAGCATCTGACAAAAGCTATTCCTAAGAATTCTCAAAACCACAAGCTCTTTCTCTTCAGTACAAAATGACTGAATAACACCACTGAAAATTAAAATGTCCCAAAAGCAAATCTTTTGGAACATGCTTCTGCCAAATGTTTTAAGGGATTCCATCATGATCCAGGGGAGGGTTTGGAATCTTTGTACTTAAAAAGGATTAACAGAAGTAAAAGCAGGCAGGCAGTAATGGTTGAGGTGAATCACTAGCACTCCATGTATCCAAATGATAGCATTAGAAGCAGTACAAGAGGGGGAACAAGGCAGCTGGCAGCTGCTCCTAGGAGGGATGACAGGTAGGAGACAAATCTGTCCCTATGGACCTTCAGGAACACCAGGCATGTCAATTTATATTGAGGGATCTGAAAGACTGCCACAGAGCAGATCTTCATGCCACATGCATCAGCCCAGCCGTCTACGTGCTACTTCATTCAGTCCTTTCAAATGTATTTTTACATCAGCTTTGGGTCCTCCATCAGGACATTATCCAAGCATCACATGACATCTATCAGTGCTCTCCTCTCCATTCTACAGAAAAATAAGCTGTAGGAGAGGACTAAGGACTCTGCTAGCACAGAAAGCCTATGAAAGAGCAGAGATGTGAGCACAACCTCCCCAGTCTCCCAGTAGTGTTGCCTACTCTCCCATTCTGTTCTTTTCCCCATGCATCATCACACACTGCTATGTGTAAAGTTGCCCCAGTGCTGATTACTTATAGCCAGTCCCATCATTTACCAAATGAATAATTTTGTGGAACAAGTCATAAGGAACTTTCTGAGCTGGTAGTTACCAAGTGGCTCAGTATCTGTCTCTTATGTTCTTAATAAATGCATTTCCATACCAGCTGGTACTTGGTTGCTGCAATTAATTTGCAAACACGATTAAAAATTCAGTCAAGATTAATCTTTATTTTTCACTCAACTACCTTCAAAAAAAAAAAAAAAATCACCTACAGCAATGTGTATGTTAATCAACTCAAGCAAAAAAGCTTAGAAGTGGAAAAAACCTCCACTTGGATGAAATGTAAAGTTATTAAAATTTGAATTACTTCTTTCCTACAAAGTTCTGAGACACTGCTCTTTAACTTCAGATATGGCAGCTTCTCTACAACTGCTCCACCTGATACGAATAAATAACTGACAGTCATTTGACAGCCCTTTAGAACAGTACATGAAATATATAAATAATATGTTACAGGATAATAGCAACCTTCCATGCAGCAGACAAGAAAAGGAATTTGCCTGCAGCTTGTATTGGAGAGATTCAATTGCATTTGAGAATATTTCAGAAAAATATTGGGACAGCCAAATTACATACAGGAATAAAAATACCCTGAGGGGCTAGAAGAGGAGCCCCCAGGCACAGCACCAGTGTTGGGGTGCCCCAGCGTGCAGCCTTCCTCCTGCCAGCCCCTGCAGTGACAACAAGGTCTTCAGGGCGTGCACCAAATGCCCTCTTGGTGATGTATGGAAGTTCTCAGAGCAGTTATAAAAGGCTGTGGCATTATAAGGTGGTTTGGCCCTGCTGGTTGCCTCAGCACAAAGTGGTACCTGACTTCCTCTCAATAACCACCTTGCTGATTACAAAAGTCTTTTGGGGGGCAAGTCACAGCCTGAAAGCAAACGCTGGGGAGAGTGGAAGTTGGCCTTTGCCCCATACAGAGGGTTGGTAGAAACTATGAGGAGCAGTGCTATTGGATTGTATTTGTTCACTCCTATGGATGAGGCATGTAAATAATGCACTCAGTCCTGGAGATATGTCTCCTGAATGCAGCATTTGTCTATTCTGAGCACTCATGAAAGAGGCACAGAAATCATACCACGGTGTTTACTGCTGTGGCTCTGACCTCAGCCATGCTTTGAGAATCCCAGATGAAATAAAATGCTTTGGAAAGTTATTTACTGTTCTGATAACTATATTTCTTTTTTAGCATGGCATACCCAGATATATAGAAAAGGTAAAGGTGAAGGTGCAGGGTTTCAGTCTCTCCCATTTGGGAGCTTCTCTGGGGTCAGGAAGGTTTATTTACTTGATTCTTAAGGCCAGTCCTAGTCCTGACTGAGATTCTAATTTCTTCCAGTCTGTTCCAATTTACATCAACTGTCTTTGACCCAACAATTGTAAGGAAAAACCCCTAGAAACATGATTCCAATTGTGGGAGTGACAGGGACTTTTTTTATTTCGAGTGCAGGATGACTCGAGTGAAGGGAAAAGTTGCTCAAGTAAAATAACAGGGAAAAATTCCTTTTGAAACAGAACAATAAAATCAAGGAGTGTGCCCAGTATACACAGTAACAGGAGTTGGTCTGAAGCTCCTAAAGCTGCCTGAAAGAGTTTCAGGGCTCCTACTTATATATGGAAGGGCAAAATATATTTACAGATTCTCAATGGACTGTGCAAAAATACAGTGATGGAGAATCTGCTGTTCAGGGCCTGCAACTTTGTGAGCTTGGAAAAGATGAGAGCTCTTCCTTTTTTTTAGCCCAGCAGAGTTTGCCTGGCAGAAGAGATGGCAAAGCCATGCAGCAGGAATGCCACAACACAGGGACTTAGTACCTGGGTGTAACTTCCCAGGGTCATTCCCAGCAGAGGAACAGTTGCCCTGATTATTTATCATGTGACAAACCAAAAGACACTCAGATTTTGCTCCCCTCTGAACTGGCTCCCAGGTGAGCTCTCCTGGCCTCTTCCCCTCACAGCTGCTATGCTATATGGATTTTTTTTTTTTTTTTAATCTCTCAGAATTATAGCAGCACAACACAGGATGACCTTTGTAAGGAAGCGGATGAAGAAAATACATTTCTTTTCTTCAGGATATGAACTGAGCATAATGTTATTTCAGAAGTGATAAAGACCAGAGAGCTGTAGCATAGGGAAGATGAAATCTGACTCTCTGACTTATTCAGGCTGGAATATCCTTATTGATTCCCTCTTTCATCACAAACAGATCATCTCTGTTCAACTGAGTTTGGGTCAAAGGATCCACAAGTATTTTGTTAGACAAGTTAACCTACTTCAATAAAAACATTACCAGCTATTGCAGGATGATTTGAAATGACAGAAATCTGTTGAACACTAAAAAAACAGTGACAAAAGCTGGTGGCAGTAAGTTGCCAAAGACTTCCAACAGTAACCACTTACAAACTATTTGGTCCAGCAAGTGTTACCTTGGTAGGATGAGAAATGAAAACAACTGTGTTTTCAATTTGCAAACCTGTGAGAGTTTCCCAGCTGAGGAACAATGAATTTCAGTCTGCCAGCAATGGCCTGGTTTGTGCTGGTTGTCCCAGACAGATCCTTCAGAAGTAACCCATACACCCTACTGTGGCCTGCAGACCAAAGGTTGAAGCCCACCAGCTTGTTGGGTTTGACTGAATCTGAGAAGGAAATGGAATCTTGACTTGCAGGGAAAATTTATTTCTTTATTTGTTGTGTATATTTGTTCCAAAGAGAAACAAAAGAATAATTTAATATATTTTTTTAAGACAGAAGTTTCTCAAAAATTGTTTCTGTTAAGTTCAAATGTTTTCAGTTGATTTTTACTTTTTTTTGTTTTGTCATGCAACTACCCTGGTATCTTCTCTGCCATGACAAACTTGTCCTTTGCATGGTAAATAGGCAAGATCGCTAGGAAAAATTTACATTGATATTTCTTGGTAGTTTAAGAGAACTTTGCGAAGGTTATGTGGCTCAGAATAGCTCAGTGGATGCAAGAAAATGATTTAAAGGCCATAGATTTAAAGGCCACAGGGGAACAGTTTTATCTTAATACCGGTCTTGATATTTCACTTAAATATAATCACTTAGTGCTTGACTCTGATAGCTAAGGTGACTTTTTTTCCTCCTGTATTCAACTCAATGAAAAGATCCCTCAGGTATTTTTATATTCCCAGGCACCTTTGTTAATTGGGTAATTCATGTGCTATTGTTTCTCCAGTATCATTGGCGACGTTTATGGTTATGCTAAAGCATTTAAACATTGCTTTGAGGAGCTCATGCTCCCAGCTGGTATGAAAGACAAGTGCAAACCTGCTGGAAGAGGTAAACTTGACCACTTCAGATTAGTGGAGGTTACCAATACAGATGGAGGAGCAGGGTCTAAGGGAATCCTTTGAAATTTGTGCAAAATAATTTGCAATGCCTGTCCATCTCTCTGCATAGTGACCTTGTGTTGTCCAAGTTAATGTGTCTTTGGAAAAAACTCATGAAAATTAATAAGCCAGCATATTGTTCAGGCCATCAGCATTGCTCAGTGTATGTCCCTTTCTGTGATATATGCAGGTTATGGGACATGATTGATTTTTGCTCATCATCATCGATTGGAAAACAGTCCTTCCACTTTGAAGCATATTCTCCTTGAAGTGTAACACACATGAATCATCCCAACAGTTACCTATGGCCATTAGTGTGAAGGGCTGGAAGTATGAGGAGTCAGGGAAGAGTAAACAGGAAGGCCAGTGTGGTCAGGGATTTGAACTAGAAATATTCTAGGCTGGAGGGGACTTCTTCAAACACTAACATGGGTATTATGGTGGTGTGTAGCAGACAACCCTGTCTCCTGCCTTTTATATAAATAGGAATCAGCGAGCACTCTGGATTTGTGACCAACTGGCAGCCACTCTTGCCTGCTGTTTTGTTCAGTCTTCTCTGCCTAGTGAAATACAAGCCTTTTTATAACATTCCAGAAATGTGAATCTTCTCAGCAGGTTTTAATAACACCAGCTAGTTCAAACAACCCATTTGTAAATATTTCAAACTCCTCTTCAACACTGGAAAACAGGAAATTATTTAATTTCTCCCCATTCCCTTCTACTACTTAAGTTTGCTCAGCTTCTTGGTTTTGTGCTGAATGAGTGCAACTGTTACCTCCCCACCCCCCTTTTGTTTTCCATCTCTTTATTCCAAGCCTGTTTCAATAGAAGTTCTTCCCCATCTGCTAAGGGGAGGGCAGGCAAGCAGCACGGCCTCCTTAATACGCAAATCCTCCCAGCAGCTTAGGGTAAGAACTCAGCCACAGATGCATCATTTAGCAAACAAACTCATGGGTATCTTTTGAAGTTTTCATGTTCTGACTCCAGCACAGACCTGCTGTTTTAAATTTCCGAGTTTTTTGTAGCTCCTTCTTCTTTCTGGTAATCTGCCCACCCTCATCTGCCTGCTTAGAAGTCCATTTGATGAGTGTCCTGCTATGACAGCTCCTGACCCATACACCCAGACTCTCAGCTGAACCAGGAAACTCAGCAGTCTCAGCCACAAGTGCCTGACAAGGCCCTTCCAGCCCCATGGGCAGCTCTGGGTCCTGCAGCAAAGCCAAACACCTTCTCTTCCTACACCACCCAGCAAGTGCAAGCTCAGCTGGGCTTTTGGCTTCCACCACACCAAACCAAAGGGCAGTCCACGTGCAGCCAGTGCCTCTGCACCTGCTCCCAGCACCTGGTGCTCTGGTAGGGGGTTTTGGCACAGGCACACTGCAAAAAAATCCCCACAAGTGGCTGGCCCTGCACCCACCTTCCTGGGGACAACACCCCAGTGGGATTACTGAGGTCAGACTGTGCTGGCAGGATACTGCCCAGGGGGAACTGATAAACCCTGCTGGGCTGGAGCTGGGTTCCTGCAGGAGCTGGGCACTGTTGCTGCAATGTGCTCAGCAGCACATCCATTATCATCTTATCACTGTCCATATTTTCTTCAGCAGCTCCCAGATAAGAGAGCTGAATGTAAGAAATTATCAGATCATTTCCTTCCCAATAAACAAAACTGGATAGTTTCCTAAATACAGGAGAATCATGAGTGCAGTACTGACATTCCTGTTACATGTGCCCTTAAAGAAATATTTATGGTGCAGAGGTACAGGAACAAGTATGGCCAACATTGTGCTGGATTTATTTGTCCATTTATGTCTAAATGGTCAACTAAGGGAACTGACCAAGAAATTTTTTCTTAACACCACCACGCAGCAGATGCTTGGCCCTTTGAATCCCATAAATTTCCATGGGGTTAAGCAACTGCTTTCCCATCTCCCAAACAGGTAACACACCAGAAGTAACGAAATGTGAGAAAAATCAAATCTAAAGAACCAGGTGTGGTTCAGAGTAATTTATCAGAAAGAATGGACAAAAAAAAAAAAAAAGAAATGTCACTGCCACAAGCTGCCAGAGTACATTTAACACAGCACCCCATACCAGAGCTCAGATGAGTGCTGTTCTACCAGAAAACCTATTAGAAGCCTGCAGAAAGGAAGCATCCTCTTCAATCTATCCACAGAGAGGGTTAATGAGTTTTGTTAACAAGGTACATTGGAGAGGGGAATTTGGAGTTTATATTTCACTCTGCAGTGAAACAAGACCTTAATCCCCTCAAGGCATTGTCTTGAACAAGAAACAGTAATATGAAACAACCATAGAATCTAACAGGGAAAAACAAGATCCAGCCAGCCAGGAAACCACTGTCACAGAGAGACCATTCTCAACATGCAGCCAGAGTTCTGCCAGACTTCTTCACATCACTGTGAGCACTGAATTTATGTACTGAGCTACATAAACCACAGTTTGGCATCAGCTCTACCTCCAGAAGACAGCAAAAAAACTGCTGGACGCAAAGTTTCCACTGGAGAGAATCTGATGGCTGAGAGATAGAAAGCATCCCACCCTCCCTGGACAGAGGACACTGAACCTGAAGGTGAGCAGGAAGATGTGCATGCTTGGATGCTTGCTTGAATCAAAGCAAAGCACTCACATACCATGGGATCTGCAGCCTTTTACAAGACAAAAGGTACAAGAGCTCATTGACATAAATCTCCTGGTTAATTTTGTATTTCACTTCTCATTAGGAAGAAAAAATGTTTTTTTCATATATTTAAGAACATTTATTTGAAAGAGTATTTTCAATAGTTGAGAGTACCTTCTCTACTCTTCCAGAATCACTGGAGTTTCTAATGGTCTTTGACCTAGATCCTGCATTGATGCCTCACAAGAAACTTTCAAAAGAATTGAGATCTGAGTGGTCAGCATCTCTAAAAATTAGGCTGAATTCTTAACTCAGTTGCCTTCACCAGGCTTCATCCTCCTTCTGAGGGTGTGATCTCTTTTATAATATGAAATTAAAAGAAATGTCTTTCGGTAAAACTATGCAAGAAATGAAAGAAGGAAGGGTAGAGAACCATGTAGAAGAAACCTGTGGGTTTACAAGAGCTTTTGGAACTTCATTCAAGTAGGGGGAGGTAACATACAGGGTAAAGTTTGGTTCTGAGAGGATGAAATACCTCAGAAGGTTATACAGTAGTAACTTTTTTTTTTATAGTTATCATTCTAATATATTCCAAAGCAGTCTAACAATAATTGTAAAATTAATTGTGGATCTATGAAACAGATTTCCAGTGTCCTGTGTTTATTGCAAAATAATTAAAATCTGAAGTGTCCTGTGGAGTCTTTCATTAGACAATTCAAATCCTATAGAGGAGTTTGCATAAACTGCCTTGACTGGAAGTTGAATTTGCTTCTGCCTCAGTTTGCACTATCTACTGAACAAAAAAAAAAAAAAAAAAAAAAAGAAAGCTTAGTGCTAATGGCATAATAACAAGCAAGTATTAGTTGTGGCAATAAATGTTTTTTCTCTCTCCTTATTGGATTAGTGGGGAAATAAAACCCCAGTTTGACCTAAAATACAACAGCTAGTAATTCTGAGCAACCATGTTCTGCAATGAGAGTTGGAAAATTAAAACTACAAGTTATAATAAATCCCTATTACACCTACTGTACAGAGGAAAAGACAAATTACCAAGAGCTTTCATTGGTTAAAATGAGAAATACTGAGCAGTTTTCTCTTGGTTTTAATTTTGTGATGAAAAAATACCCATTATTTTTTTTAGTTGAAGTTTTGTACATCTCTCAGCACAACAGAGGGGACAGAAGGTTTGGATGTTTCACTACAGACATTCTTCTGTTTCAAAGTGAGTTTCAAATAATTTTTGTTTCAAAGGAATGCCACATCCTGTATGGACTTTTCAGTTATTTCAAATTTTAAAACATTATAGGAGCTGTATTCTTGTATTTTTGTGAATGTTTTTTACCCTTTTCATCTCTGAAGCGAGGCATTGGTTCCCACAGTGCTTCAGAAAGTTCCTTTGATAGAACATCTGGAAATAGCTTACAAAAGAAAACAGATGGCAAAAGTACACGTGCCCGTTAGTGCGAGGGCAATTCTCACTCCGAACCTTCATGTCATCTTCATAGACAGTAACTTTTCTAATAAACAACCAGGCAGGTTATTGTACCTTAGAATGCAAACTCTTACCTGGGTCATTAGCACATCTGCAAACACTAGGAACCAAAACAGAGCACCCTGGATAGAAGAAGGGGTTGCCCAGGCAAGTATTTGCATCATCTGAGAAGCTGTTTTACACTTTTTTTTTTTTTTTTTACATTAATAGAGGTGTGCACAGGCAATGGCCACTTTAATTCAAATTTGACTTAATGTAAGCAAAAAAATGACAGTCACATCCTACTGAAAAGTGAATCAAATGGAAAAGCTCTAATTATAAAAAAAAAAAAAAAAGGCTCCATATTAATTCCTGCTCTGTCACATTTAGGAGTATCCCTGTGAAAAAGAAGAGCTACCAGGTATGACCTTGATTGGTAAACAAAAGCTGTATCAACCTAGGTTTCCCTGTCTACTAACCATTTGGGTTAGTATACGAAATTCCACTTGAACTTCACATTTTCCACTGAACAGATTAGGGAATGCAAAGTCAGCCTGACCACCAAACTGCCAGCATGGAAATAAAGATAAGTTTGAGTTCTTTAGTACTTTACAGCACTCAAATGGTGACAAATGTTATGCTGAAATACAGCATCTAGTTGAATGTAATTGCTTTGACTAATTCTAAAGTGAAATTCATTTTCTCCAAATCAAATTATTCATAGGACTTAAGGGAAGAATTTTTAACTAATGTTGAATTCAGGTGCTTAGAGAACTATAGTGCCACTGGTAGTCTAGAGCAAGAGTACACTAACATTTAGCATACTGAATGACTTGGTCCTCTAACTGCCTCATTAAGAGCTTTCACAACTCCAGCAGGAATTACCAACCAAGCATTTTAAACATGAAGCATTTAAGAAACTGCTACAATTACATGCATAGAAAAAAAGTTTCTGCACATCCCGTCCCAACAGGTTCGTGGGATACATAGCTTTACCTCTAGAATGAAATGTATTTTGTAAGCTAGTCATACAAAAAGGATAATTTTTTTGCTTGATTGTAGCGAATTTAATAGATTAATTTTCTATTAGGCCTAATAGTTAAAACCACCTGCTACAGATATCTGCCTCAGATTCCTATCCTTGTGGCTATACATTATTCTACATAGTATGGGACCAGTGCCCTGTGGCAGTCAAGTTTCTGCACACATGTGAATGCCACTGAGCAAAAGCAGAAATATCTTCTTGCCTGAGCAGCTGGTATATTTAATCTGTGATAATGCAAGATCTTGTCATCAAGAAGTTTAAAGTGGCTTGTTCTCTGTATCTTGCCATGAAGTTAAAGGCCTTACTGTCTCTGAGTCCTGTTTAATAAATCTTTGCATGTGTTGCTTGGGTGGACAGCTATTAACCTAAAGAGGTTTGCCTTGATCAGCAATCAACTTTCAGCTATACTGAATCAGGGAGTGAAAAGATTTTCCAAAGCCTTCATAAATAACAGAGAGAACTAAAGAACAAAACCTAACGATATCACCACCACCTCCTTGAGAACAAGCTACCTAAAAATCTAAAGTCAGTAACTTGTATAGGAAATTTAATCCTGTGTATAGCTCCGTTATATATACATTATGTATATATACAGATATGCATTATATATAAAATAATCCTGTTAGGAACTAGTAGCAGATTTGTAGTGAACGGACTCCAAAGGACTGGCAGAAACAAATGCTTAGTTGTTTCAAAAAATTTTGTCTAATGAGAAACAAACCAAACCAACTTTGAAATGAGATGGTATAGACAAAGCTCTCTCAAAAGCATCATTTATGTGATAAAACACAACTAGGGTATGGACAATGATTCCCTCTGCTCTTGCAAATGAATATCTGATAGCCTTGAGGGGTTTTTGAATACAGTTCATCAATTCTTATATTTAATTCAGATAGTCTAAAGAGAACTGCAGGGAAAACTGGCAATAGCTCAGCAGATAATTCCCCAAAGTAAGAAACCAACTCTCTCTGTTCTTAATCATGTGGCGTACTTATGCTTGATGTTTTGAGGAGAATATCCTGAGGTTTGGGCAAAGCCTTCATTCAGATGAATAAACATAAGAGCCCTGAAGATGTTTGGGTTTCTTCTGATTTTTGGGTAGCAAGAGTCGTACTGGTATGGGGTGTATGCAGTCCTGTTCTACCAGGAGCCTGACATTCCCAAAACATATGGTGGGCCTGTCTGAGATGATTTTAGGCAATCTTCCAGAAGATGATGACACAGATGCCTCTGGAAGAATGAGAACATGTCCACAGGACATATCATGCTTCCCAGATAATCTGCTATTACATTTGTCAGTGAGAGATTTTCTTATGATTTGTAGATCTCTGTAAAATAGATTCCCATCCTTATAACATGATATATATCTCAAGATGAGGCACAGATCAGAAGGACCAAGAAATATCCTATGTTCTCGGTGGTTTTTTTTAAGCCAGATCAAGCTGAGTTTTGCTTCAGTTGTGACTGGCTTGGCTTAACTGCATTTGCTTTACCTCTAAGGATCCAGACTGCTTTCTCATCATCTTGCAGGACATCATGGGGGAGTCTGCATGGGCACCAAGTGCAAGTAAATTTTAACACAGAGTTACACTAAATGAAAAGATCCTCACAGCAATGGCTGAGCAGAGAAGCTGCCAGACATTACACTGAAATGAAGAGGATCCTGAAGTGAAATGAATTCTAGCAAGGTCAAAAAGCATTAGCAAACTTCAGAGGAGCTTCTGTGCTTCCAGCTGCTAGCATGCAATCCTTCATCCTTACTCCTTGATGTGCCCATCACCCTCAGACAGGGAGCTTCAAGCTCTGAACCTGTTTGAAGTTTGCTTTTCAGAAATACTAACATGGCAAAGGTGAATAATAGGAGTGTTGTATTGGCTGTTTCACTACAAATGGGGCTTGAAAAACATTTAACTACTCTCTAGCCCCTAGCACCTCCTTCTTCTTCAATAACCTTCTGAAATGTAACTCTGTTTTAATTAAGGTCTCAGCCTCTGTTGCTTCTTTCATCATGTCTCAGTCTGATACTTAAAACTAAATGCTGTTCTTGTCTTACAAGCATTCATAGGCCCTAAATGAAAAATCTGTAATGATGAAGAAAAAGTACTTAATACTCTATTTTCAGTGAGATTAAAACTCAGCAAAAAAAATCCAAAAGCATCAGTTAACAGTCTGTTACTGTAAATCAATCATTTACACAGACATGATATAAAAACACGGCTGTTCCCTGAAGTGGAAGAAGTATAGTCCTTACAAATTACAGTTCTCCTGAGTGTTACACTTGCAGGATTAAGCACTGAAATTCAAGGAATAAAAATATTTAGATTATTGGAAGAACCTTAAGGGAGCCTGAACTCACATTCACTTGTGACGATACAACTCCTGTCCCGAGGGAATGGCTCTCCAGCTTAAAAGCACCATTACAGTCCAAGGAGGTGTTTACAGATCTTTGCAGCCACTTGGGCAACTCTAAAAAAGACTTCTTTGTAAGCAAACACATGCAACATGACAACAAACACACACTGTGGTTTGATCCCTGGGGGAGGTTTCTGCAGCCTTCCATAAACACAAACTCCTAGAACACTCTGACTCTGATTGTAAGTTCATCAAACCTGAAACATTTCAAAGTGAACATCTGCTGCAACTGAGAACTTGCTGACAAGTCTGTTTCCTCTGAAAGTTTCTGCATTAATCTGGGAGCAAGTATGTCAAAATCCCAAATTCCACCCCCTTTCTACACAAACACATTCTCGGTGGGGTTTCAAAGAGCTATCCCATAATTGCTGCAAGTTTCAAATATGAAGGTAAAATAGACACATTGCTGCAAAGCTGTCTGATAGTGTTAACAGTTCCTTCTTGCCCCCTTATGAAATAATTGGCAGAAGCAGGAGCTGGCATTATATTTTGTTATAGATTAAGCTATACGTGGGCTTTTTTCCTTGAGATCTGCTTGTCTGCTGACTGACAGCCAAAATAAGGCATTTTAAGTTCCAAAAACTGTAACAAACTCTGGAGATTTCAGAAAGCTACTAACTTCTGACCTAAGCAATTTTAAATGCAGACAAACATACTTTCCAAAATACTTTTCCTGGTACACACATTTCCTTTTCCTTCCTTGATAAGCTGCCATCTAAAAAAGAAACCAAAGGGGAAAATGATGCACATTTTTTTTGAAATAACAGACTAAGGTCATTAGAGATTGGAAGATTATCCTTGAATATTCAAATTTCTAGTATTTGTATGTATCTCTCTCCAGTGTTGTAAGGTTACTGGTGGGCAGAAACAGGAATTGATTTGAACTCTGAACACAGAAACAACTGCACACCAGCAAGACTTGATTGAAATATATAGTGATGGAATGCTCATCAAGTGTGAGTGAAAGTGGACCAGAAAGCAGCACAGACTGATAAAAGTATGTTTAAAATACAAATTATTAAGCGAGTTGTTGATGAGATGGTTAAAAAACTAGAAAGAGAAGGGGAAACAAAGGCAGTGACCTTGTAAAATGGGTGAGTTTTAAAGCAATGCAAGTGTCTAATAGAGTTGTCTTTGTTGATATATTAACTTCAAGCTAGATTTGGATATAATTGAGATTCATGTAGCAAGAGAGGAAGGCTCTGAATGGAAGGCTCCATTCTGCTGAAGGAATTTGATTTTCAGGGAGAGAATAATGTGTTTGAATCACTCACTTAGGCAGGTGTAGCCAACTGGCCAAGTTAGGCCTGTGGATTAATTGGGTTCATTAAACTTCATCTCTGAAACCAGACTACTCAAATCTCAAAAAAAGTCTTCTTAAACCCTGGATTTTCCCATGGGCAAACAGTGATGTTGTACTAAAAACTTTCAGCTGACATCAAAAACTTTGGGCCTTGAAAAGTTAGGACAGGAACAGAGAAGGCACAGCCAGGAAGTTTGTCACTGATGCTCAGGGTGGAGATCAACAATTTGAAGTCTGCTCTAACTTGTGGAAATGAGCAGGTAGCTAACTACTGCCCCTTTCCACCTCCCACTTCTTATTTAAACCTCAGCAACTGGAAATCCAGTTCATTCTCACTTCACTCTGAAAAGAGAAAAATTTTTGCAGCTGGGGCTGATGTTGATCTATTCTGTGTCAGTCTGTAAGCATCACTTCTACCAAAAAGATTGAGAGCATGAGCTTAATGGATGAAGTGACTCCATCATCATGGTGATACATTTTCTTTGATACCTGAGTAAATGACCCAGTCCTGGCTGCATTTTAATTTTTAATGTGCTAGCTACATTAAAATCCTAAATAGACTCCTGTAAATCTATTTGGAAGCATAATGAAACAGAATTCAAGTTTGAATAGAGAATGCATTGATTTTCTATGTCAGAAATGAAGCAATTTAGTATTTCTGCTACTCAAGGTGGTACAGTTCTGTGCCAGTACTAATTAAATTCTAATGTGTTCTGAGCACAAAAATTATGTTGTCTCATACTGAAGTAACTATATCAAATTGAGGGGCAGAGACATTAATGGCCTGATATGTTGGATTAACATAAACCAGCAGTCCTTGTCATTGTGCAAGTACATTTTTCATTAGAATTGACTGTTCTTGATTTTTTTAAAAAATAGACTACTAAATGGAGGGGATAGGAAGAGGAGCAAGCATTTTGCAATTCTTGGTGATAGAATTAGGGATGGCAGAAAAGCAACAAAAATATTTTTGGAGGTTTAAAAAATAATTCGATAAGGTAAAATGACCCTCACAGACCCAAATTTCCACACATGCAGCTTTTCTTTGCAATTATTCAGACTCTTTCCTATTCTGCAATATGTTCTGACACCTCACCTTTGGGTGGGACATAAGTCTCTCCTTGGTGAGTGAAACCTGTGTGGCCCTTCTTTATCTTTCATTAGCTTTGATTCCAACAGGCCAAAGTGAGATAGGAAGGAGATGTGGAATTAAGTCAGACTTTAAGATTCTAACCTGTCCTGCCAGGGATCCTAAGGAGTGGTGGGGAAGTCAAGGGCTGCCAGGGGTCCAAGGGACTCTGTTCCCTACCAGAGGAACATCAGAAGTTGGGCAGACCTAGGCCCATATAATATATTCCAACTCTTAAAAGTCTTTCAAAAGCAGTTTTTTAGCTCTTGCTTCCAGCTGGAAATGGAGGTTAACCAATGAATCTGACCTAAAATTCCTTATGCTAAAGGCAAGTCTGCTTTAACAATTTACTTTGGGCAACTGGAATTTGTGCCTCAGTTTACCTCTATGTAAAACTGGAGAACTTTCTACCTCACAGGCTTCTGTCAGCTATTAATCTATTATTTTAATATGTTCCTTGACCAAAATTAGCTCTAGATGTGCATCTGGCCACAGCTCATTAGGAAATCTGGTTGAGATTTATGTGAACAGTCAAGCCCAATGCTTTGGGCTGGTCTGCAAACGAACACTCCCATCACGTAGCTGAGGCTAATCAGACAGATGGGCTCTGCCAGCAGCAATGTGTCTTAGCTGTCAAATATCCTGAACTTTCCAGCCACCTACACAACATACAGACACACAAGTGAACAACCAGAGAAATTAATATGGATATTAGATTTCACCATGCATTATCTTGTCATCATTTTAAAGCTTAATTTTGAGGCGAGAGGACACATTGCAGCTTTTTAATTACCATTTGCCCCAGCTACTGCAATCACAGACCCATAAAGAAATCCCAGTATAAATTGTTTTTTGCTCATAAATATCAGTCAGGGATAAATAATAGATCAGAGCTCTTTCACCTTTCTGTTAATCTATGATATTTGCTGGAAAATCTTGATGAAGGGAACACTGCCCTTGCAGTGCAAGCAATGAGGTAGAGGGGGACATGGCAAGTGCTTTGGATCTGCTGGGCTCAGAGCTTCCAGCAGTGACTGACAGGGTATCATAGGTGCCTAAGTGGGGAGATGCAAGACGCAGAACATGCCCTGTCTCTTATAC